>CM021109.1:80078587-80391905 GCA_007115665.2 Sequoiadendron giganteum
ATACCCTCAACCCAATACCCTAAACCATCAACCCTATAGGTCCTCAACCCTATACCCTCAATTCTCAACCCTCCACCCTATAAATTGGATCCTCAACCCTCATATATCTCTGTTCCTCCCTCCTCTTCTCTCCTCTCTCTCTTACTTCTCCCTCCATCTCTCCCTCATTCCATCCCTCCCTCTCTACCCTAATCCCTCAACCCTAAACCATCAACCCTTAAACCCTTAAACACTCAACCCTAAACCCTAAACCCTCAACCCTCAACCCTCAACCCTCAACCCTCAACCCTCAACCCTCAACCCTCGACCATTAAACCCTCTACCCTCTACCCTCAACCCTATAACCTCTACCCTCAACCCTTAAACCATTAAACCCAAGTAAACTCTCTACCCTAATCTCTCAACCCTCAAACCCTTAATCCCTCAACCCTTAAACCCTCAACCCTCTACCCTCTACCCTCTACCCTCAACCCTCAACCCTCAAACTTTAAACCCTAATCCCTCAACCCCTATACCCTCTACCCTATACATTGGACCCTATATCTTCAATCCTCTACCCTCAACCCTTAAACCCTAAACCCCTAAACCCTCTACCCTCTACCCTATACATTAAACCATCAACCCTCAATTCTCAACCCTTAATCCTCAACCCTTAAACCCTAAACCCTCAACCCTTATACCCTCTACCATATAAATTGGACCCTCAACCTAATCCTTCAACCATATACTCTCAAACCTATACCCTAAAACCTCTACCCTCAACCCTTAACCCTCAACCCTAAACCCTTTAACCCTAAACCCTTAAACCTTCTACCCTCTACCCTCTACCCTCAACCCTCAACCCTCATCCCTCAACCCTATACCTTCAATCCAATACCCTAAACCATCAACCCTATAGGTCCTCCACCCTAATCCCTCAATCCTATACCCTCAACCCCTATCCCTTTCTCTTTATCTATCCCTTTCTCTCTATCTATACATCTCACCTCTCTCTCTCTCTCTCCCTCTCTCCTACCCTCTCTAATTGTCTCTATCTAGCCTCTCCCTCTTTCTATGCACCTCTCACTCAATCATTCCCTACCACTCTCTCTCACTCCCTCTATCTCCTTCCCACTACCTCTCCATCACTTCCTCTCTCTCCCACTCCATCTCCCTACCTATCTCTTAGGTCTCTCCCTCCCACCCCCTCTCTCTCAGGTCTCTCCCTCTAGCACCCTACCTAGGTAACTCTCTCTCTCTCTCTCTCCCCCCTCTCTCTATCTATCCCTCCTACCCTACCTAGATAAGTCCCTTTCACTCCACCCCCCCCTCTCTCTCCCTCTCTCAAGTTACTCCCTACCACACCCTCTCACTCTCTCAAGTCTCTCACTCTCTTACTCCCTCTCTCTGGCACTCCCTCTCATTACCTATCTCCCAATCTCTCCCTCTCACCCCCCTCACACTCTCAAGTCTCTCCCTTTGGCACCCTACCTACGTAAATATCTCTTTCTCTACCTCTCTCTCTCCCTCTCTCCCTCCCACCCTACCTAGCTAAGACCCTCTCACTCGAACCCATTCTCTCCCACTCCCTCTCTCTTAGTCTCTCCCTTCCACCCCCTCTCCCTCTCTCAAGACTCTCTTTCACTACCTCTCTCTCTCTCTCAGGTCTCTCCCTCCCTCTCTCCCTCCTACCCTACCTAGACAACTCTCTCTCTCTCTCTCTCTTAAAATTCTCCCTCCCTCTAAAGACATACGTAAATACATACATACTTACATACATACAAGCATAATACATATGTACATACAATCCTATATACATACAAGCATACATGTACATATGTACACACAATCTTAAAAACATACATATATAGGCATACATACATACATGCATTGATACATACATACATGTATACATACATACATACATACATGCATGCATGCATGCATGCATGCATACATACATACATACATGACATACAAGCATACATGTACATACAAGCATACAAATGTATAAACATACATTTGATAGAGTAGCATTTAACATAAATCAAGACATATCACGAGCACATTATAACACGCTCACGTTATGTCTTGCTAGACATGTCTCACACAAACACAAAAAACTATGTCAAAACTAAGATATAATGCACTCGCGTTATATCTTACTTTGGGAATCCCCAAGCCTTGGGCTTGGTATTTGCCTTGGAATACCAATCCAAAGGCTTGGAGGGCCTTCCCAACGACCAAAGACGTGTTTTTGCAAATTCCACAATATTTCACATAATTAGGTTCGTGCTCACCATCAGAATTGCACGTGTTTCAATGCCAAACAAATCGAACACCTGGGTAATGTTAAGCTCTCTCTTAGCTATCCAACGATTTAATTTTTTTCACTTTTTGAAAATGTTAAGCCTTTGATCTATAATTTCTTTTGTTTGTGTGTGTCTCTTTTAGCAAAAAGTAGTGTTTGGTGTTTTTTTCGTTATAAATTAATCGTTCATCAAATTTTCAAATAAATTACATTTTTAGAAACTAGACTCCATTCTACAAATATTAAAAAAAATATCAATTAGTTTCCAAAATTCATAGCGGTAGCACGACCAAAATTTTGTTTTCAGGAAGTGTCCACTTTGAAAATTAATAAAAAAACAAATATTCATTAAAAAAAATCAGAAAAATTGTGCATCAACTAAATACTATTATCTAATTTCTCACCGAAGCAATTTTAAAAGTACTAAAAAAAAGTTCACTATGCTACTTTCCCACAAAAGTTGCTATGTTTTGTTTTTTTAAGAAAAACAATACCAATTTTTTTGGGTCCCTCTTTTGAACCCCTTAATCTCAACCATTTTCAAAATAAATTAGTAGTTTAGAAAGTAGACTTAGAGCACTACGATCCTTGTTTTAGTTGCATCTCAAAATTTTGAGTGTAACTATCTTCAATTTCACGTCGAAGGTTAGTATTTCCTGATTTAAAAAAAAAAGTGGCCACTTAAGCCCCCTTTTTGGCCCCCCATCTTTTTGCACTTACCCAATATCCATTTGATTTAAAATGTAAATCCGCGTCTACATGCGTGCAAACACACATTGGGTCCTATGGTTTTTCAGACTAGTTTGTTTGGTAGAAAACATTGTAAGTTTGGTTTCTAAATATATATTTCATTGATAGGCATTTAACACTAGCTTATATAAATACATACTTGTATATATTCTCATTGATACAACACACACACATTGAATTTACAATGTACTTATCTTTACTTCAAGGCTTGAAAGGATTTCGTACAAATCTGGTCCTAAATTCTTCTTTGATTGATATCCATATAAACCTATACATGTGCACTTTTAGAGCATGTGTACACATATGATCTTGAGAACAAAGTACACATCTTTCTTATCTTAATAATATAAGAAAGAAAGGACGTTAACACATAAATTTAATTATTTTCACCCCATAGTTTTCCATATTAACAATTTGCTTTGTACACTAATATTATACTAGTAATCACACCTTGGTGTACAATGGATACGTCGAAGAGGTGTGGAAGGTCATTTTGAAAAAAAATGGTCTATTTTTTGGGTACATTTGTCCAATAAAGGTCTCAATGGAGAAGTACTATGCATCCATTTACAAGGATCCAAACACGAATGAAACACAACCTTTGAATTTGGAAAATAATCATAGTGCCACCCTACACCACCTTATCCACTTCTTTTTCCATAGGCATCGATTCACTTGTCAAGCTACTCTCATGTACAAAAATTGTACGAGATATCACAAGACCATCTAGAGGAATTCTTTCACTAGCTTTCTCAACTAACATGGTGTTAATTTCCACAGCCTTAATAAACACTTTTCCCCTTGTTTCCTTGATTAAAACTAATATAGCCTTTTGGGCCTGTACAAAAGTGAAAGGCTTCATTCATGTAGAATTTAATCTTGATCTCCATGTTGTGCTTGCAAGCTATGCTTCACCGAATCCAATGTCTCCTTTGTGCAACATTTTTATAAATGTATGAAACACTCTCATTGTCTTTCATCCCTTCTCTAGCACTGCACGGATGAGAATGGGTATAAGGAAAATAATGGCATAATATAATTTAAGACTCCCAAAATTGTTAAAAAGGTGTAAACAAGAGAAGTGAGAAAAAAATATATAGTGGGTCAATCACAATGGATTCAAACCAACAAACATGTTATAACTTAGTACATATTCAATGAAAAATGACATGTCCTATGAAATTTCCAAGTGGTCTCTTCCCTTGGCCCTCTCTCCTATAAAAAATCCACCTTCCCAATTAATACAATTGTGAATGACATGCCAAATGTTGTACATGCAAATTTTGGTATATGAGCTCTATAATAGGGCATGCCATCTATCACAACATAATGGAAGGAGATTTTTTTAGATGTTATATATACAATTTTAACTATTAATATCTCTTCTCTCGATATCTATTTCCTTTTATCTCTCTCCCTCTACATCTTGGTCTCTCCATCTCCCTCTTCCTCTTTGTATATCCAACTCTTTCTCATATCCTCTCTCTTTGTTCCTTTAAATTTCACTCTATTTTTCCCTCTATCTCCTTACCCACTCCCCCCTCTCTCACTCTTCATCTCTCCCTCTTTCTATCCTTATCTATCCCTCTCTCTATTGCAAACATAACATAAGTCTCTTGATAATGGAACATAACTATCTTTCTTATTAGAGATTTTGTTTCGATCATAATTAAATCCCTATAAAAAAATGCATTATTGATTTGAAACTATCATTTCTTACACAAACAACATCATTTACTAAATGACATACCAATTGACTTACCTCACGTACTGCAAAATGTTTGGAAAAATAGATCAATTTTTTTCTTAATTGACCTTCCACACCTCTTCGGCGTACCCATTTCGCACACCAAGGTGTGATTGCTAGCTTAGTTTAGCATACGACTTTTCTTGGTGGAAACCCTAACCTATTCTTTTGTTGTTGTCACAGCCTCCATGAGGAACACCATGTTATGCCGCAAAACTAGTTGATGTTGTAGCAGGTCCCATGAATATCAATTTATGCTGCAAACTGTTTGTCATATACCCATTCCATTTTAGCAATGTTTTCTCAACTGAAGCTCATTCACAGAGCCTCTTTTCACACTTTGCCTCCTCCAAACTGAACATGTCTGAGGCCGACATCAATCGGATGTTCAAGTTAGTACCCCAATTGCAGAAGCTTCGAACCCTCTACAACGCAGAGCAGTTTATTCATTTGTTTAAAAAGCGCGGCTTCACTGAAGTCCAAATTGCCAGTATAATAAGGGTTCGGCCCGAAACTATCGGGTTTGCAAAAAGAACATTGGAACCTAAGATCAAACTGCTGGAAGATTTCGGTTTTGTAGACCAAAATTTGGCCAAACTTTTGAGGAGGAATCCGGCATGTTAAGCCTCAGCCTCAAGGAGCTTGTTTCCAAGATGGAGTTTCTGAAGAATGTATTTCAGTCCCAGGATGTACTCGTTAAAGCCCTGTTAAGAGCATCACCACTTCTCAATACTAGCTTGGAGAAGACCCTGAAGCCCTCGCTGGTTTTCTGGAAAGGATGGGGTTTTTGTGGGACGAGCCTCTCATGCTTCTTACATGTATATCCGCGCGTTTTGTCACTCACTTCTCTAACGCCTGCACAGGTGGATCTCAGTCACAAGATTGGCGTTGACAAAGAAAGAAAAATGTTCAAATATATTATCGGTACATGAGCCGCACGGAAACGTTAGAAGCCAAGATAGAGAATCTCAAAGCTGTGTCTTTGATTACTCAAATGAAATTGCTCGCGAAAAGAGGAACATTGTAGTTAATGTCATGGAGCCAGAAAATCAAATTAGTGCGATTATAAAAGGGCATCTGAATCTCAAATATTGTGGTTTTTGAGTCCCGAGTCTCACTTTCTCCATCCAAATTATGTTTTTGTTATATTGTCCATAATATTTGTGACTCAGATGCCCTTTTAAAATCAACACTGTCAAAAGAGGAAGGTTGAAGTCATTGATGGATTTGATTTTCTGCCAAACTAGAAGTCTGGGCCTCATAGTCTTTTTCAAATTGACTCGGTTATATCGAAGGGTGCTTCACAACATAATTTGCAGGGAGCTCCATGACATTAACTACAATGTTCACCTGTTCACGAACAATTTTTCATTTGAGTAACCAAAAGACTTGAGGGAAGCTCCGCAGAGTTTGAGATTCTTTATCTTGGCCTCTAACGTTTATTGATCTAGTCTTTATCAGAAGGAAGGCGAGCCCTTCCCATTCAGGTGTTGATCTAGTCTTTATCAGAAGGAAGGCAAGCCCTTCCCATTCAGGTGTTGTCTGTGAGCAGGTATGCAGTTATTAAATTTTTAATGTGAGCTAATTGCTATCGCTACAGCTAAGTATGATGTAATTGGTGTACATATAATACATAGAAGTTTTGTTACATCTGCAAGTCATCTAAGAAATCTTATTGTTATGTTCTAAATGTGAACTATGCTAGTGCAAGGAGTGAACTATGCTAGTGCAAGGAGTGAACTACTATACATAATATTCAGTAGACAAGTTTTCCAGCCCCCACATGTTTGGAGAAGTTGTAATTATGGGTTTGATGTAGTAACATTTAGAACACCGGAGTCAGTTCTTCAAGAATACATTAAATCAGCAAACCAAGACAGTAGGCTTTTCCATTTACAGTGGAAGTTCATCAACAATAACATCACAAAAACATTATTAGTTGGAAGTCAGTTACAAATGGTTCAAAATCGAGTTTTTGGACTGAGAGCCTTATACCATTTACTCTTTTATATTTTGAATACATTTTATATACCTTTCATCATGGATCTTCCCTTCCGAAACGTCAATGGCAAATGCATCCTTCCCATAATCTACTATTATGTTAGTCTTCCAATCAAGAGAAATCTCCGATAATGAACATAAGCTTCCTTGATAGAACATCTACACCTACATCATTCTTACCTTTAAGGTATTCGAAGTCAAAGTCATAGGCGTCAAGCTTTTGCTTACCTATTTTTGTTGTTTGCCCTTTAGATCTCTTTGGCTAAGAAATAATTGATATGTTTTGATCACAAACCTTCCACAAACCAAATATCGTCTAAATTTATCTAAATGTTCATTATAGCTAGGTCTCCTTATAATAGATTGGATAATTCTTTTCAATGTCTTTTAACTTTCGCCTTTCAAAAGCTATTGGATATCCTATTTGCATTAATGTAGCTCCAACTCCTTCACTTGAGGCATCACATTCTAGAACAAAAGGAAGTGAGAAATCTAGAATAACTAGTACAGGACATGAGCTTACTATTTTCTTGAGTTTATCAAAGGCCTCTTGAGTAGTCTCTGTCCATGCGACTTCTCTCTTGGTTAAATTTGTTAGCAATTGAGAGAATCCTTTGACAAATCTTTACTAATAACTACTTGTGTCACAAGGTTCGACAAACTTCAAGCACGAAGTTCAAATTTTTTCAAATTTGAAATCTTTGTTTCAAATTCACCATTAATTTGTACAAATAAAAGCACAACAATTTTTTAGGGTTTTGTAAAGCGATTTTTAAGGTTTTCGAAGTCTCCCCCGTAGCAGTTACGGGTTTGGCACCATAGGGACCTATTGGTTATATTCACGATCCTAAAACTAACAGCTAGAGAAGCCCTGGGGATTGCTGAAACGACACCGGGCCTTCATTGACCTGCACATACCCACAATTGGCGAAGGAAGAAACTATGGTAAGCACAAAGAACAATGTGGAGTCGATGCCCCTTTCTTTGAGACGCTTATGTGGATCGAGATTTCTTTGCAAGTAAATAATCACTGATATGATTCCAACAAGCTTACTACAATAAAGTAACAAATGACAATGTAGTTGAAACACTTGAGGGCCTGGGACTGTAGCTGTAAGGTTGGATCATTTTTTTCACCATTCTCTTCATGGCCATTATTTTCTTGGGTATCCTGAAACGCCAGTTGAAGCCCCAAGACATTGCTGTTATTGTTGATCCTCCTTGTAGCTTCCTTCTAGAGGGATGTTTGATTCCTGATCTTGTTGAGCACCTTCCTTTCTTTATTGCTCTCCTCCTCTCCTCTTCGGTGGAATATTCATGATTATTGCTTTTTATTATTTACAATTATTGCTTTTTATTATTCACGAATATTGCTTTGTGGGTGTCATTAGAATTTTATTATAATATATTTATTATTTATATATTAATATTATTTAAATTAAATTTTATATAATCTAAGGAGATTCTTAAACCAAGTGAAGCAAAAGGACATTGTGATGCTCCAAGAGCTCAAAGCAGTAAGCTTCCAGCTTGAGACAAGCCTGAACTTTATCTGGAAAGATTCAACCCATTTTGCTACGAAACATGAAAAAGGGAAAGGAGGTATTGCAATACTAGTTGCAAATAAGTGGGCTAAATGGGTTACTAATCAGGGCCTATCTCCCTGTAATAGAGCTGTGTGGATATTGATTGAAAAAGATAACCTTAAATTTGGTATATGCTCAGTGTACGCCCCTAATGACTATAGGCAAAGGTGTATGCTGTGGGATTGGCTGAGTGAACTACAGGAGGTCCCCTGGATCATTGGAGGATACTTCAATATGATAGAAAACACGGAGGACAAATCTGGTAGGAGTGATATGGGCTGGAAAGGCAATGAGAAATTCTTTTAGTTTAAAATGAAAAATAAACTCCAGCTCTTTGACCCCCATCGAAGGACTAAGAAAAAAAAATGAAAAGTATATGGTTCACATGGTGCAACTTCCAAAAGGGGGAGAGAAGAATATACAGTAGACTGGATAGATTCTATGCAAATAAGGAATCATCTCAGTTTGATAAAGTGGATGAGTCCAATACCAGGGTCAAAGTGACTCTATGGACCCTCTCAGACCATCACCCAGTCTCGGTCAAAATAACATTGGAAAAAGACCAGCCTGCCAACATGAAAAAAGTGGCAAAATTCTTGTTGAATACAAAGCTGTTGGAGAATGAGGATTGTTGTGATGCCATTTTTACAGTTAAAAAGATTAGTAAATGGGTGCACAAGGGGCTTTCGTACATTGAAAGATGGAATACCAATGTGGAAGCTTGGAAAAAAATCTTCCAAACAATCGAACAGAAGAAGGCAAAGGACCTAAGGATAAAAGAGGGGTTACTGCATGCGAACCTCCTAGTGGCTGAAATTGCTCTGCAAGAGGACCCAAAAAATACAATCCTAAATGAGGTGCTAGTATATGTGAAGGGAGAACTGAGGAAAATTCAGCTGTTAAAGGACCAAGGCATCAAAATTCGGGCAAGGATAAATTGGGCCACTCAAGGGGATAGAGGTTCAAAATTCTTCTTTAAATGCCTAAAAAGCAAAGAAGCAAAAGAGAAGGTTAATGTGATTTGGCATAATGACAGCCTGAACAAAGGTCCTGAGGTTATCCAAAATAGCTTTCTCCAATTCTAAAAAGATCTTTTTACCTCAGAAGGAAATAATGCACAAAGCCAAAAGGCAAGAGATGATTGCAAAAAACTAATTCCAAAGATGCTAGCCTACTAGACAGGCACCTCTCCCTGGATGAGGTTAAGGCAGCAATCCTAGCACTAAACAATGATAAGGCCCTAGGGGTGGATAGAATCCCCATTGAATTCTATAAAAGAACATAGATTGGGTGAGTGAGGAGCTCCTCAATGTATACACATAAGCAACTGAGGTGGGCACTCTAGGCAGCAAAATTAATAAAGGCATTATAAAACTGATCCCTAAAGAGGGAGACAAGGCACTTGTCAAAAATTGGAGACCCATAACTTTGTTGAATGTCTCTTACAAATTTTTTGCGAAGGCTATAGCACTAAGGTTGGCAAGACTACTTCCAAATATAATTAACAACACACAAACAGGTTTTATCAAAGGGAGATACATCCTTGAGAACCTCCTAACAAGCTGGGAGGCAATGGAATGGGCCAAAATGTCAGGGAAAAACATGGGAATGCTCCTAGTGGACTTTGAAAAGGCATATGATAGGATTGAGTGGCCATTCATAATGATGGTCCTTGAAGCCTTTGGATTTCCAAAGAAGCTCTGTAGAATGATTGAAACACTTATGAAAGATGCCAATGCACAAATAGAGATAAATGGATGCTTGACGGAGGAGTTTGAGTTGCAGAGATCTATAAGGCAAGGCTGCCCCCTAGCCCCTGCATTATTTTTGATAGCTGCTGATGCTCTACACTATATCCTCAGAGATAACTATTTAACCCCAAAAGTAAATGGCCTTATCCTTCCAAATAAAGAGGAGTTAATAAACCTCTAGTTTGCAGATGATACAACCCTTATCGTAAAGATGGAAGAAGAGAATGTGAGTCATCTCATGGGCAAACTTGAATTCTTGGAAAAGGCTGCAAGCTCTAGGATATCAAGAGCCAAGTCTATCATGCTTAGCTGGGAGGAAAATCAACCCCCTTGGTTTGAAAGGTTGGGCCTGCAATGGGGGGAACCAAGTAAAATAGTAAGATACCTAGGGATCCCCTTTGCAGTCAGCCCCAACCTGAGAGACATGTGGGAGTGGGTGAAGGGAAAGATTGAGAAAAAGTTGAGCCATTGGAATAATAAGTACCTCTCATTGGCAGGAAGGGCCCAAGTATGCCAAAAAATCCTAGCCTCTTACAACATTTACTACTCCTCGGCTTGGCTTTTCAACAACTATCAAGTTGAGGAAATCCAAAAGAAAATCAGACAATTCTTATGGTTTGATGGCAAAGGCAATAAGAAAATGCATGCAATAAAGTGGGAAATTTGTTGTATGGACAAGCAGCTAGGGGGCCTAGGACTCAAGAACCTAAAACAACAAGGCTTAGCCCTGGCTGCAAAGTGGATCTGTAAGGCTCTCACAGGAGATGAGCGTTGGAAAGTCTTGGTTAGAAACAATATTAAGCTGGCTACACCAGAAAAAGCCAAAACCTGGAAGCACTTACCTCTTTGTGACTTGATCTTTGGCAAGTTTGCAACAGCCCCTGCTGGATCCAAGGTGTTTAAAAGCTTGTGGAAAACCTGAATCCTCTAAAGATAAAATTATAGAGAAGTGTCAAGTTGACATTGATATCAACAAGATCTTCTTGGAAAGATCCATATGGTGGAATGTATTCCACAAGGACAAGCCACTGGCTTTATTGCAGGGATGTTCTACTAAATCCTGGAATAAAAAAGGTCTGTCCTGCTTTGACCAAATCCTGATAGAGGGTAGACTGAAATGTTGGGATACCCTGAGAATTGAGTTTGACTGCCACAATCTCAGAAAAGAACCTTTGAAACCATTAAGAAAAATGTGGTAATCTCCACTGCTAACATGAATGGTAGGAAAAATAATGTGCATGATCTTAATTGGCTGGAAAATAATAGCATTGCAGGTTTAAAAGCAAAAGAGATCTATGGTCTATTGAATAACAATTCAGAACTCGCAGAAGGCTTAAACCAGAAGTGGAGGATAAATTTAAATGATAAAGATTGGAAACTAATTTTCAGGCATAATTGGAACAGCACCTTGGAACCCAAGAAGGCAGCATTTAGATGGCTACTTTTGATGCAGAGATTACCAAATGTGGACTCCAGCAAGAATCCACTTGTCTGCAATATCTGTAAAAAATCTGATTCAGTAACGCATATCTTTTTTGACTGTTTTTTTGCCAAAGAAATCTGGAATATCTTTAAAATTGACATGTTAAAAGATGGGCAGACAAGAGAGGAAAGAAAATTAGAAATTATAATGGGAAAATGTAATGGCTTTGGAAAAACTAATAACTTACTCTGGTTAATTCTATCAACTGAAATACTATGGTTTATTTGGAAGGCAAGGAATAAAGAAATCTATCAGGGCTGTAGAAGAGATCTTACTGAGTTTTATAGAAAACTCACTCTACAATCCGTGTATGTGCAGGTATCCATCATCATCCAGATAGCAAAAGAGAAATTCCAAAAACTGATGGAGGAGGGCAAAACAAAAAACAACGACGAGATTATGGCATTTGCTAAGCAATGGCTGGAACATAGAGAGACCTACAATCCTGAGAGAAGTGACATCAAAAGGAAAAAGAAAGACAATAGCACTTTTGTATAAATCAGTTTTTATACCTTTGTAATGTTATTTTTGTAATATCCCAGGCCTGCAAAAATGTGTCCAAGGTAGAAAGATAGCAGATATAAATTGGGCTGAAGTAGTGGCCCCATATGTAAACCAACGTACTAAAAGCCACTGATGCTGCTCACTCATGCTGTTATAGCTGCTTGTTCATGCTGTTATTTAAACTATAATGAATACAATTTTTTTTTTAAAATATATTATATTATAATAATATAATATTTTTAGATTTAGTAATGTATTCAAAGTAATATAATATAGTTTTATTTTTATGGGTTTATATCAGCAGTCCCAGCGGTCTTAAGAGCAGTACCAATTCAAGTTTCAGATCGAGTTCCTATTGGTTAACCGATAGATCTATACAACTGCTTAAGGGTGGATTTGTTGCATATAATGGGAGTAATATTGCTGTACCAGAAGTTTACTGCCATAGGAACCTTCAGTTTGGGATCAAATTATTATAGTTGTTAAAACAGTACAAACTGCTCCATATAGGTTCTTAGTACATCTGTATTGCTCCAGTTGTAAACCATAGGTTGTTATTGTAAGTTTATTTGCTACAAAAACTTATTTTAGTATTATTTGAAGTGTTTATATTAAAAATAAGTCAATCATTCACCTTCAAAGCTCTTTTTTTTAAAAAACAAAAATTGTGTTGGAAAAAAGGGGAGAGCGAGTCATCCCCAGGACGGTTTGGGGACATCACAAACGTCTCACCGTCCCCAGGACGGTTTGGGGATGTCATAGATGTCTTGTCATCCCCTTTGCAACTCACTGTCATCCTTGAGTTTGCAGGATGCTTTTGACATTTTTGAAAATTTTGGGGATGGCATGGGGATGTCCCTGACACGTCCCCTCATCCGTAGGATGTCCTGGAAACAGGGACACATCAAAAAGGGCTGGGGATGCATCCATAGGTTTCCTTGGAAAAAACATAATTTATTTTGGCAGAGCTCATTTTTGGTTTCTTCATTCGAATTGCTTTTTGGTGGTAATGTCTTTTGTTGATAAAAACCAGTGGTACACGAGGACGTGTCCTTTGTGGTTTTGGCCCTCATATCCGTCCCGGGGATGGGGCACGCCTTGGGGACATTTCCCGAGTGTCCCCAAAATGTATTTTTTTTCGGGGATGTTTCGGATTGAGGGGGCCGGCTGTCCCCTTTTTTGCAGCCACTTTTTTCATAAAAAAAACAATCCGGATTTAAAAAAGGTTTTTTGTTTATTGTTTTTAAGTCTGAGGCAGTTTAGGAGGTCGCTGAAGCTTGTCTGGGCCAAGACGTGAGGTCTGAAATAGACATGGGTTTCATCTGCCATATACATGCATAATTTCTGAGACTATTTGTTATTGTAAGCTTATGTTCAGTCATATACTTTGTCAGGATTTGTATTCAGACTGAGATAGCTCTACCTCTATGTTATTCCTTGTTGTTGCACTCAAATTGTTAAGAAATTGAAAGTTACCTTGCTGTAATAGATTTCTGAGTTTCCCATATTCGTAAACCAGTCCTATCTTTCACTCAGTTTGGATTGTATGAGACTATATCTGTTTATCAGCAAATAAATATCTTTGTATATCTGTCATATGTGAAAGAATTGAAGTGCATCTTATGTTGAGCCTTAGCATAATATATGCATTGTTATGAGATAAGTTTGATAAAATGGTACATCTATCAAACTGAAAACCATCGCAAAACCTACGGACATCGGGAAGGGTATTTTGCAATTTTATATCACGCACATTGACTATTTGACATGAATTATGGAAGCAATTAAGTAGCTGTAGTATTACTATTAATTTGTTCGACTCTATAATGTATATGTCAATATGATTACATTTGCAACTTTTTCAATTTTCATTATTATGATTATCATTACTCATATGAATATCTGAAATTTGAGATTTCCCTATATATATATATAGCCGTCCTCTTTGCCGTCCCCTGCCATCTCCAAAAATTCCCTAAAAAAATCCCGTCCCCGAAACGCATCCCGTCCTCCCCCGTCCCCCATATCAGAAACTCAGTGGAACATAGATAAAAACCTTTTTGAAAAGGTTTCATATTCAGTCCTATAGGAGGGTTTTTCTAAAAAGTATTATTCTTGACCACTTGAGTTTCTAAATTCAAATCTCCTTTAATAGCCACTTGAAGGGTCAATGTATCAAATGCCTTAATCGAACTCTTAAGAGGTTTAGTTAACCTTTCAATAAAGAGGACAATTCATTATCTTTCCGTAACATTAGGCACCATTATAGATAAATTAAATTTTAATAATATTTTCGAATATTTAATTGAAGTTTAATTTTGTGAAGGTGGCATTACATGCTGTACCGCATTTCATATCAGAGATAGCAAATCTTATTCACCCACTGAAAATTGTACCATTAACCAAGACATTTCATATTGCCACATCCGAAATGTCCTCTGGATAACGACCCACAAGCCCCAGGGTTGTGTCCACATTGTACATGTTTTCAAGCATGCTAAAATTTTCACAGTTAATGCCTCTATTAATATACTGATCATACAATCTATTGCCACCTTTTCTGTCTTGCAGTGGGATTCTAGCAACTATCCTCTGGCCTATATGCATACCACATCTAACAGTGAAAGCCATTTCACTTTGTGTTATCTAACAGTTCTTTACATTTTGACAAAAATAGACTAATCACAGTTACTTTTTATTACTTCTTGTTTATGTCTTACTGTTAAGGTATTATTAGATTCCTTCATATTAAAATCAAGGTTCACAAGTCTGAGATTTCCTTAAGTATTTGATCTACTAGAGCAGAACATTTATGGATTTCAATGTTCTACTTGAAGATCAAGACTCCCATATATATGGTTGAGAAAAGACACACCTTTTCGATTGACATGACTCTTGAATTTTATCCCTCTTGAGAAGGCCAACAATCACTCATCAATCATAATTCAAGACATATATATGTATTCGATTTATTGAAAGCAGATTATACTTAGGACAAGAGATTTTGATATCAATAATGATAATGCATGAGTGCAATCATTATTGATCTCTGACCGAAGCTACTAGTTTTCAACACTCCCTCTTAGCTAGGGAAGAGAACTCCAATCAAGTACATATTGATATCACCTAACTTGTGATATCAGAAGATATGAAATGCTTCTGAAAGTGTCAAGTCTCATGACATACTTCATAAGACATCTTCACTATTCAACACCCCCTCTAAGCTAAAGAAAAATAACCTCCATCAAGTATAAAGTGATATCACCTAACTCATGAATCAGAAGATATGATATGCTTCTGAAAGTGTCAAGTCACATGACATTCTTCATAACACATCTTCATTTGTTCAATACTCCCTCTTATCTAGGGAAGATAAACTCTAATAACACTCCCTCTTAGCTAGGGAGGATAAACTCCAAACAAGTATAAAGTGATATCACCTAACTCGTGATATCAGAAGATATGGTATGCTTCTGAAAGTGTCAAGTCACATGACATTCTTCATAACACATCTTCATTATGGTATGTGCACTGACATCAAGTCACATGATGTCTACCATAATTCATGGCATATCCACGGATATAAATATCCACCATGATTATCTCTTTAAGGATCACAATGATCTTCAGATGATATCAAGTCCCATGATATCCATCAAAGTGTCCAAGAGATACTATCATGACATGTCCACAGATATCAAGTCACATGATATCTATCATGATAGTTTATCATTGTAGAGTCGTCACTTTACAATGTCAAATACAAGTGTTCATTATTAGAAAGATCGTCACCTTTCAATAATGTACACAGGGGGAGTAGGCCCATAAGTTCATGGAGTCACACATGACAAAAGAGTTTACACATTAAACATCTTTATATATTAGTACAACTTATAAACAAATTTGAATTTCAAACATAATATCAAATTACATACCAAGTTTTCTTCCTGAAGAGTTCAACCTTAACTCTGGAGAGAAGTTGTTGAGTATGTCCGCTGTTTAAACATTTGAACTAATATACTCCAACTGGATCACTTTCCTTTCCACCATATCTCTTACATAAAGATAGGGAATCTCAATGTGCTTAGATCAAGGAGTCCCACAAGCAATTTACGAAGCCAAACTGCTTCTCTTGCCCCCATAGAGGCTGCATTGTAATCAGCTTCTATCGAGCTTTGTGCTACAAAAGACTGTTTTCTGCAGATCCAAGAGATCATAGCCCAATCTGAATCAAAGTATCTAGGTTGATCTAGTTGGTCATTTCTGTAAAGAAGATTGTATCCAATAGTGCCTTGAAGATATCTCAATATATATATGTTTTACAGCCATAAGGTGAATTTCCTTTGGCTCACACCTGAACTGGCTTAGAGCATTCACTAGGAGCTTCCACTTGCAGCAGGAGTGCTCTATCAACTTAGCTACTGGCCCCTTGTGGCCAGCCCATCGTCAGTCCAGGTGTGGCTTATTTCCAACACCCCCCTTTAAGCCACACTGCGGGTGCTAGGGGCTCTTCTGAAGTTAAATCTTGGGACCTGTAGTCATGGAGTCTCTCAACATGACGTCTCATGTCAATCTCAAGGATGAACAAGGGCTTTCACCTCATATCTCTCTATCTCAGAGAATTATGCATTACAACAAGTGAAGATGTGACTCCCTCTGAAGTTTTAATTACTTGCATTAGCCTCCTGACCTCCTCATCCAAAATCGTCTGTAATACTTGCTTTAGAGAAATGGTTTCCAACTCACACCTTTGTAGAGATTCAAGTTGTTCTCTTCAACCTCATCCTAGATCACTCTATTATGAATAGGTTTGTGGAGCTACCAATGTTAAATCCAAGTTGACAGACATGAGCAATTCTGATTTCAATTGCTGAAGAAGTACTTCAAGAATTTAGCATCTGTCCTTGCAACTTTGAATCATAGAACTCCCTCTTAAGGTTAATGCTTCCTCTTCAAAGAGATGTCTTCAGCCATTCACACAATCTCAAGGTTTCAAGCAGTGTCTCCATTTTTTCAACTTACAAGATGCATCAAGCTTTTCTTGAAAACAATCTTTTATGCCTTTTGATCCATCCTGAAAGCATTAAGAAGAGATTACTAAGAGTTCATGACTATCCAAAGAAATTTCATACAAAGTTTACTATCTCAGGTTATAGCAATAACTTGCAATGAATAGTTTGAACCTTCAAGGATCTTAAATTAGTGAACACAAATCAAGAGAAAAAACATTATCTCTTTTACTAATCACACAAGATCCACTTAAATGATATAACGGAATTTCAACAAGAAATACTCATCTCTTTTAAGTATTTCGATGGATGCAAATATAGGACACAGTGTGGAACGTTGCGCTTGTGCTTAGATTAGTCCACAACCTTCCTTCTACAAGTTCACGGCTTGATCACAAGCCCATGTCACAGAATTTGTAGTGGTGGCTGGCTATGGTCGATGCACTCCTTTTCTAGCTGCGACCCACCTAGAATTGCTATACAGGTGCAACAAGCTCTATGATGTTTAGATGATGAAGCAGCAAAGATGAACCCCAGTGCATCCTACAATGATGGATTTCACGAAGGTATCAGGAACAACTCTTCTTTATTCGTCCTGAATTAAACCTAATGCTGATCGGCCAGCTCCTACAATTTTATAGCAGAATTTTACTTAGGTAGCCAATGCCATCTTTCAGGACCCAATTCACTGCTGCAGCTGTTGGAATAGCACCTTTACCCAATCCTAAAGCATAAAGTAATGCCCATGTCTTCAGATTACTCAGCGCTTAGGATAGACTTGTTCCTTCATTAGCAGTTTCTATTGTATTCAAATGTTCTTCCGCTAGCATTTCAAATGGATACTCCAGTAACGGTGCCAACAAGCAATTGAATCTTTTTCTTGCGATTGTCCAAAGCCCAACAATACATTCAGCAATAGATGAAGACTTAACAAGGACGTGTTCACCACCCAGTCGGAAACAAGGACGTGTTCAAGGCGATTAGTGCGCGAGTTGAAAGCCCGGCGGCCAGTCAAGAGCTCCAACACAATGATACGTCGCTCTTGTCGTTGAGGTGACCGTAGAACGCGTACTCGGGAGCCACGTCGCCTAGCGTGCCCATGGTGTGTGTGGTGTAGTGGGTCTTGTCCTTCGTTTTGAACTTGGCCATCCCAAAGTCGGCCACGAGAGGACTAAGGTCCTCGTCCAACAACATGTTTGCCGCCTTTACGTCCCTGTGAATGATGGCCGGGTTTGTGCCTTCGTGCAGGTAAACCAACCCCCTCGCTATTCCCACCGCGATCTTGAAACGTTGCGGCCATGTCAGACACGGGTGGGTTGAGCTAAAGAAGTAATCCGCCAGGCTTCCGTTCTCCATCAAGTCATAGACTAGAACCTGCCTGGCACTTGGTCGATGACCCCGACGCTGTAGCCTTTCAGAGGAAGCAAGTTGCGGTGCTTAGTGCTGCTGATCACCTGGACCTCGTGGCTGAACTCCTCTTCCGCTCTCTGCCAAAAGTCCTTGAATCTCTTGACCGCTATTTGCTGTCCGTCTGGCAGAGTGCCTTTGTATACCATTCCGAAGCTCCCTTCCCCGATTAGGCTCGATACTGTACAAGATATAGCTTTGTGGTTCTTTTATGTGTCTATCCTCATACTGTACAACATCTGTCAATTTCCATTTCGAATCTCTAGTTCCCCGTTCTTGAGAATAAGATTTTAAAATAATCTGATATATGGAATTTAATCGGATCTTCCTCAACCTCGCTCTGATACCATGTTAAGGTATTATTAAATTCCTTCATATTAAAATCAAGGTTCACAAGTTTGAGATTTCCTTAAGTATTCGATCTACCAGAGCAAAACATTTATGGATTTCAATGTTCTACTTTGAAGATCAAGACTCCCATATATATGGTTGAGAAAAGACACACCTTTTCGATTGACATGACTCTTGAATTTTATCCCTCTTGAGAAGGCCGACAATCACTCATCAATCATAATTCAAGACATATATATGTATTCGATTTATTGAAAACAGATTATACTTAGGATAGGAGATTTTGATATCAATAATGATAATGCATGGGTGCAATCATTATTGATCTCTAACCGAAGCTACTAGTTTTCAACACTTACCATCATCAAGTAATGTAGATACATTTAATCCATCGACACACACCAAAAAAATAAACTGGTATACTTGAAAATTGGCATATTAATGCAAAACAAACAGAAACATGCAAGTGTTGAACATGAACTTCTATGTATTCAACAAAGCTTTGGAAAATGTCTTCCTATGAAAGCAATTGATTTAAAATTCATAGTTACTAAGGAAATTCCCGTCTTAAAACGAACCTATAAACATGTCCAGCTTCACAACTTTTCAGAAACAAAATTAAAAAGTATCCGAGGCTTTCTGCAACAGTTAAATAATGGAGGAGTTGCTTTACCACAACAAAATATTGGGAAATCAGTCTCAAGGAATAGTTTTAGAGAACTCGAGAGAGAAAGTGCTGTAGCCCTCTGACAGTAATGAAATCCACACATTTTTTCAGATGCTGGTGCTGTTAGCAATCATTGCTGCAGATATGTTCCATGCAATTTATGGTGTAGGGATTTAAATAAGAAAAATTATCTGCAATTTATGATGTAGGGATCTAAATAAGAAGAAAGGAAAATAATATGTGAGAAAGAAAGTAGGGTTACAATGCATATACACAATGGGTGCTTTCAACCTAGCTACAAGGCAGCAAAATTGATATCTTTGGAACCTTTCATTAAAAAAGAACTTATTCCATATTTTCTTGACTGTAAATACACAATGTATAATAAGAACTCTGGTACCATACCCTTACAGGCATTGTTATGTTGATGAATGTGTTTTTAATTTACTTTAGAGTGTTTATGAATAATATGCATCTGGATATGTTGTGATTTTTTTATTCATTGATATTCAGTTGCTTTGGTTTAGATGAATATGGAGTAACAGTTTTTTTTTTTGGACCCTTTCAAAATCTCTGCTTATTTTAATCAGAACAGTTATCTTCCTGAATCAAAATGCTAATAAACTCGCATAATTCTGTACATTGATTACTGGATCCTAAATTTGATAAGAGGAATAATATCAATTATGGATATTGAGATGTAGGCAGGAGACATGAAGCAGTGAATTGCTGCACAATATTATATTCAAATCAGTTGACTTGATCATATTAAACATTGAAATATATGCAATTACCGAAAGTAACAATGGCCAAAGCGAAATAATTTCAGAGTGCAGTGGGGAGTCAAAAAGTTGGCCATGTTACTTTCTTTTGTAATATTTTATATCACACTTTTAAATTTAAATTTTTTTTTTATGTTCATGTCGAAGATGGCCATACAGGTCAATGGGACTCTAACAATGCATGTGTTGAATGACCTGATAAAAGAGGAGAAAATTGTCCCACAATTACATAGTAAAACATCCCAAAATATCTAGCTAAAAGTGTACACTTAAAAGTTTATCATTCTTATTCTTATTCTTATGGACTTGCCAGTCCACTTTTTCCCGGTAAACCTGTCTCATGCCTCAAAACAGGTCTCATGCCATCAGGAAACAAATTTTAGCTAACGGCAATACTTCGCGTCATGCCTGAAACGTCTAATCAGAATAGATATCAGGGATTGGAATGCATTAATGTTTGCAGATTTGATTTACCTTCCGAGAATTTTCCAGGATGTTTGATATTATCCGTATCTTGCATCATGCCTGAAATGTCTAATCTTTTAATGAGGAAAGATATGGAGGATTTGAATGCATTAATGTTTGCTTAAATCTGTACAAGGTATAAGGGCGCTGATGCTTATCGTCTTGATAAATCTGTGTTCTGTAAGGTGTGAAGATCAATGGTTCTTAAGCCCGTCGCTGTGAATAAGCCTGTGGTGGAGAAATCTCTCATGGTTGAGAAAAGGCCGGGAAAGGTGAAAAGAAGCTGCTAAAGGAGGGTGGAGAAAAGAAGAGCAGGAAGAAGCGTAAGAGCATCGAGACTTACAAATCTGCATTTTCAAGGTTTTGAAGCAGGTTCATCCGGACATCGGCATCTCCAGCAAGGCCATGGGAATAATGAACAGCTTCATCAATAACATCTTAGAGAAATTGGCCAGTGAATTGTTCAGGCTGGCGCGCTACAACAAGAAGGCCACCATCACATTGCGGGAGAGTCAAATGACCGTCAAGCTTGCTCTTCCTGGGGAGTTTGTCAAGCATGCTGTGTCTGAGGGAACCAAGGTCATCATAAAATTTACCAGTGCTTAAGCTCTTCACGGTGGAAAGTTTAGATGGTGCTTGTTAGCATCAATTGTGTCATAGAATTTGTAGCTTATGCTTTCGTTCAATTAGGCCTAGGAATTTAGCTCGTTAATGGCAGACCGAAACCATTTTTAAGGCTCTGATATTTTTTGGGTTGTATATTTTGGTTTATGCAATTCATTTTCTGTTAGAGACAATTTCAAAATCTAAAATTCGCTGTATATCTGTTGTTTGCAATTTCTGAATGGAAATCCTAGGAATGGTTTAATAAAATTACATTTTGATCAATGACACTCTCTTGCACAAAATTGGCTCATTCCTCGATCCACTATACCTCTCCATCTCTCCATTTATGCTCTTTCCATACATCTAACTATATCATATCCACATTTGCAAGAATTTTTATACATTTGAAATTTATTATGTTTATTATACCCCCTCTTGACATTAATTCCCACATCAAAATTATCATTTATTTGTCTTAAATCAATCTTGCCCCACTAAAAATAGACCTTGAAATTCAAAAGTTAAAATTCAAATTTTGTTGACTCTTGCCCATTTCATTTCCACTTGGAGCTAACTTAGTACACATTTTTTGTGGAGCTAACTTAGTACACATTTTTTTGTGTTTTCTTACTATTTCTTGGTGTTTAAATTTACTCAATGTGAATTGACTATCATCAATCATCAAGGGAAAAATCCTAATCATTGGAAAGAAGAATCATTATGAGCACTAAAAGTAATCTAACATGCATCAACGTCATCTTGATCATTTGCAGTGTTTGAGATTGTTGTCCTTGATCATTTCCATGACTATAAGGTTGATCCAGTTAAGGGGGCCAACTTAGGAAAACTTGGCACTTGTGATCCAGTGATTTCCCTAAGGTAGTTTTAAATATTGCTCGTTCTTAATATTCTATCATAAATAGACATCAAGGTGAATTAGTTATAGATGTGCAAATTTTGTGAAATAAAAAACATGGGTTACATAATAGATTTGTATATTTGCATTGTGTAACTAGTCCAAAATTGCATGTGCACATTTTGTGAAATAAAAAATATGGGTTACATAGTAGATTTGTGTATTTGCACTGTGTGTAACTAGCCCAAAATTGCAAGATTGACCTACAATACGTTATAGCTCTGAATAGGTAGGAAAATGATAACAAGGTAAACTCAATTCTAACACAATCAAAAGCGTTAGAAAACAAAGATTATACCTTAGTTTCCCTTTACCATGGATTGAGCTCAAGTGTGCGCCCAAACAACTTGAAGATTTTCTCATAATGGTTGATTGTGGATTGCTCTCAAGTTAATTTTTCATCATAATATGGCTATGATGATTATAGATGATCAAATGTGAAGGCAAGGTGCCAATTTATAGATTTTTGGTGAGTGAAATGGAGGGTCAAGATTTGCTTGTGAATGGAGGGCTAGGATTGAATGAGATGGCAAGGCTTAGCCTTGTGACAAGTGTCTCAAGGTGGATGCATGTGATTGTGACATGTGTCATGGGGAGGAGGGAAAGGTGTGTTCACACATTGGGAAGAACTAGCAAATGATAAGTGGATGATAAAATGTGTTGTGAGCACATCTTGGGAAGAACATGATCTTGACAAGGGGAAAACGATAAGGAAAGGTGTAAGGTGAGTAGGCTTTGACTATATGACAAGTGGAGAAAAATGGAAAGTGTAGGGTGGCTTGCATAGGGAAGAGAATCTCACACATGTGAACATCCAATAGGAAAAGAGATCAAATGATGAGTTGGAAGTTGATAGTGACTTGTGCATGCAACACTTGTCACATGTTCCCAAGTTTGGGGGAATGGGTAGAATTTAAAATTAGGAAAAATGTTAATGATGATTATGCTATGGATTAAGTTAATTAATCATATATTAATTAACTTAATTTAGAATTAGAAAATGAGTTAACCATGGGTTCACTAACTTAACTAAGATTACAAGTTGGAGAAAGCCTTAATGATGATTACGATGTAGATTAAAATAATTAATCATGGACTAATTAACTTAACAAGATTATGGGACTTAGAGGAATGTGCATAAAGGTTAAATTAATTTAAAAGTACAATATTTAATTAATTGAAGATAAATTTAGGATAATTAATTAAATGTGTTGTAAGGTGGGATGAAATTATTAATTATAGGAAGAAAGATAATTAATTAAATAATAAAATATTTAATTAATTATGGGTCAAAATGGATTAATTAATTAAATAATACAATACTCAATTAATTGGGAAGAAACCACGATGATTAATTAATTAAGGATATGAGGTCAGAATTGAGGTGTCTGCATTGTTCCCTCTCTGATACGACATCCAAAGTGATGTTGTGTCAAAGAAGTTAATTTTTTTGCCCCAATGTGATGGGAGGTGATGCCCCCTCCAAGGGACTGATCATTTTTTTTTTGAAAAAAGATATTTTTGGTCAGTGTTTCGAAAAAGGCAAGTTGAGTGATTTAGAAAGGTGTTTAGGAAGAAAATGAGGAAAAAGAGAAAGAGACAGAAAAACAGGTTTAGAAACGGGGAAAATACAACAAGTTCAATGTATTTATCACTTATCATGGATGAAATTAGGGTTTGGAGGGGAGAAATTAGGGATTTGAGCCTATAAATAGACTTGAGTGGGGGCCAAAAGGTCATTTTCACCCTTGTATTTGGAGAGGAGGAGTGATGAAAACAATTCCTCATCGTTTGCATCAGTCAAAGTAGGTTCGAGAGTACCAGTGGCCGAAGGACGTAGGAGACCTGGTATGTATCCTATTCCATGGGTTTCGAGTTAGTTTAGGGGTCAAAAAATGGGTCAAATTAGGGTACAAAGTCGTTCAAACAAGAGGCATGGTTTTATAGAACCATGCTTTTATGGATTAGTGCGATGCTTGTTTTGCATAGAACTGCACTTGCATAAGATCTGTGCTTATGAAGCATTTTGGTGCTCGCGTGTCACGAATTGGCACTTACGTAGTCTGTGCTTGCACACAAAGCTACATGCTCGAGGAAGGGGCGCTTGTGAAGGCCATTGTCGTGTTCGCATCAAACGTTGCTTGCACTTAGCAACTTCACACCCTATAAGATATATTTTCATTTGCGCTTATCAACACTTGCCTTGGCTAGGGACGCGCTTGCACAAAGTTGCACTTGCGCATAATAAGTTTGCGCTTGCACCTGAAATGACACTTGAGAAAGAATGATAGCGTGACTTTGCAGAAAATGCAAGTCCGCGACGGCTTGGGAGCTAAAATGAAAGGGATTTATGTTGTTTTTAGTGGTTGATGTTAGTGTGTGTGGTATTATGCACAAGATTTTGGGTCCTTTGTAGTTGTGGGAGAGGTGTTTGTCGGTGATCTATCAGTTGCAACACTGACTGACAGAGATAGATGAGAAGTGGCTGAGTTTGATGGGACTCTATCATGTGTGCAGGATGCTTCGATTAAGAGCCCACTAAGCCATGATGACAACACTAGTGGAGAGGGGGTATAGCGACACCAGTAGATTTCACCTACCTACAGGTGAGGCTACTATTACTTTGGAGGATGTTTAATAGATCCTCAAGCTTTCAATTTGTGGGGAGTTAGTATAGTATGCCCTGAAGCATGTCGGGCCGACGTTAGTCAGAGTGTCCATGATCAATGATCTTCCAATGAGGGGGATCAAGCTGGATTTGGAGGTTGGTATGGGGGAGCCACTAAAACTCTTTGTTTACTACTGCATTGATTATGGGGGTTCTTGTACCTGATTGGAGATCTTGAGGTTTTGCGATCAAATGGGCATGAGTTCTTGACATCATGTTGTTATACTACATAATTTTTGCATGGGGTGTGTGTGTTTCGGTAGAGCTTTATAGAGAGATGCACTTGATCATGTATTGAGATGGTCAGAGATTGGGATGTGGGGTTATCCTTCCGCACATCTAGGCATATGAGCATTGTATAGTTTTGCGACCAATGATAGATAGAAGGAGAGGGCCAAGGATGCCCTATGTGTTTGCATGTGGGTTTTCTACGAAAACAACGACTAGGAGACATGCCATAGTAGAGGCATGTCGTTGATGATATAGACAACTTTATTTGGTGCCCATATCACAAATGTGATGTATAGGATGATGATCATCTATACATGCCATATATTCATAGGATCCACTATTTGATTGGTCAGAATCCCTCCATCATTGAGCAATACTTGCCAATGAGAGTGATGAGACAATTTAGGCATTGTCAAAATGTTCTAGAGGCTAAGGAGGTATTTTCATGGGTGGTATAGGAGAGGGGTATCTAGGGCGGATACATAGAGCCCTATATAGCTCAACGCAATTGGTGAGACACTCTTATAGTTCCATGGGATCCACAACCAATAGTGGTGGATGCAGGCACCACAGTTGAGTGTGATGCATGGTGGGAGAGGAGGAGGTCGATTTAGTTAATGATCCCACGAGATCAGTTGGCATTAGTTTTGGAGGAAAGTAGCAACAACGAGAGTAGCAATAGTGAGGAGGATAGTGATGATAACAATGGTGATCAGGAGGATGATGATGGTGATAAAATGATGATGGGGATGGGTAGGGTCATTGAGTGCGATAAAGGAGGGATCTAGGTTAGGATATGGATGAGGAGGATGTGAACATTGGAGGTGATGACCATGTAGATGATGAGGGGGACATTCAGGTATGGATGGGTCTATTGATGGTCAAGCAAGATCAACTATGTTAGGAGAAAGACTAGCTTATACTAGAGAGAGACCATGCTCGATAGGAGTGGTTGTAGGTGGTGGGGGAGAGGGATATGGCTCAGGTAGAGGTGGTATGATTACAGGGGTAATTTGATGGAGGGGGAAGTGGAGATGGCGGGGCATAATTAACGGTTGTGATAGTGGAGCGAGATCAATTCTGACAAGAGAGGGACACTATGTAGGTGACATTGGCCCAGACACATGTGGATGGGGCTCGACTCAGGTAAGATTCAAATATAGCTCATCAACTTATAACATGACATGGATTATAAGACGCCTTTTCTAAGATTGTCCGAGTTACATCAGAGATGCAACATTAGGAGTCATATGAGCGGGTTGTGTCGTTGGAGTAGACAAAGTCGAGCTTTGTTGCTAGCAGCAGGTCACATAGATCGAGATCAGCTCAGTCAAGTCCATCAATGAGCATGGGACCACCTCCTTCACCACCATAGGGGTCAACTTAGTTAGATGTACCGAGCATGTGATAGGCGCTTAGCAGAGTGATGACCTTTTTTGGATTATGCCCCAGAGGGGTATCAAATTTTTGGAGTGTACATGCGAGAGACCTTTGTACATTTTGTATCATTACATTATTATTTTTTTGGTATATTATATGAAATGATAGATTTGGATTATATGTATGGTTCTTATGATGTGATGATGCAGGTGTTATATGGATTATGCATGTATGATTTGGATGTATGTTTATGTTATGATGATGTGATGCACATGTATGTTAGATGTGATGTTGACATGTTTTATGCAACCTATGTATATGATGACACATGGTTATGTGTGATGGCTATGAATACACTTGTATGGTGCTCATATGGAAATATGTTTTATGTATGATAATTATATGCACAATGGTAATTAATGGTGTGTGAAATGTTGGTTTATGATAGTGATGTATGGATATTTTATGATGTAAACGATTTTGGTTATGTATGATTCATCAATATGGATGGTGCATGATTATGATGATTATATGGTATGGTAATGATTTCTTAATGATGAAAAATAATCTATGTTTTTTTATGTGAAATGATGGTTTATATATGCAACACTAGTACAAAACCAACAATAAACTATTGAAAAAACTACTAAAATCCGCTTATAAATGACTACAGTTGGTCACGTGACCACTAGTAGTTTATTGCTAGTCATATATAACGCAACCAGATTGATGGCAACCATTTTTAGTCATTTATTAGTTGTTTTGATTGATTGATTTGGTAGTATATTTAGTTGTTGATTTAGTCATTTATTGTTGCGATCTAGTCACTTATTTAGTCATTATTCCACTGATATATTTAGTCGTTGATTTAGTCATTGATTGGTGTAATCTAGTCACTTATTTAGTCATTTTTTATTCATTGATATATTTAATCGGTCACTTATTTACTTGTTGATTTAGTCATTGGTTGCTGCAATCTGGTCACTTATTAGTTGTTGATTTAGTCATTGATTGTTGTAATTTGGTAGTATATTTAGTCATTTTTATTCATTGATTTCACTTGTCATATATCTAGTCATATTTATTCACCGTTCACTAAATTTTGTCAATTGGTAGTATATTTAGTCAATTATATTATTAATTGATGTCAATTAGTAGTATATTTAGTCATTTTAATTGACTAATATTTGAGGATTTAAGCATAAAACACAAAAATACACATCAAGCACACAATAAGATAGCCATTGAGGAGGCAAAATTGGTGAACTTTATTAACAAAAGAAAGGTGTTCTAGTTATAGCTTACAAATAGAGCATTACAATTGTTATTTTCAATCACAAGACTAAAAATCTGAGTTACAATATTGTTGAGAAATGACTACAAGAAAGAAACTTCTCCAAAAGACTTTTGCAATGATGGAAACGCATGCTTGAAGCCCTTCAATGCGAGCACATGCCCCTTTCATCTCTTAAAACTTCTACAACATGGGAAATCTTCCTGGAGCAAGCTGTAACATGAAAAATCCGAGAGTGTTGATCGTGTCTCATATATGAAGCTCTCTCTTTCAACACAATCAACAATAACCCAGCTAGAATATTTCCTCCTTTATATGCAACGTGCCATCTAATATGAGCAACACCTGGTGTTGCCTTTTCTGCTATGAATGAAGTTGTGCCTCAATACAACCAACAAAATTAATATTAGTCTCAATTTATAAAGAATAAAAGTGCATTGTATATTGCAAGTTTACAAAAGAAAGTCCAAACATAGCAAAAAGATAAATCAATTAAAAAATTATATCCTTGTCAACAAATGCCTTAAATAGAGTGGTCACCATAGGCCTAAAATATGCATATTGAACCCTTGATTTCAGAACTTTGTTCAAAGTTTAAGAAAGGTGATATGCTTAGATTATAGAATGAAGGTTATCAACACTAACTAGATTGGAACGACATTATCAATAAAAAATTCCTGGAAACCAAGCCCAAGAATGCCATCAGACTTAATTAGACAAACAAAATGTCAACCCTGGTTCATGTGTTGTCTGAGTTAAGACCTACACCATGGAAGAATCCATTTATACATAAATTACAAATTAAGTTGATGAGAAAAGATCTTTGATATCCAACTGGGAAGCCTTAACATCCAAAAATAACTAACTTGATGTTTCACAACAAGTTTCCCAACTGTGACATCATCTTTATTTAAGAAATTGGATATTGATCCACTGCCGTATTGAATTTCATAGGATTCTCCTTCACAAACAAAAAATGATATATATTAATTTTTTACCAACTTCCTTAATATCCCCATGTAAGCAGACTTAACTAAGTGAGGTTGAGGGTTTGAAGTAGAGTACCATCTTCTTGGTATGTGCTTGACTTTGATGACTCATCTTCTTGGACATGCTTGACTTTGACGACTTGTATCTTGAATGAAAATAGCAAGCTAGCTACACTATAAAATCATTGTTACAAAAATAACCACAAAATCCTCTTTAATTAAAATAATCCTTCTAGATATTTCAATTAATTTCTAAGAGAGCTAATTTCACTATCCAAACAACCATCAATCTATTTACTATATAATTTTCTAGAATTTAGAATTTGAATGTAATGAAACTAACGATAATTACCAAAGATTTGACACCAAAATGTAGTACAAAATGAATTATTTGACAGAATACCTCAAAGAGATTTCATCACATAGAATGAAATGATATGATTGCAGAATGTGCACAAAATGGATTTTGCAAGGAAGCTCCCAAAATCTTTGAATTAATGAAGCACTTTGGAACACCAACATTGTAAACTTTGCTTGTGTTCTAGATGCATGCAGTCATGCAGGTTTAGTGGATGAGGGTTGCACATACTTCACACGTCAGTAACCCTTATTGCATTACATATATAGTTGATCATTAGGTGTGCATGGTTGACCTTTGTGCCAGTGTTGGCTATCTTGAGGACACCTTAAACATTATTACCGAGATGCCAGTTAAACCTTTGGTTCTTGTGGATTATATATGAATATAGGTTGAGTATTCTAGCAACATTGTTTTTTTAGTTGGATCCTAAAAATGCTACAACTTATGTTCTTCTCTAAAATATTTGTGCAGAAGTAAGCAGGTGTGGTGAGGTTCAAATAGTAAGGACATTGATGAAAGATAGAGGAATTAAAAAGATATCTACATGTAGTTGGATTGAAGGGCATAAATGGGTACATACTTTTTGTGTAGGAGATAGATCACATCCACAAACATGGGAGACCTATGCAAAATTGGAGAAATTGGTTTGGCAAATGAAGGCAACAGGGTATTTCCAGATTCAAGACTTTTACTCAATGCAATGGAATAGAAGAGAAAAGAATCATTTATCTATCACCATAGTGAAAGTCATTGAAAAGTTAGCAATTGCATAATTTGGTTTGTTAAGCATGGTTCCTAGTACAACTATTAGAGTTGTTAGGAACCTTCGAGTATGTTCTAATTTTCACACTACATCTAAATTCATCTCCAAGATTGTTGCAAGAAAATTTGTTCCAAGAGATGTGAACCATTTCCATCATTTTAAATAGGGACAATGTTCTTGTGGAGAATATTGGTGATGCTAAATGAAACAATTTGAAAAATAGTCTTACACTATAATAATGTGCACTACATTAGATATCCAGTAATAATGAAGGGACATCCATCAAAGCATAACAACATGGTTTTTCTGTCATATTTTGTAGTTACAAGTGCCTTGTTAGACATACATGAAAATATGGAAGCAATATGCACAAGGCAAGGAAACTGTTTCAAAAAAATGCATCAAAGAAATGTGGTATTTATTTTTATAGTTTAATCGTGATACTGCACCATTTTGACATGATCCTTGTGGTGATGCAGGATGTTACTGCTACACCACACTGTTTTTGCTTGGCCTTTGCGGTAATGTAGGATGTTACTGCTACACTGCACCGTTATTCCTTAGCCTTCACGGTAATGTGGGATGTTACCGCTATACTGCATCATGTCTTCTTGGCTCTTGCAGGGATGCATGAGAAGTATTTGAGTTACCGCCATATCACAAATTTATTGCTCGGCCTTCATGGTAACGCAGGATGTTATCGCTACACTACACCATGTCTTCTTGGCTCTTGCGGTATGGCGGTATTATGAAAATTGTCACGACAGTCTTATGAAACTTGTCACAACAATCTACTACCTTGACAAAACAGTCTTACCTAAGAAACATGGCAATGAATACACCAATAAATAGTTAACTAGAAACCATGAGTTTTCAATGCATAATGAAGAATATATAGAGATTTAAGTCAGTGAGCAAACATCCTTGGAGAATTTTCACAAAAGTATGACAATCTAAGAGTTCATAGTAGAAAATCAGATACCCTCAAAGACCTAATAGTCATAATAGACCTAGTGATAGCTTTCAGAGTCATAAGAATAAATTCATAAGAGAATATATGAAAGAGCATGAAAAGACATTGAGATGGAAGGGCAATTGGTAGAGTTGAAGAATTAGACCTGTAGTGAGAAGGTAGGGAGAACAAATTAATTTACAGTCAAGAGCATCATGGCAGTTTCTCAGGTGACTATATTTGGGCAAGGAGAGAACTTAGTGACAACATTACCATCAAAGAAATAAGGATACTCAAAACCCTACCAAACCTAGGGCCTTTTTCATCACCTTGTAGAGATCTCAAACATGCATGAAAATATTTCACAGAGACTAAAATCATCTCTATTTTTGATGATCATAAAAAGTAACAAAAAAATAGATTTACAAGTGATGAAAAGAAGTACATGGAAAGTATAGTATGCTGAATTTATTTATTTAAAAAAAAAACTTAACCATTAACTATACAATACAATCTAACAAAATACAAATATTCAATAAAATATTATGATTAACGTAATGACAATTTTAACAGTTATCTTAAGGTAGACAAAAGAAAATTGTGCAATTGAAAATAACACTCTTAGATTATTTTGAACAAATAAAATTTTCATTTACAACATTTTCAAGCAAATTTTTTTTAGATTCATCCATTTGTACAAAAATCAAATCAAATCTGTCATGATCTCAAAGATTTGAAGGTTTAAAGATCTGATATTTTTATATCTATTCTTGGGTGTATCCTACAAACTTCATCATAGAAGGATGGGTCATCACCTCATTTAGACCTGGATGTGGAACTGCCTTTGCTATTTCTATAGAATCCAAAATAGGCCTAACAAATGTTGGGAGAAATAACCCTATAAACACACAAAATGAAAAGCTAAATCAGTAGTAATTTACTAATTTTTATTCAACTTCTCTGTAATCATTTTAAGTACATGATTCTATTGTACTTTAAAGATTTATAATATGAAGTTTATCTATTCAAATAGCTTAAATAATTTTAAGTTATAAAATTGATAAATAGGCTTTAGCAATTAAAAAAAAAATCCACTTCTAAAATTTTAAATATCTTTACTGCATCTATTTACTGTTGTTAGAGAGTTGCAAACTATGAATTGTCCTCTATCCTATAGGACTGAGAAAGGAAGAACACTATCAAACAGTGATTGAATCATAACAAACAGTCCAAAAACAATGAAAGTTACTGTCAAATGGTGACAAAGATTTGTCTTCTAAGTCATTTGCACATGGTGATTGAGAACATAGTGAGTAAGAAGTAAAAGAGCACTAGATCATAACACTGCAAAATGGTCATGAGTTATGCAATGAACTTCACCATTCTTTTGATCACAAAGGAGATCGAGATAATACCAACATATTGATGTGCACAGAGAATTTTCATGGAGTGCAAACTTCCTTACAAAGCAATTACCACAACAAAGTTTGAAAGGAATTGCACCTGCTTGGGTAAAAAATCGAAGCTATCCTCAACACGTGGTAAAGTTATGGCTAATAGAAGGATCTACAGGCTAAGGAAGTTCTTCACGGATGAAAATCGGAATAAAATTCAGAATTAAAAAGAGAGTGGAAAATTAGAATTTGATGAAACTCTTACAAAGTTCAGGTTAATGACTGATGCTTTTGTTCATTGTTATGATGAGGAAGATTCTAAACATTCATCCCGAAATAAAGGATTTTACTATTATTTTGAGAGCATCTTCTATATAGTAGGTTGTCTTAGATCAAATGAATGAAACAAACAATTGTGAAAGAGCCATCAATTTTTAATTTGAAACAATGGTGTCATATGTATAGACTCCCCCTATGATTTGCTCCTAGAATAAGGTATAGCAATTTAAAATTTCAAACAATGGTACATGAACAACTATTTAGCCTATCTGTTATGCTACAAAAATTAACTACAGGCTAGAACATATCCATATCAGCATAAAATACTAAGTGAAATTTACCTCAAACTTTGTTGTACCTGAGTACGACAATACTTATGCTTCAAGTGTTTATAGATGAAACCTATAGTAGAAAAGTGTAGTCTCCATTTGAAGGTACCATCTTTAGAGCTCTTCCTTGAAATGAGGGTTAAAAACATTAGAAGAAAAGCAATACCATAATTCTAAAGTAACAATTTGTATCAAGCCAAATGTCAAAAAATATAATTAAAAAGAAAAATCCTTACAATTGGACCTCAAATTGGACCAAGCAAATTTATGATTTTATCTTTAGAATGTGGGAACTTTCTCTGTTAGAGCTTCACGACCTCAAATTGGACCAATAAAATTTATGATTTTATCTTTAGAATGTAGGAACTTCCTTTTCCAGAGCTTCACGACCTTAAATTGGATCCGATAGTGGGCCAACAGATTTATGATTTTATCTTTAGAATGTACAAACTTTCTCTATCGTATATTAAAGATCTCAAGTTGGATGTGAAATTGGACCAGCACATTTATGATTTATCTTCAGAATAAAGGAACTTCCTCTGTCGGATACTCAAAAATTCCTATACTTAGGTTTTTCTTCCGAGCAAAAACACCCGAAAGTGTTTTAGGCCAACTGAGAGTACTCTCCAACCTAGTTATGTTACTAATAGCAATCCAAGTTTGCCTAAATCGTCCATACCCAAATGTTGCATCACAATATATTCTTCTTGCACATAAAAATACCACATATTAACCCCTTCTAAATTAAACATTTAATCATCATAAAACCATAATTAATAAATCATTTCAGTTTCAAAAAGAATCTGACATGTCATTTACTATCAAAACAAAAGATGTATAAATCGCAAAAACTCCATGAAGCCTCCTAAATGTAGCTTAAAGCAAGTTTATATGATGGGTTTCAATATAAGAAGCTTTCTACTACAACTCTCAATTAATGTATTATAAGCAGAAAACAAAACTCTTCACACTTGAAGTAATGCAATCAAACATTCATTCCAAAAGTATGTTGGCAGGAGTTAACTAAAAGTGATTACCTCTTGCTACAATAAAGAGCCTATAACTCCAGTTTCAATATGCAGAGTGGTTGTGTTATATCAATTATGTAGTGCATTCAAGCACAACCCATGTTTAATGGGATATTCTAGGGAGTGATTGAGATTTTCTAAACCTTATGAATGTTACTTAAAAGTGTACAACTTAAACTACAAACCAATTTTGTTACATACTTGAATGTAATCTTGGGTTACCACAAACTATAATAATGTTATCTGCTAATAACCATTATGGAAAATATTAAAGCAATACCCATGCTATATAGGATACATTTCCCTGACCAGGTTTACATACCTTAATGATCAAACACAAGCTTCCCACACACTCTAGGATACAATCCAAGATCATACCACAACCCTGTTAAGATAGCTAATTTTCTGACCCAAGATTTAAGGGTTTTTTAATACCAACAAAAGCATTGGTAAGAGCATGACTAGGGTACAAACCCTAGGACTCTGTAGAAACATAAATCATAACTCTAGTGGATTAGTGAGGTTGCAATACTAGAAAAATTGAGACATTGTAGCCAATAACAAAATCTTGCAATCTAAAGATTGTAGCCAATAATAAGCACATTGTGTAGCTCAGTGACATTTGTAAATGCAATCTATGGTGTTATGTGAAATTTTTCCCAAGAGAAGAAAAATATATAAATAACCCTTTGGAATTAAAAGAGAGAGAAAATAAAGGATATTATGATCCTTTGGTTAAAAGAGAGTTTAATAAAGAATACTTATAAACACTCTTTAAAGAAAAGAAGAATAATTATTTATTTAAATAATTATTAAAAGGCAACCTTTTGTGAAAGGGTGTGATGGTTTGGAAACCACCCCTTAAAAGGATATATAAATAATTGATGCGAGACTTGTGAGAGACAATAAAATGTGGATAACATTCAAGGAAGAAAAACAATCAAGGAAGAAGGAAGTGGTTGGTGAGCTATGGAGAAGATGGAGAAGGGGGCACATCTATAGTGTGTGTCCAACCTGGGGTACAAGTGCGTGCACTCAGGACGATCCTAGCCAGGGCATGGTTTCCCATGAGTGTTGAGCATTGTTCCAGAGGATCCAACACATCGTGAAGAGTGGAAAAGTACACTTATTCCTCCTAGATTGTTCCATGGCAAGAGTCAATACCACTAAAATATTTCTAAGGGTTGAGGACGGACTCGTGGTGTAGTATGGGATGCACCGAATCCTCTTCCCATTTTTCCAATGATGCAAAAGATGGGAGGAAAGAATAGGACCCATGGTGTAGTGCACAATACACCGATATTCTTTCTATCTGGGATACATTATGAACATGTTGTTGAGTAATTTGTCATTGATGTGAAGGTGTTTTAGCTGAGAGTGGCTTTTCCAAGTGTTATTATTTAGATAAGTATTAAAACCATTGATTTTAAATTATATTGAGAATAACATATGTATGTGATTCTAATGTTAATGTATATGAATAATATAGATGTGTATTCCATTTATCAAGTTAACTATCTATTTTGGAATTTCTTAATAAACTCCCACATATTATCTTTTGCATTGGTTATTCACATCCATTTTAATAATATTGTAGCTTTTAAATTATCTTCATTTAATCCACTAAATCCACTAATGGAGAAAAGTGACATTACATATGGTAAGAAGAATGAAAGTCACTTGAGGTGTGAAATTCAAAAAGAGGTTGAGCAGTGACAAGATAATAAAGCTCAAACCTTGCATAGTAAAGTGGAGATTTTAACAATGAGTTTCCTTACCCCCTTGGTGACCTTAAGGGTTTTTCAAATGCTATTGGCAGTGTTAGACAAGGAAAATGCAATTAGGGAATGGCTGTCCAAATGAAGTAATAGTGGTAATCACAGGTTCACTGTTTCTTCTTAGCCATTGTATAATGGAGGTAGTGGATTGCATGTTTGAGTAGTGTTTTGAGTCTCATCAAAGATGGGAGAATAGTGAATAATACTTTGTGGACTGTGAAGTGGTGACAATAAGGTTGAAGGATCTTAAGACCCATAATACCATGAAACAATGAGTCCCCTATAGTAAGTAAGTAGGCAGTCTCTAGGGCATAGTTTGATTTTATAGAAGGATGCTCATGAAAGGAATCTTCAAGTTACAATGAGTGAGCTGTTTGAGATTGCAACTGAGGGTGCAATATCTAGTCTTAAAGGTAGTTAGCAAAGTAGTAAATATGCAAGAAAATAAAATCATACACAACAAACAATTCACAATGTTATCTTGCATAATGCCTTGAGTTTGAAGATAAAAATCTCGTTGTATCTTGATGAAAGTAGTGACCTTAGTGGTCAATCACTAACAACCATGATTTTAAAACACATGTTATTGTGCTTATGGAGGCAACATTTTAAGCAAGGTAGTGATTGGTGCTTTGGAACAATGACAGGTATGAAGGACTTGCTTTATATGCATACTATGTAATCTAGCTTAAGACAACATTCTTAGAAGAGATTGAAGGTGGATTATGGAACTCAAGGGTTACCATGATAAGGATTAAAGCAAAGACTGAGATCTATTTAAAAGGCACTGTCATGAAGATATTAAAGATGTCACATGCAAAACCCTAGTAGCTGGAGTAATGAATACAACGCCAAAGAGGACAGTGTGTTGGGGAAAATTTAGGAGATCTCCACATTATCTAATCACATGCAAATACATTTTTTAAATTTTTTTAAAAAAGAAATCATTCTAAACCCTATATAGGATACATTGATACTTCCAAAGTATCTGATTTATTTTTTAAAAATAATAGAAATAATTCTAAACCCTATATAGGATACATTGATACTTCAAAAGCATTTGATTTTTTTTTAAAAATTAAAAGAAATCATTCTAAACCCTATATAGGATACATTGATACTTCAAAAGCATCTGAAGGAATTTGAGAATTCTAAACCCTATATAGGATATATTGATACTTCAAAAGAATCTGATTTTTTTTTAAATTAAAAGAAATCATTCTAAACCCTATATAGGATACATTGATACTTCAAAAGCATCTGAAGGAATTTGAGAATTCTAAACCCTATATAGGATATATTGATACTTCAAAAGAATCTGATTTTTTTTAAATTAAAATAAATCATTCTAAACCCTATATAGGATACATTGATACTTCAAAAGAATTTGAAGGATTTTGAGATTATGCAAATATATATGTCAATTAAATACCTGGATTACAAACAGTAGCGCGAACAATGCAACCCTTGTTGAGCAGAGCAAGAACAAGATAAGCAACAATGAATCCTATGCCTCTTGTCACACACATCTCCTTACCATTCTCTGTCATTCGTTACTAAAACTTGGCAAGCTATGCTTGAAAATAAAGTTTCAATGAAGGTTTTAGAGTATGCTTATTAAAATGAAAACTCCATTTTGGTGGGCTACTCTTGAAAATAAGATTTTGATGAAAGTTTTAGAGCATGTTTATTAAAGTTTGAGTATTTTGGTGGGCTATATTTTTGATTCCTTAAATGATTTATTCAAATGGATTATGATTAAATAAATGACTAACTATTTAGTCATTTTTATTTGTGTGACTAAATAATTTTTAGTCAATGTCCAAATTAGTCATTTATTTACTCATATATAGCTGAGTTGCAAACAATTAGTAGAATTTAGTCATTTTTAGTCACCTAGTCATTTATTTGCCAAATTCTACTAGTGCAATGATCATGATGTATTTATGGTTTATGATTATGAATGCAAATAATTATGAATTTATGAATGATTAAATGGATTATGTATGATGTAAACATAAATGAAATGGATTATTGTAATGAATGATGTGAATGTAAACAACGATGTAAAATGATTAAATGATAATGGATGATGTAAAAATGAAATGGATTATGAATGGTGTAAATATAAATGATAATGAATTATGTACATGAAAATTATAATAGGGGATGTAAATGCATCATGGTCTAAACAAAAAAAAATGGATAATGATCATGATGTAGATGGCTTATGGCATTGTACTACATAAAATCTCTAAAATATCAACATGGGTGGGAATACAAATGAAAAGGGCAAACCATGAGAGTGGCCGGGAAATACAGATGAAACAGACAAACCATGTGAGTGGCCTTTTCTTGTGCATCAAACACCTCTGTCTTGGTTTCCTTATAATGAGAAATGGGTAAAAATGTAATAATGAGTAATTGAAAATGTAATGAATGCAAATGTGAAAATAAATGATAATGCAAGATGGGGAATTGATAAATGCATAGCGTTTTTGTTTTTGTTCATGATACAAAATATAGTCAAGTCTAGGTAGGGGGGAATGAAGTTGTAGGTTATGGGGGGATGAATTTATGTGAACGTTAGAATGAGTGAATGTGGAAGGAATTGGGAAGGGGTTTAATTATGCTGGAAATGTGGTGAGAAATCCTAAAGTTTGATATAGAAAAGGACATTGTGCCCTAGTGGTATAAATGACCAAAGGTGCGATCATGTCCTTTACATGGAATTTTGAATCACAAAAAAATAAACAAAATATTATTCCTTAATATGTAATTCTTTCTAGTAACCTTAGTAGACCATAGGGGGGATGATGTTGCATACCTGAATGTTTTATCCACCCCTATCAAAGGTAATAGTTAGCATTAGTGGGTCAAGATAATAAAAAAAACGCCATACAAAAAAATGACCATCCCCCATTTCACACTTCGTCTAGAACACACCAAGTTATGAGTAGATCTAGGTGGCCTAGACTAGGTGACTCCATGGGTTCAAAAAGAAAATCATAAAAAGAAAATAAATTTTCAATGCAACCATATCTCTTGCCAAGAGTAGGATTGATAGCTAATGATAATGTCGGACCTATGAAGGACTCATCCTGTTGGGAATAGGTGGATGGGTATTAATGTGGATGACAAGTGAAATGATTGTGCTTATTGATCTAATCAATCTAGTCATGATGTTGTGACAATGTCCTCATGTGGGCATGTTTTTGTTTGTTTTGTTTTGCTTGTGCATGGTGGCATGGGTGAGACTTGGGTGGAAGTGTGGGATGATGACATTTTACTATGGATGGTGGATGAAAAGTATGATGTTTTTTATTATTAACAACTAGGCAAGGTGACAACCCTTCGCTTGCACATTTGGTGAATTCTCTTGGGTGTTTTCTGGGTGAATGAGTTGTATAGTCATGCATATATGTAGGTGGGCTAAGTTGTGAAGACTATCTAATTAATTTTGAAGGAATGATTAGGGATGCATTGGGGATCATGTATGGTGGTTAAGAACATCTTATGAAAATATCTCTCGTTAAAAGAAAGAGGGTGAATGCATGGATGCTAAGGGGATACAATGGTTTATGCATGTGAATATAAAAAGTGAGGGGTGTGAATTATGAAGGTTGTCTCATCAGTCATGAGGAAAATAAAGTATGGATGGGATAGGTCATGCAAGCTATATAAGCTATCATGAAAAAATAATGGAGGGGACAACGGTGATCGAGTGGCAATGAGGGATCATGTATGATAGTTTATGTATATGAGTTTATACGATGGTTTATGCAAAATTGATGGATGTGTTAGACACAATTGCATGTAGGATTGAGTTGAAATATGATGGGTTAGGATGGTAGGAAAATCTCTCCAGTTATTAAATTTGGGATATGTGACATATATTCCAAGCCATAGTTGGTGGGTAAAGTGAGTAGATGATGGTGGGTGTATGGGCGACTAGGAGACCTAGTAGATGGTGGATATGACTCTACACATGGCACCTATTTTCTAGTTTTTCACCATGGTACTTTACCAAGGCTCCAAGAAATGGTTTTCATCATTGGATGAATTATTTCTCTTTACTATTTTTTGTATTTTTCTCATTTTTAATTATTTTTTTGATTTTTTTTGTATTTTAAAATTTATTTTGTATTTTTCTTAGGCAAAGATTTTTTTAGGTGTATGATATTCATGGGCTCCTCTAATGGTTCTCCTTCCATGGTGGAAAATCTATATGCCCATGATCCATATTGTGTCGTGACAATATAGGGACCTAGATGTTACACCCCGACATTGTATAGCTACTATTTTAGCAATGCTTAGAGCATTCTGTTTGTAAGAAAGAATCTGGATGAATAAAATGTGTTGAACCTTGTTATCAATTTAAAAATATTTTTCATTTTATGGTTGACTCATTCTGTGTTCTTGATTGATGTTATTCTTGGGTAAAACAATGCATGAAAGAGGATAATTAATCTTGCTTTTTGAAATATTGATTTATTTACTGTAAAATGTTATGAGCAAGTAACTACCGTGGTTTTGTGCCAATAGATGTAGGAACAAGAACCAATCCTTCAGGTAGAGGGGAGACATCACTCGGGAGAGGGGCTTGGTCGGATAACTGTTAAGTAATTCAATTGAGCATACACACACTTCACTAAAAGGTTTAGAGGAACTGAGTCAAATAGGTTTATCTTGATAATTCATCCTTAGGCTTAAGAGTTTTGGATTACTTCTTTGTGCTTTGTGAGTGGTGTTACTTGTTAACCTGACTTACTGTTATGTGACCTTGAATGTGGAACGCGAATTGATATATGTACATAGGTAGGATGTATATGTGTATACATGTATCTCTCATATGTATGTATCAATATGTATGACATGGTGATACAAACGTGTTTTGGGAAAATTATTATGCCATACGCCTGTGTCGACATGGCATACATACACATACATACATATGATGATATAAATGGATTATACACATCTATAAACATATACACACTATCTATGATGTTAAATTATTACATTATTATATTGCCTTGAATTTACAGTTAAACATATATATGCACATATTTTCACAAATAGGTATATTGAAAGTATGCTGACAGGCTCGCAATACACGTATTTGAATGTGTTTATGCAAATGTGTATATGTAAATTTAAGTATAAATATATATAGATAAATATATATATATATATATTTAATATTATATAAATATATAAGTTATTATAGTCTTACCAAAATAAATATATAGATAGATATTAGTATATTTAAATATTGAACATTTAAATATATATATATATATTTATTTTAAGGAGAAATAAAAGTATGATAGACTATATATATAATATATGTATATTAGAATTATATATATACTTTAAATATATAAAATCTTTGGGAAATAAATGAATTAGCTTTCTTGGCCATTTGGTAAATATCGAATAAAGGTTACCATGAGAAATAAAAGACTTAACATTTAAGTCATTTTGGTGAATATCGAATATTTATGCCATGGAAATAAAATATGATTTGCGTTGAAATTTATGGCATTCCTTTCATCGTGGTAAAGTTGGGAGAAATACGCCAAGTTCAAATATTTCATGGACAAAGGTCAAAACTTTTGAAAATAGAAAATAAAGGTGTGCTGCTACAAAATACGCGCGCACGGGAGAGACCAGGTCGCGTCTTGTAGAACGCGATACTGTAAATGTGTGGTGAAGCCTAAAATCTTGGCCAGGTGGGACACATTTGTTCATGGACATTTTCTGCTATGGAAACAAACCCGCCAATTTTGGACGTCATTACAGAGTATGCCTGTAGGTGTCACTCAGCCGTGTTTTACCATGTGATGTTTGAATTATTCTTCACAAATGGAGGTCGAATCACCTTGAATTAGCTGAATAAGCTTCTGTAATGCTGCCACCATGAGTTTGACACTTTCAAATACGTAGAGGTGTCGATTCTCGTGCCAAAACTGTAGCTTGGCATGAGAATCAGAACTCTATAAATTGAGCTCATTTTCTTATCATTTTACGAATTCACAACTTGCCTTTGCTATTTTCGAATTTGCTTTTGAGAGCCACAATTCCCCATTGCCATTTTGTTCAAGCTTTGAGAAAATAATTTGTTGCATACATACATGTACGCACCTGCTGTAGGAATCAATTTTGAGATAAGTAATAATCAACATTTCCAGAAATTAAACCCAGTCATTCTGAGCTTCAACTTAAGGATTAGAATCTGGAAAGAGAAGTAAGAGAGAGGGATTAAATATTAAAGGAACAAAGGAGCTGCTAGCCTGCTACTAACTATATCAGAAGCATTCACAAGTAGCAAGGAGGCCAGCTAAGGAAACAAGCATCAGTGTCATATACTTAATATCTTTGTTTTCGTTTGTAAATAGATGAAACTACATGTTTACTTTATGCATTAAATTGTATTATAGTATAAGTAGACCAGTCAAGTAAAAGAGAAAAATCAGTTTCCTATTTATAACTGCATAGACTAAAGGGAATGGTATTGTCTGCATTATAAAGGAATGGTTTGTCTACATTTTAAGGGAAGGTCTTGTGTGCAATTTAAATAAGGGGAAAAGGGGAAACTGTTATTCCACTTCATTTTGGGAAAAGGAATTTATTTGGATGGATTGCATTTGTGTGTATACTGCTTGATCTCCTTATATAAAGGAAATGAGGAAACTAGCTATTTAATACTAGAACGAGGATGAAACCAGTATCAAGGTTAGTCTAAAGCTTAAAGTTAATAGGTTAACTGGGAAAAGCTATGTACTCTATGGATAAAGATTTCCGAAATAGGAGTTACCTGAGGGACACTTGTTGACTGCTTTTCATTTCCTAAAGTAGGTAGATTGTTGTAGGGGGTCTGGGGTGATTGACTACCCATGGTAAGGACTTAGCCTACATGTAGGATAAGATAGCCTCAAGTCAAACTGAACCTGACTTAGTGCATGCGATAGATGACTATCAGTTTAATACTGCCGAAACACTTTGGCCAAAGTAGTGTAGTACACCTACGTCCACTTAGACTGTGAGATGATTACACTGTTAGTTCACCGTTGTCCAGATTACATGCTAGATTGATATTGTGGGATTACAAGGATTTAGTTATGTAGGACACAACACTATGCTCAGTTGGTTAAAACATAATCGGTTACCCAACCAATCTCTTCGTAGAAGGGAGGGTTGTCTACTTAACAGTAAACATGCGGGGGATCACATTATAAGTCCGTGGTTGGCGGAAAATCACCCGAGTGATGTTTCTCCTCCACAACAGACTTCTGATGAACCAAGGTTTGAAAGGGAAGAACCTGGACCGTCTTATTCCTATTTGCTCAAAAGCTTCCGAGTTGTTTTATACTTGTATGTATTCTTACTCTGTTATTTATTTGGAAAGGAAAGTAATGATGTATTGTGTCAATTGTTTCTTTAATATGAAATGTTGCAATGAAAAGAAAAGAAAAGTTTATTTACTTTATCATCATATATGTTTTTCCTTGTATATTATTTGTGAAAGTAGAAATTTTTTAATTACCCAGTATGGGGGTTGTCACACTAGCCAATTAGGTTTGAAGTTTCACTTTTTCTCACAGTCCTACAAGTTGTGTTATTTTTCCTTAAGGACTTTATCACCAATCTCAAATTCTATGGGTTTGATCTTCTTATTGTAGCTTCATCAAATCCTATTTTGGTAGGCTAAAAAATGATTGAGCACAGTGCGATGTTTCTCATCCAGGAGGTCCAACTATTGTAGGCCGTCCATGTAGCATTCTTCATCATCAATGAGATGTTGCAATGATATTCTCAATGATGGGAGTTCAACCTCAATTGAAAAAACAACTTTGGCACCATAGACAAGAGAGTATGTTGTTTCCCCTGTAGGTTTGTAGATGCTAATGTGTAAGCCCACAAGTTAGGATTGAGTTAATGCCAATCTTGGCTAGCTTCATTGATAGTCTTTTTAAGGAAGACCATTTTATTAGTGGCCTTGTCCTGACCATTTTCGTGGATAGAATGGAGTGGATAAATTGTGTTGAATGTGGAATTATTGGCATAGATCACAGATCTATTGATTTTTAAATGTTTTTTTATTTTTTATAGGGAAAACTAGGTTTTTATGGGACCCAAAACCCATTACAAGAAAGTTTTGAAGGGACCTAAAACCCTTTACAAGGTAAAGAATCTACAAGAAAAATAATCAACAAACCAAACAATAGCCTAACAAAAGCAACCAGACAAATATAAACAAGACAACACACACTACAACAAACAGGTTTTGAAGGGACCTCAAACCCTAAGCCAAGTTCTTACAGGGACCTTGAACCCATAGGTTTTGAAGGGACCTTAAACCCTTTACAACCAAGTTTTGGCAGGGACCTTGAACCCTTAAGGACATCACTTGCATCAACCAAGCCACAAAAAACCATCCGCTCAAGAAAAACAAAATTGAGCCAAGAAAAATAGACAACAAATTAATTTAAAAAATCGTTAAACCCCTATGTTGCACCAAAACCATCAAATCCAAACTCTCCTCCACAATAGAGAGGACAAGAACTTCCTGCACCAACATACCCCTCACAAAAATTAAGGGGTAAGAGAACCCAACTGGACACTGAGAAACATCAGCAACCTTGAAGCACCATTCGACCCAAAAGCCTTCTCAAACTCTACCTCAATAGGAGAGATCCCCCCTCTAAAGGAGAGAATAGTATGAGGGACCCTTCTACCAAAGCTAGCCTTCTCCAACTCCCACAAGATCCACCTCAAAAGAAACTAGTAAGTGAGAAGAGAACATTCCGCCACACCTACAACAATCCAATCCACCCCAATAGGAGAGGGCTCCCCCTCAATAGGAGAAATATCCACCTCTAGAGAAAACACAAAATATAGAAACTTACAAAAAACAACTTCAGAAGAAAGGGCTAACAAAAAATCCTTAGGCATGATGAGCTCCTAACACTTGAAGCAAGATTGAGAAAGTTGCCCAACAATCAGCCAAAAGAACAACAAAACCAAAGCCTTCGGATGAAGCATTAGGAACAACTTAGCCAAAAGAAAACCAAACCCCACCAAAGAGGAAACTCATGTCTACTGTAGATACTTTACTGCCCCATTAGGGAACACCAAACCCATCCGAGCTTTGAGAAAAAGCAACAGGAACATCTTAGTCTAGAGAAAAGAGAGCAAGGAAGAAAATGACAATGTTATCTATGACAATGGAGGATGGTATACCAAAATGGCATATGATGTAGTGGATGATAAATTTGGTGATTTTTTTCTGGTGATGTATGTCATGGGAATGAATTCAACCCACTTAGTGAAATACTCAATGGTGATGACAATGAATTTATGATCATTGGATGAGGGTGGGTGAATTTTCCCAATGAAGTCTAGTCCCCATCGTGAGAAAGGCTATGTAGTAACAATAGGTTGTAGCTCTTGAGATGGTGCATGAATTAAGTCACCATGTTGTTGGAAAAATGGAAACTCTTTTACTCTCCTCCTTCGAAAATAATAAAATGGAAACACTTGCACCTTTCTCACATTCCTCTCACATTTTCATACACCACTTTAGAAAACACCTACAATGCCGAAACGAAACTACTCTCTTTCCATTGCTTTCACTTTTCTACACTGTCCCCATTAGGGGCACAAAATATGCTCCATCTGACTACACTAACAAATAATAACACTGCTTACTCCTCTTGAGAGGTAGCCTTTAGCATCAATCCAAGACTGAGAATGTATCTTAAAATGCTTACCTGTTAGATGCATCATCTTATGCATCTAGTTGAAAGAAGGAGGTGCAATAACCCATAAATTCTACTAAAGATACTAAAAAATATCTTTAGGAAGAGAAGTTGTAAGGATATCTACAACTTGATCCTTAGTAGGCACATACTCCAATTTCACCTCATTCTCTACAACCTTCTCTCTTAGAAAGTGATACTAGATAGAGATATGTTTTTTCTTTGATGCATCACTTGGTTCTTTGAGATATTGACAACACTTGTATTGTCGTATAAGATAGAAATAGGCTCATCATATGATACTCTGATATCATTCAATTTCTACTTCATCCACAACACTTGTGTACAACATGATGCTACTGCAATGTATTCTACTTATGCAGTAGATAATGACATTGGATCCTACTACTTACTCAACCATGAAACCAATATGCTTCCAAGAAAGAATGCAGCGCCACTTTTACTTCTATCATCTATAAATCTTGCCCAATCTACATTTGTATATGCACTCAAGGAGAAATAAGTATCCTTAGGATACCACAAACCATAATCTAGAGTACCCTTCAAGTATCTAAATATCCTCTTTACCATTGCAACATGGGATTTCTAGTGGCGCAGGAGCACCTAACCACCTAGTGACAAATTCTTATGTTTAATGGTCCAATGCACTTTTGCATTAAAAGGGAGTCATCAAATTGAATTTGTAAGCCTAAAATGGAAATTATATGAGATTGTGTGTAATAGGAGTCATTAAGTTAGTGTCATAAAGTTTCAAATTTGTGAGTTGCATTATGCAACAAATTTGTAGTTCCACTGGTTATATTATTTTAAAAGTTGGTTTCTTAGTGGTTAGAGACATTGGTCAGTTAGAAAGGGATGATAAAATCTATGCAAAGCCTTGAGAGGCTCGAGATGTGGTTGTTGAAGTTGATAGGGTGGAATAAAACTCTGATTTTGCTCTGTTTCTTAGTAATTTCTTGGTTTTTCTGTGTTCTCAGCCTATACACAGGCCGTACTAGAAGTTTTTGTATTGGAGGTTGATGTGAGACTATAGATTCATGTTCTAACTCTCATTTTAATCTTTTTTTGGTGTTCCTTGCTTCATTTAAAGCCTTAAATCTCAAGTTTTCTCCTAATGGGTTCTTGAACAGGGTATAAGGGTTTTGTGAACAGGGTATAAGGGTTTTGTAGTTGTTTGATAGCTTGATTCTCATCCCACCTACTGTATGCCAATGTGACTCGGTGGGATAACCTATTAGGTTATAGGGAATGATTTTTCAATAATGGAAGGCATGGAGGGCTGAGTTTTGAAGAGAATGGTGAGAGGAAGGGCTGGAAAATCACATCTTCCTCTTGAATTTGATGGCTCAAAACTATGAAAAGATGTTGTAGAGTTGCCTACGGCCAGATGAGTGTTTTTTAAGCATGGGAGGACCTATTGAAAGGTTTCTGAGCAGTTATCTTGGGTAGGAATGGCTTGGAAGGTGAAGATTCAATAATGGTGCCCCAAAACCTCTAATTATTTTGGCTATAAGGAGGGTTTTTGTATTGGAAACCTAATTGAGCATGTAAGGTCCTAAAACATGGAAAATATATTTTTTTAAGACCTAAGTAAATAATATTTTTTTGTTTGGGGGTCTAGTGAGAAGATTAGAGGGTGGTCTCTTTGGAAAAGTGGCCTAATTAGAGGCCTAAAACAGTGAAGAGTTCATTTTTGAGACATTCGGTCCAAAGGAAGTGTGTTTGGTTTCTTGATATGTTGTGTAACCCTGAAATGGGTCCTTGAATCCACAATCCATTATCTTTGTGTTTTGGAAAGATATGGTCAAAAGGCCAAAAAATAGGTTTCCCACTACTACAAGGTAAGCTAGTTGCAAATGGTGAAGTTTTGGAGATTTCATTGAAAATGTCTTGGAGATTATATTCAACTGATTCAATTGTCATTATATGCATTTTGAGATCCTTTGTAAGGGCCTTGGTGAATATTTTTTGTTGTTTTGCAAGATTGAAGGGTTGAAACCCTTGAGGGTGAGTTGATGTATAATAAGCTGATTGCATAGTAAAGAAGAGTTCCTTGATTTAGAATTAAAGTTTCCATTATTGTGAGTGATCTCCACCTTGGATCTACATCATCTAGGATCTTCATCAAATATTTCCACAAGATAAACTAAATGCATGATATCTAGTCTAGTAACAATTAGGTATAACAATCCACCAATCATTGATCTATACTTTCTTTGATTTATCTTAGAAGATTCATCATTCTTGCTCAACTTAAAACTAGTAACCATAGGAGTACATACCATTTTTGAATCCTTCATTCCAAACTTCTTCAACATTTCCTTAACATAATTTGATTGTGAAATGAAAACACCTTTCTTTGATTGACTGCTTTGTAACCCAAGGAAGAAATTAAACTCCCCAAACATTGACATCTCAAACTCTTTCTGCATCTCTTCTACAAATCTCTTGCACATTCCTTTAGTTCCTCTAAATATTATGTCATCAACATATACAACCATAATCAAGATTTGATCTCCTTCAACTTTGAAATACAAATTGCTATTTGCAACGCCTATTCTGAATCCTTGCTACAAGTGTCTATCCAATCTTGTATACCAAGCTCTAGGAGATTTTTTGGGTCCATACAACACTTTCTTATTTTAAAAAACCATGGAAATAAACCCTAACTTCTACTGGAGATACTCAAAATTTTCTTTAGGAAGAGTCTTTGTAAAAATATCTCTAACTTGATCCTTAGTAGGAACATACTCCAATTTCACCTCATTCTCTGTAACCTTCTCTCTTAGAAAGTGATATCATATAGAGATATGTTTTGTTCTTGAATGCATCACTGAGTTCTTTGAGATGTTGATATACTTGTATTGTTGTATAAGATATAAATAGGTTCATCATATGATACTTTTATATCATTTAATTTTCACTTCATCAACAACACCTATGTACAACATGATGGTGTTGCAATGTATTATGCTTTTGTAGTAGATAATGACATTGAATCGTGATTCTTACTCAACCATAAAACCAACCTGCTTCCAAGAAAGAACACACCACCACTTGCACTTCTTCTATCATTTATAAATCTTGCCCAATATACATCTATATATGCACTCAAGGAGAAATTAGTATCCTCAGGATACTACAAACCATAATCTGGAGTTCCCTTCAAGTATCTAAATACCCTCTTTACTGCTACAACATGATATTCTCTAGGATCTTCTTGAAATATTACCACAAGATAATTTGTATGCATGATATCCAGTTTAGTAGCAGTCAGGTATAATAGTCCACTAATCATTGATCTATACTTGCTCTGATCTATCTTAGAAGATTCATCATTATTTCTCAATTTACAACCAATGACCAGAGGAGAATGCACTAGTTTAGAATCCTGCATTCCAAACTCCTTCAACATTTCCTTGACATACTTTGATTGTGAAATAAAAACACCTTTCTCTGATTGAATGATTTCTAACCCAAGGAAGAAATTCAACTCCCCACACATTGACATCTCAAACTCTTTTTGCATCTCTTCTACAAATATCTTGTGCATACCTTCATTTCCTCTAAATATTATGTAACCAACATATAAAATCACAATCAAGATTCGATCTCTTTCAACTTTGAAATATAGATTGCTATTTGTAGTGCCTTTTTTGAATCCTTGCTACAACAAGTATTTATCAAATCTTGTATACCAATCTTTAGGAGCTTGTTTGAGTCCATACAACACTTTCTTAATTTCGCAGACCATGGCAATAACCCCTAACTTTTGTTAGAGATACCCAAAAGTTTTAGTAAGAGCCTTTGTAAAAATATTTGCAACCTGATCCTTAGTAAGTAGATACTCAAATTTCACCTCATTCTCTACAACATTCTCTCTCATAAAGTTATACTAGATAGAGATACGTTTTGTTCTTGAATACATCACTGGGTTCTTTGAGATATTGATAGCGCTTGTATTGTCACATAAGATAGAAATAGGTTCATCATATGATACTATGATATCTTCAATGTCTACTTCATCCACAACATCTATGTACAACATGATATTGTTGCAAAGTATTTTTCTTTTGTAGTATATACTGACATTGAATCCTACTTCTTACTCAACCATGAAATGAACCTGCTTCCAATAAAAAATACACCACCACTTGTACTTATTCTATCATATTAGATTTTTTCCTAAAAACCAATTAGTTTCAATCACATTTTTATTTGCAGGCCTTGGGACCAATTCCCAAGTTAGATTTGTAATACCCCAACTTGTATGTACTTGATACCATCCTAATTTGTTATATGTTTTTCTTGAATCAATGATTAGATACAATGTGGATGATAAATAAGGTGATCTTGGGCAATATTTTTACATTTCATTTTGACATTATGTTTTATCATCACTACCATGAAGGTGGAATGCACTTGTATACTGTAGAATACAAATTGAAAATTTAAATGGATTATTTTATAGTTAAGGTTTAGAATATTTAGCTAACAGATTAATATGATATACAATTGTTACTCATGATCATGTTGGTAATGTGTAGGAAGGTAATGGTGTTAGCATGGGGAGGGAGAACCATCGAAAGCAAATCAAAGGACTTCTTTTTGATGATATAAAATTGACCCAATTTGGGGCCTCGAAACAAGTAGAGTTAATATATTGGAAGACTAAGGTTGTGAGTGTTGTATAGAATGGATAATTTATTTAAGGCATGTGAGGGTATTTTATTGTGTGTCATGTGAGATGTAAGTTGGGTTTAAAGTTTAGAAACCTTCATCCAGGTTTGAATTTCGGATGGGTCCTTAAATGGGCCTTTAAAGAGGGTTGTTGGAAAATTTCCTTGGTTGGGATGTAAAAATAAACCCCCTAGGGTCTATACCATAGTGGTAGGGGTCAAGTTGGAATGTAATAGGGCCCGAAGGACATGATTTAACTCTTGAAAAGTCCTCATAATGGGGTGTGACGAATTTTGAAGAAAGGATGGGGGTGAAAAGATGGAGGGGTTGTCCAAGTGCATGTTCCCCTCTTTAATGAGGAAAGATCTTCATTGATGGAGGTAGGCACACTTCACACTTCCACACCCAAAATTTGCAAGTTGAAACTTCTATATATCTTGGAGAGAGAGGAGGAGGAGGGTGTTACCCACTTCTCCTCTTGGAGAACTTGAGAGAAGATGATAGAAAGAATGAGAGATGGGAGGAGAAGCTCTTTGGGGGAGATAGTGATCTACATATGGTTTGGATTGGAGAGGAAACCAAGAAAGAGTTTAATTCCCTCTAATGGAGAAAAAAAAAGAGATAAGTTTTTTTTCTAATTCCATGCCTTTTGTTTATTGTTGTGGGAAGGTATCATACTATATGGGTTATGGTTGAAAATAGAAAATAGAAAACCTAGATGCAAGAAATTTGTGCTACGATATCCTTATCCCTTTGTAAAAATACATATAGATACTTATAAAGACTCCATTCATCATCCTGGAGTCAAAGAAATCCTTGTTCGGGGGTATGGCTAGAGCCCACAAGGCTCCATGACGCCATTACGGTAGGGTGGAGAGCAAGACCTGTCCCTTGGTATGTCTTGTTTCACTTCTAGATGTGATTGGGATAGGAAAAAGTTTAAATAATGGATATTGTAGGGGTAAGTTGTATTTATTTACTTATATTTTCTTCATATTTGTAATGAAGGGAGACTATTGCATTCTGATACAAATTGGTGAAGTTCTAACGATTCTTTCCTATTTTTGCTTAAGAAAATGGGGTGTGCAAATAAAGCTACAAAAAGGAAAGGTTTCGATATAGAGTAAATAGATTATGGTGAACTATCTTTTGTTTAACAAAAAAGGGTATTCATAGATCCCTAATATGTAAGGTTGTGGAAAATAAATAAAATATATATATTCACCTGCAATTTTGTGTGTAAATATGTGAATTCGTTCTCTCCCATATGCTCAAATATGTGAGGTCATTCTATTGGGTCTTTACAAAACTGGTGTAATCATAATGCATGCAGATTTTAAAGGGGTGACAAAAATAAGTATGCTATTATGTTGCTTAGCATGAATGGAAATTTGGTTCCAGTGAAGTTTGCAGTGGCCCCAATAATACGTCGCTTCACTCTCTACAGTTGGAGTTTGAAATTAAACCTGTGAAAGTAGATCAGAAAATAATGGTAAGAGAAGAGGGTGTGAATACAGAGGAAGTATTCACAACAGTAGTCCAAACCTCCAATCAAGTGCATTATGCTACCCAAATAGTAAGATGCATGTGAATTTGAAGCTTAAAGAGCATTAAGGTATAATACTCGGACATAAACCAGGTCACCCCTATCATATTCCTTCCTCGTAGCCTAATCTTCCATGAGAGGCCTCCATAAAATAATGAAGAGAAAGATAATGTGCGGGGTAGCGTACACTAGTACACCACTTTTATTCACCCCATGTGGATAATAAAGGGTAACAGCGAGATCCGAGTCCAGATTGTCTCGCTGCTAAAGATTGTTCATGATACAAGGGGATATTGCTATTATAATGTAACCATAAATAAAGTGTGGATATAAGGAGACTGATGCCACTTGATGGCTGCCCTTAATCTATGAGAGAAATATGGTCACGGCTAGTTACTTCCTTAGACTGATGAGACCTTTCTTTACGCAACTCTAAATGTTAGGTAAATCCACAGTTTCATCTCGAGCTTTGCGATAAATATCCTAGATGTTGAGTACTCCACTCTTCTAACGTTGCTTCTTTCCAACTGCTGCACTTGATTTTCTCTTGACCCCATGTTCTCTTAAAACTGTCAGCTTCCCCTCAGTAACGAGTTGTTGGGTATGTTGCGTCTTTTGCAGATTTAAGCAAGAGAAAGAAAATAAGGTCAACCTTGAATGTTGACTTGGGCGACACGATTCAGCAATCAAAGTAGGCCCTCAAGGCAGCGTTGGAATTAGTGGCCAACAAGAGATGTTATTCCGCCATACTATGGCGTTGAACTCAGCTCACCACGGAAATTACAATACTTTAATCAACGCACCTGAATATATAAACATTATGTTCCACCAAGTTCAATCTTCGATCTACATTAAAAAAATAAAATAGTTTCAACATTGAAATAATACCTGCACGTGGAGTAATGCCATTATCGTTGTTTTCCAAAACAAGTGAAAAAGATTTGGTGATATTATCCAAATGTTTCTTCTCAATATTACGAATTTTAGGTATCTACTTTACTACCATTCTTTTATTTTCCTGTTGGCAAGTTACATCATCACCCCACCCTACAAGCATAAATACTGTACTTCCAGCCCATGTCTGAACAAAAAAATTAATGCCTGATTTTTGTCTGATAACTCCACTATCTTCTCTTAGCACGCCACCAAGAAACAATTTAATTGTCCTACAATATTTCAGTCTAATTAATATAAAAAGATTGACAGAATTCTATGCAACAGGTCACTTCCACAATTAGAGCTCAAATTAATTTACAGCCACTCTATAGGGCAGGATTCCAAATACAAAGTAATTTGGTATTCATAGTCAATGTGGGACTCGAGACAAATATGAGAGAGCCCAGATAAATGATTTGCAAGTTGTTCATATTAAATACTTAGGTAGACATTTTAAGTGTGCAGCAAGCTACCATGAGCGGCTTATCTATCCAAAAGATAAGATAAAATAAAATAAATTAGCATACTCATTCTTCAACCGTGAGATCCCAATCTACCTGTGTCACCAAATTTTCTTGCTCCTCTTAAATCTGCTTCACACAGCCGTATCTAACTTCCTTGCAGAGACGTGGAGGTGAAAATAAAATAAAAATAAAGACAAAAATAAAGCAAAGAAAATGTATAAAGGGGCGCCCATTCATAGGTTTCCATAATTCCTTTAAGTAAGAGAATACGAAAGCTAAAGTTCAAGGGATAAAAGTTGGGTAAATAAGTTCTAAGAGAGGAATATTCCTAATACTCTTTCTTTAATTTTAATTTATTTCTTTTTAAAATTGTAAGTTAATTTATTTAAAATTATAATATTATTTTACTTTAATTTATTCATAATAGAAATGAAAAAGGAATTTAGTAATTTAAAAAAATAAAAATATAGTCACTCTATTCATGGATAAATATGCGTAAAGTGTCATCATATTCAGACTAATTGGAAGAAACATTAACATTGATATTCTACGATGAATATTAATAATAATACTTGATTGAGTAATTGCATATGTGTTAGCCACATCAAGAACATTCTTACCTCTGTTCCTTTTATAAGTAAATATTAACATTACTATATTTTTTATAATGAGTATGTCTTATTACCAAATAGAGCCAAACTTTAGTGGATAGGTTATGCTTCGGTGATGTGATGTGCAAGTTGTGTTGGATGAGTTAGCCACATTAAAGTAGGCATGACAATTATAGTGTTAATAAACTTTATGAAAAAAAAAAATGTAGGTTTTCTTGTCGAAAAATATGGGCTTGACATAAAAAAATTTCTTTCAAAATTTTTGGGCATTACAAGATTCTTCTCAATCTGTTGTAACTCTTCTTTCATAGCTTTGATCTAATTCTCATTTTTGCATGACTCAATCACTATTTTAGGTTCTACCTCTGAAAGTAAACAAAATTTTACATGTTCCTCTACCATAGGAGATTTTCTTCCAAGGTCAACATGCCTTTTCTCTTATATCCAATTATTTGATCTTCAAAATGATTCTTCTGCACATACTTAAGAGTCTTAGAGATCTTTTTCAGAGCTTCTTCCTCTTCAACTATCATCTCCTTTTCTTCTTCACTGCAAGAGGGTTCATTAGATTCATATCCTTCTATCAACACTAAACATGGATGTGGTTCTTCATCTAATTTAACACTTGCACTCTCAACTATCTTCTTCAACCTTTTGTTATAGCACCGACAGGCCTTGCTTCATGTAGAGTATCTAAGGAAGATTCATTTCCTCATATCTTGCATCAAAATTTCCTAAGTTTTCTTCATCTCTTTTGATATAGCATTTGCTTTCAAAAACTTTGAAATATTTCACAATGAGAGGTTTACCATACCATAACTCATAGGGAGTCTTTTAACTATTCACTCTTTCTTGACCTCTGTTAAGTATGTAGATTGCAATATGAATTGAATCTCTCCAATAGACATCTGGTATATTTTATTCTTTCATCATAGTCCTAGTTGCTTCCTGAACTATCATGTTCTTCTTTTCCACAAATCCATTTTGTTGAGGAGTCCTAAGTGCTAAAAAATGCCTCTTAATCCCATGATCTTCACAAATACTGTTAAAATCATTGGAGGTGAACTCACCACCTATGTTAGGCCTCAAGCATATGATTTCCAAATCTATTTCATTCTCAACCATAGACTTAAATGCTTAAAAACTTTTCTAGAGCTTTTGAATTATCTCTTAGAAATGTCAACCAAGTCATTCTAGAATAACCATCAATAAATAACATGAAATACATGTCACCATGTGAGATTATTATTCTGGTAGGTCCACATAGGTATGTATGCACCAAATCCAAAGTACTTGCAGTGGAATATTCTTTAGTCTTGAACCTCTTCTTTATTTTCTTTCCAAAATGACACTATTTCCATGTTGCATTGATAGGCTTTGTAATCCTTGGAATATCTCTCACAACATCAGTAGAACTGATCTTCACTAGGCTAATAAAATATGTGACCCATTCTTCTATTCCATAGCCAAATTTCATTGATTTGAGACATAAAGCACTTAACACAATTACCTTTGAATTGATAAACATACCTTCACTCCTTGATCCAACAACAACCAAAGTTTTGGATCTTCCTTTTCTAATTTCACAACCATCATCTTGAAACACAAGATTCTATCCTTTGCTACACTTTTTAACTACACCTATAAGATTATGCCAAAGACCCTTGAAATAAATAACATCATCTGTTTTATGCTTTCCATAAAAAATAACTGAACCTTTTCCACAAATTTTAGTAGATATATCATCACCAAACTTAACAAGACCACCATCATACCTCTAAAGTTTAAAAAACTTACTCTTGTCACTTGTCACGTGGTTTGAGAATCCACTATCAATTATCCAGTAATTCCTCTCCTCTCTTGCAAGAAAATCAGTCGTTATAGTTCCTTCAACCTTGTGACCTATTTCTGGAGCATTTTTCTTCACACATATTTTAGAACTAGTAGAATTTTTTCTAACATTTAGAGCCATGAACAAGAATGCATCACTATCTTCATCAGGATAGTTAGATTCTTCAGCATCAAATACACCTTTGTCTTTTTCCACATAATAACTCTTCTTGAAAGATTGACCTTTACTGTCCTTATTTTTGTCATTTTGAAACTTTGATTGGATATTTAGAAGCATAATGACTTGTCTTTCCACAATTGAAACATTTAAAGGGTAACCCACCTTTGTATTTTCCAATGCCCTTTTTCAATATCCTTACAAAGTTTGATTCCACTTCATCAAGATCTAATTCACCATCCTTCTCTACTTTGTAGAATTTAAAGGCTATTTCTTTACTTGTAGCATATTTTTACCAAACTCTCTCATTTCAGAAGAAGTTAAAGCGCCAAATATATGATCTCTAGAATAACTATCCAAATTTCAAGATTCCTCAATAGCAAAAACCTTAGAGCTATAAGATTTAAGAAGAGTTCTTAATACCATTTTCACAACTTTTATTTCCTCCAACTTTCCACCGAGACGATTGATGATATTGACAACTTCATCAACTTTGAGCATGTAGGCAGTAATATCTTCATCTTTAGAAATCCTTAGGGTTTCAAATTTAGCTAAATTGTAGTTTTGCATCTTTTCTTATTTGACCTTGTCATCCCCTTCATAAATGCTTTCCAACTTTTTCAAGACTTCTTCAACAAATTTCAAACTTATCACCTTTCCAAGTTCGAAATCAGAAAGACCACTTAGAGTTGCATTCCTTGTTTTGCCATTATTTTCATAATCCTTGATCTCATCATCACTTTTCAGACCATTATAAAACAAGGTATATCCTTTCTCAACTGATTTATAGACTCCAAATCCAAGAGAGACCAAATAAATTCCATCCTATCTTTTCAGTAGGCATAATTCATTCCATCGAACATAGGAGCTTTGACACCTTTCCTATGCATCATTCAGATCTACCTCAAGTGGTTAAGCTTCTTCCAAGGAACCACAACTCTAATACTAGTTGTTAGATGCATAAGAAAACTAAGAGGGTGGGTGGATCAATTGTATACTTAAAACATTCAATCCCTCATTAAATTTAAAACCCTTATCAACCTTTAAAACCTTATCATGCATTAGCACAATGTAAACATATGAAGCAATAATGAAAACACATCCAAAAACACAACAAAACCAAATTTACATGGAAAACCCAAGAAGGGAAAAACCATGGTGAGGATTAGCTCACTTATATATGAATTGTAACATCAAATACAAGTAGGCTCACTACCAAGAAGAAAGGATTATTGCCAAAAGGACTCATTGTCCAAAAGCAAGTAAAATAGAAGAAATGGTTACTCACTTCCAAATATGAATTACTAATAATTCATCTAACTTATGTTGAAGGTACAGTTCCACTGAAGCACAAAAAAATCACTTAACATACTAAAATATAGACACCTTATGCCCATGGTATTTAGAAGTCATAAGTGTTTAAGTTCACACTCAGATCACCACACTTGATAAAATTCACATCTTTTAAATCACACACACTCTACACAACATCTCCACCAACTCACCTTAAGTTTATACAATCTATGACCTAAAACAACCTCAATTAGGTCGGCCTTAATGAAACGCATGCACCTCAAACATGCAACATCAAATAGGTCAACACAAAACACTTATTTCGTGGAAATATGTGAAGGAAGACCACGTCAAGGTTTAACTAGGACATAAATCTATGCCGAAACACTTTGCCACACCCAAAAACAACAAACAATCTTCACAATTAGCACTAGCACACTAGGCAGTCCAAACCTACACTAACACTAACAAGAGACAACATACACATCTCTCTAGGTCCGAAAACATCTCGAAGACCACACAAAAATAGTCCACAAAGTCCAAGAATATTCCACATCATTAGAATATTCAACACCACTGACATAACTACCTGAAATTAAAGAACACTTTCATTCTGTGCAACCAGACACATTGGAACAACTATACAACTCAATAACCAACCTTGTGGAGCACCTTATCACCTAATACATCAAGGGAAATTCGATGTAATATAATCACATTCTCAAATCTACAAGACAAGAAACCTTAATACGAAGAAGTGTGAAGCAATTCCATTTCTCCAAGACAACCTTCTTCATAGGCGCACACACTATCAAACATATCTTCTACTCTCGCACGATCTAGAACTTGAATCTCTGGATTTAATACGTCTGAACACCTTTGATCATGACACACAAATTTCACAAGCATATCTTCAATCATGAATAAATGCGAAGTACAACACTGAACAAACCTTTGTCACAATGCACTCTCTTTTATTCAAGTTTTCTCAAAAGAAGTTGAAAACCAAGTGAACCAACTACATCAACAACACTACAAACACATCTATAGCATTTTCAACCCTTTCCAACAACACAAAATCTTTCCACACTAGGGTTGACATCAATATGACATCAAACCACAACACATCCAACATTACTAGCAAGCTCCAAAAATCTCCCAAATATACTCAATCTTCTAAAAAAATCTACATACAAGGAGTTGACATTAATGAAAATAATAATGAAAAAACCATCTTCCAACAACTCCAATTCTAAGGTTTGACATCAATGAAAACATCGACAAGCTTCCAACAATAGGGGGTTTTATTTAATTCATGTACATATTGCATCTAATCAAACCTTGCTCCACCATTAATCTAAAAGAAACTTCATAATCATTTTTCATTTCCCTAAAGTGTTTGAAAGGTTTAGTTGAAGTGACATCTCCAACAATTCAATACAACTCAACTTTAGCACCATTGATGAAGTCCTATATTTATTGAGCCACATTTTTTGGAGAAAACACATTCAAATTCAAATAATTATGGAGCTACTTTATGAGAGAATATTCCCTAGTTTTCAAGTTTCCATTGTCAAGCTAAAGAGTGAATTCTCAAGGGCTCTACTATGGTTTCTAGGAGTATGTAATTTTATTATTTCCATATGAGAAATTTAAGAGTTGTTGAGGATATTGGAATTGTAAGGGGCAGGGTTTGTGCAAGAGGCTTGTAAAATTAAAAGCATAAGGAACTTTTATATTTGTTTCTCAAGAATTGTATTTTTAGATATTACTATTTTCTCCAGTGTTAAACCCTAGTAAATCCCTATAATATTTAGAACAACCCTAAATGTTAAAATGGCCCCAAAAAAAGGTCTCACCTAGGATATTTATGAAATCATCCCCTAGACCATGAAGATATCTAAGAAATTTATAGGTAAAGGTTTAAGATCTAGTAGAATTTTAGTTAAGTGATGTGCAAAAAAGGTTCAAAGCTAGACCATTGATCAATGTGTGGACTTTTAACTTAGCAAAACTAGTGGTTCCCAACTCTTTCTTTAGACCTAAAATTGTTGGATTTACTTGCAAGAAATATGATGAGAAGAGAAGAATTATGAAGGATATAGATGATAATTCTATTTTTACTTTGGATATGCATTTGTTTTAAAAGATTTTGGATTTGAATCCAAAGGATACTATCTATTTGAGCCTAAGGTAGTTGGATTTTAAATAAATAAATGATAAAAATAGCTATAGAGGCACATGGTTTCCACAACATAGAATAAAAAAATGGGACATTAAAGTTGGAGCCAATCCTTGAGGAGGCTAAGCCACTAGACATGGACAACTTTTGATTCTTATTTTCAAGATACTTATGAAGGAATGCATTAAATTACAATTGATATTTATGTACAATCCAAGATATCCTTGGGATCTATAGTGTTGACATTTGAGATTCAATATATCCACCTAAAAAAAATGTTCAAGATGGTAAGATAGGAATCAAATATACATCCATCAAGCTGGTTGATCATCAAATGAAACCTATGTAGATATGGTCCACTCATATGGAAAAAAATCATCAATTTTCCCAATATAATTTTTCTTAGACCTTTTTTGTTCATCCCATGTTGAATAAGCTAGGATGTAATAGGTCCATATTGTCATAGGAGGTAAAATAATTTATTAGGTCCTAGTCTTTAATGGAAAGGGTAAGATACAAAAAATGGGGAGACTAGTTCTTACATGAAGAGTACACAGTGTTGAGGATGTATGGGACCATGGTTGTCTCCTACATATTGTCTTAGACTACACCAAAAATATTTACCCTTTTAAAATCTATCAAGAAAATGTGTTTTGAAAATAAATACTATTTTAAAGACCCTTTGAAGAAAGGCTTCCTCCCAAGCTAGATTAACATTGTTGATTTCACAGTATCGGGAAAGGAGGGCTTTGAGGTGGTGTTTGAATGGTTCCATTTCTTAAGAATTGGAAAGGATGTGGCTAGATCCTATAATTTTAAAAGTTTAATGAGAAGCATGAGGAAAGAGTAGGGTATATATGGTTTCTAACATAAGTTATATGAATGAGATTTCTTGATTGGAAATTTGTATGCTGATTTGGCTAAGAAAAGAAAAAGACATGGATGGTTGAAAATTTGTCTAGCAAAAAGGATAAGAAATATGAATAATCTAAATTATTAGTGAGCATTTCTAAAAGTGACTAATTTAATTGATAGAATGCAAAAGCTACTAGATAATGTAGAGATAGTTAGATTAGTTGATCAAAGGGAGATGCTTGTGGAGTGAAAATAAGATAGACATATTTTTAGGCGAACTTCACTTTTGGTCTCAATTCATCAACCCCCCATGCAAATTGAAGAAGAAAGAACTAGAAGGACTTCTTTAACAATTGAACCATCATTGCCCTTGCATTTATCAAGAGAAGAACCTCTAATGGAAACATCACCTTTACAATAATCTACTTAAGCACAAGTAAATACCATGGGAATTCAAGCTCAAACATCTCATCTTATTTGTTATGAGGATACTAGATAAATTATTTGTAGGTGTAATAATTAAATTATCAACAAAATATAAAAATACAATAATAAAATTAGACAAAAAATTTATATAGGAAGAGAAATATTTATTGTGGGGAAATCCATAAATGTAAAAAACCTCACAAATATTATTATAATGAGAAAAAACAATATATAAACCATCATAAACTCATAATTAAACTATTCAACTTGTGGTTTCAACAATCTCTACCTCCTTCAATGGCCCCAAGTAAAACCTCTCTTGTGTAGTCATAGTGAATATTAAAGTATTCACACATAATTAAAAAAAATTCTACACATTACCCATAATAGGGATCCCCTAACATATAGGGTGAAAAGGTAAGTCACTTTTGTTAGAAATTTATTATTTAATTATTATTTTTAATTAATTAATTATTATTTATTCAAATATATTTTATAATGTCATATACAAATTTATATTATAATGTCTACACCTTATAGTTAAACCCTTATGTTATTTAGGACCACTATCAATAAATGTGATCTAATAAACAATAATCTTTAACATTTATGCCCCCCTCTTTGCCCCCATTGCTTATTGTTTATAGGGGGTTTATGCTATTCATTTTTATAAAAGATGAAGTCCTTTACTGATGTAAGACTTCTTTGATAGACTCACAATAGGGATATAATATATGCTAAAATGAATATTATGTATTCAATACTACATGATGAATTGCTTTTCACAATTTAAATAAATGATGTTCACATAGAGGTCTTATACAGTTTCTTCTTGAAGTCCAAGCTTTCTCAAAACAACCTCCCTCAAATTTCTTTGCATATGTTTGTGGTTCTTACATACAATGCAATGCACTTAGGTCTTAGAAATGTCTATAGTTCTTATGACTATCAAGTCAAACCTTACATGCAATATAATGTTTTATAAAGAAGAAATATAGTAGAGATTACATAATGCTCATAAGACTTGCATATAATAGAATAGTTGACTATTGGGGGTGTCATTTTAATGCACACTCCTCCTAAATGAAAAAACCTTGAAGCCCAACATTATTTTTAATATAGATATATTTCCATTATATAGATGTTTTATAAAATGTGACTATTGTGATTGAAGCTATGATAACCCATTTGACCCAAGAAATCACATAACACAATGATTTCATGCAAAGACATCCATTGGATGTAAAATACATTTATTAAATAAGATGTGAATGATTGAGGTTAACACTTAGCATAGAGTATATTGGGACAAATGTAGATTGATGAATAATGTAGTAAGGAATTAATACGCAACAACGAATATCATTTATGAACCATAATTAATAAATACAAAAGAAATGACTAAGGACAATCAGCTAACACAAGTAAAAAAATGGTTAGCTAAATATTAGTTAAGTTGAAAAGACATAATTGTGAGATATAAAGATATGAAAAGGGAAAGCGATCAAGTAGAGGCATAAATCATATGAACTTGAAGACATTACTCAGAAAAATTGACTATGTCAATATTAAATTTTTTAATTAACAATCAATTCATACTTCATTTCGGATAAAATTTCAAAATAGGATGTGGCATCATTATTATCCGATCCTATTAATTTATAAGTATCCAATAATTATCATAGTGCTAATCATTTCAAGTGGCTCTTAAAATAGACCAAAAGTAAATCATTTTTACTCTCTTAAAGGTTAATTGGTTCTTGGCATATTTTAATATCTTATCTATAAAATTGAAGACAAAACTTAAGGTAAATCTATAAGGGATATTACAATTGGTAGTAGAGTTGGTAAAACCTGTCACCCTGTGAATGTGGATGAGTTAAAGGGAGAGAAGATACTATAATGGGGAAATAAGAAGACAATGGGAACCTATCTAATCTCCTGAAATAAGAACAACCTTCAATATCTTGGGAATCCACAAATATTCATCATTAAATAACAAAACTAATAGTTCTAAATCTTGGAGTAGTAAACAAGGAGGAAGAAACATGGGAGATAAATACTTCACTCACCATATGAATTAATTTCAAATGGTAGAACAAAGAGCTACTCAATATTGAATGGCACAATTATTGGACATATTTTCTCAAATCATGAAAAATACAAATAACAATAACAACCAGGTTGGAAATAGTGGTGGCAATAAAGAAAATTCAATCAATAATAAAACTATGAATCATCGCCCTCCTACAACCAATTCTAGACCCATGATACCTATCTTACCTCCTAAAGTGAAACAATAAGAAGCCAATGCACCTAAATTGGTAGAGTTGCAAAATCAGTTTATCAAGATTGAATAGATGGAGGATTGCAAACACATATGTCCCTAAAAGACTACATGGAACTAAGAATGAATCCTTTACCCAACAAGGGTAATAAAACCATAAAAATGATCTAAGGAGGAAAATTGGTAAGGTTATCTTGTCATATTTTGATGGGTTAGGAAAGACCACATCACAAGTGTGGGTTCAAAAGGTTGATACATACTTTCAACCCAACCCCATACTAAAGACCGGAGCAATCAAATATGTTGGTTTACATCTAGATGGGGTAGGGCATGAATGGTTGTACCATGAAATAATCACCTTGGGCCATGAATAAATTACTTCATATGTGGAATTAATAGAGAAGCTAATAGAAAGGTTTTACAACAAGGATCTTGAGCTTCACTTTAAACAATTGGCACAAATAAATAATGGGGAACCATTGATGAATATGTTGCAGACTTCCAAAGACCTTTTGTGTTGGTCACCAAAATTTATGAAAGAAGGTTGGTTGTTCTATTTATGGATGGCCTAATGGACCCTATAAGTGCTTGGATAAAATCCATGAACCCTAGTACACTACAAGGAGAAATTAAGAAGGCTAGGGATATGGATTCAAGTGAAACAAAGAACAAAATATCATCAAAGGGATCATCATTCCAAAAAGAGAAAGTAAAAAAACCTTTCTTAAAGGAATGGCCAAAGACTTGAACAAAATGGATGAAGAAAATATAGAAGAGTTATGAAGGAAGAAACATTGTTTTATGTGCAAAGAACCCTAGGCACCAAGACATAAATGCCTTGGTATTTAGGGAAGGTTCATTATATCGAAGTTGTTCCTGATAGTGATGAAGAAGAAAAATCTGATCTAAGTAGTGAGCAAAATGAAATGGAGGAAGAACCACCAAAATTAAAGGAGTCCCCACCCAAAGAAAGTAGGGATTGTTTAATTGCCACTATGACCATAACTCCAAGGTTTAACTCATTTAAAGTTTATGGTGTATTACAAGGACAAAGGATAATAGTGCTAATTGATAGCGGAGCTACCCATAAATTTATCAGTTCAACCTTGGTAGCCAAGAAAGGTCTTGAACCAATTGAACATGAAGGGTTTAATGTGATGGTGGTAGATGGCTTCCAAATGTCTTGTGGTAAAAAGGTATCAAAATTAAAATTTACCATCAGTGACTACACAATCACCAATGATTTTTATGTTATGAAATTGGGTGATACCAATGCTATACTTTGTAACCAATGGATAATGTCCATCAGTAAGTACTCACAAAAAAAATGAACAATGGAGTTCAAGTTCAAGGTGAATGGTAGGAAAGTGGTATTTAAGGGACTATCCAATAGAGAAACTCAAGTGGTATCAACCAAAAGGATGGAGAGAATATTTAGGCATGGAGATATAGCTTGGGTCACACAATGTCTTGTTTCCTCAAAATCATTAAGCAACTAGCCTAAGTATTATCAAGATGACCTACTACCAATATTGGATAAGCATAGTCTATTTTTTGGGGAAATACCACTAGGGAGACCACCACATAGAGGATTTGAACACACTATAAAATTAGAAGAAGGTGAAAATCTTGTCATCACTACACCCTACTGTCATGCACAAAAGTTTAAGGATGAAATTGAGAAATATATTAAAAAATTACTTGAAATGGGACATATAAGACCTAGATCTAGTTCAATCACATCTTCCATGGTGTTAGTAAAGAAAAAGGATGGAACTCTCCAAATGTGCATTGAATATTGAGCATTAAACAATAAAGCAATCAAAAATCAGTATCCAATTGTGATATAAGAGGGATTCATTGCACACAGGTCTCTTTATTCTCAAGAGATCACCAGGGAATGAACTTCCCTTATACACCTCATATTGAAACAAGTTAATAAAACTATAAAGAAATATACTAAAGTCACTCTAGACCTTGAGAGAGTGAAACTCCAAGATCTCTGCCTTTGACGAAAGAGCTCTTGGCCAAAGGACATTAGCACAATTTTAGGACACTAGCATGGCACACTGCCATCTAAAGGATGTACTGGCATCCTAAGCTACTGGGAGCTCAGGAGGTCAAGCGTCAAGACTGAGTCTCATCTCTAAGCTCAGGTAAAAGGTGGACCAAACCAAATAACCAAATAAGAAGCTAGATTCTTGAATAAACACAAAGGGTCTCAGAGAAAGTTTACCTTTTATTAGACGTTCAATGCTTTGCTCTAAGCTCCGCTCTGCAACCTACACACAAAAGATCAAGGGGAAAAGGGTGGGGCTGTATAGGGGTCTACCTTAGTTAGACACCTGCTTTGGTGTTCCCACCTCCACAGACAACCAAGTTTGGAAAGGAGTGCAAATGAACTAAACAAAGCATGCGGTGAAAGAAAAACCCGCTCGAGAGTAGAACCCGCACCACAAAGTAGTAAATAGATAAGTAGTAAAGAGTGAGAGAGAGAGTATTAGGTCAATGGGTCAAGACCCTCTCCAGAGCACACAAACGCACTGCTAAGTACTTGCTTGAGAGATGAAGTTGTTGGAGGGACCTCAATCTGGCATAGCTTCACCTGTAATATTTTTGCTATCAAGGATGAAGATAACCCAAGACTAGAGCTAGTAGTAGTCCTTGAATGAATGAATTCCAACCCCAAATGAGAGCAAGAAAGGGTTTCCTGCATGAAAGGGCGACAAAGAGTTGTTACATCCAAGACCTAATCGCTAGAACACATGTCAAAAGGTTTAGGATTCCATATTCCTCGTTTCAAACTTAAAAAACCGTCAAGACAATATTGCATTGCGTAGACATTCACGCATCGCGCAGGTGTCCAAATCCTAGATTTTTGAGAAACGTGTTGTCAGGGTTCTATCGCTTTGCCACAAGTCTGCATGGAGTCAAAATCATGAAATTATGACAAGGGATTTTATCATTAATGTTCTAAGGTGTCATAAATGCTAGGAAAGATGCAAAAATGTGGAATTGCCCCTAGGTGCGATTCTATAACATTACATTTTCCCCCACTTTAATGGGCTCGATTTTTGAAAAAATCAGCCTCACTAAAGTTGAGAAGAAAAAAATTACCCAAATTTTGAGTTTTACAAAATTGTATGCCAAGAAAAAGGGATGTAGAGGCCACTGAGGTTGAGCTAACTGGTACCAAATATTCCCCCACAGTGAACCCCCAACATGGTAGGGTAAAGTCAAGAAAAATCGGGGAGCCACCAACTCTAGGAAAAATGGGCCTTGGGGAGCCTATATACCTAGGTGGGCCCCTAGAAGGGTCATTGTCACTATTCACTGCGAGAAAAGTGTTGAATTTTTTGAGAGAAAATTCAGCAAAATGTTAAGCAGGAGGGAGATTGAGGTGTTGAGGTTGGAGTAGCTATGTGAGGACATCGCCGAGGGTTGCAAGTTGGATCAACTAGACCTCTAAGCCTCGTTTATTGTGCAATTTAGCTCATTTTTAGCATGTTTTCAATCTACGAGGTGCACAAGCGTCTCATTTCTATGCTTGCATCTAAAATACGCGATGTCATCTTAGGTATATGTCAAGGTCCCAAGTTCATGTTGTTCTTCGAGGACGTGCTGACATCCTTGAATGGGCATGGCGGTCTGGGATGCGTTCGTGGCACACAGACATCTGCACGACACACATACATCTTCAGTAATTTTTTCTTGTTTTTATGATGGAATTGAATGTTTTGACTTAGAATTTTCACTTTTTGCAGGAGTACCAGAAGATCCGAGATCATTCGAGAGGGTGAGCATACCAACTCGTCTATGAGCAAAGGGACCATTTGATAGAGGATAAGGTCACACATCTTGAGTGAGTCAGTCTCTAGCATGTATTCACTATACCAGAGATGAGATATCACAAGAGGATGTTTACAACCCTGATGGAGCAGTGGGACGCCACTACATCATCTTTCCAATTGCCTTACAGGGAGATGACTATCACATTCGAGGACGTCTATCAGATCCTCTAGCTACCCATACATGGATGACAGATGGTTCTAGATGACACCTGATCGGTGCGAGAGAAGAGTGACGACATCCTTGTTGGGGATATGGATTCAGTTCTGTAATCAAGATATGCATCTAAGACAGTAGTGCCTTAGTGATTTCAATCCAAAATCACAACAAAGACAGCCAACTATTCCATAAAGTAGAAATAGGCACAGTTGATCCCCCATTGATCCTCTGAGAGAAATGGATGCAAGTAAAAATAGATACAACACAAACAGATAACCATGAAAGACCAAACTATGAACACATAGATATATGTGGGGAAAACCTTTTCAGGTAAAAAACCCCACCTCCAAAACATTCAACTCACATGTATTATTCAGTAACTAAAATGGTTACAATACAAGACCAAAGCTATGCTCTTCAGGATATTACATCTTGTTCATCTGGAGAAAGATTACAGGCTACACATAATAGAATCTTCATATAGTTACAATGTCATACATCTAACTTACTATATAGATTCCCTTCAGCTCCTCTCAAATAATTGTCACAGCCAGCCTCATGGCCAATCCAGTCACTAAGCCTCATAGGTTCACATCATACAAGATCTGAGAGTCAAAGTGTTCACTGTAGAACAACTCGAACACTCTCCGCCTCTCTTTGATATTGCTCATCCTCTGTATCAATCTGCACACCAGAATACAAATATTGTGTGCCAACCCGTTTAGCCAGTCCAGCCTTCAACGGTCATCAGGATAATAAATTATCCACTTGCAAGCACTCATACTTCACTGATAATGTGCATCACTCAAAACAACATGCATCGAGCCACACAACATTAAACAGGTTGGTGAAAACATGTCCGTCAACCTCCATCCAATAATGCAGCCCAAACGTAATCAAGAAATAAAGCTTTGGCCAACCAGATCAAAAAAAATCTTCCATGTGTCACCAACACATTCACTGTTGGTTTTGATTGTTGGGCCAGCTCGGTCAAGCTCGGTCAACCGAGCTCTGAGCCCATTTTCCTTCTACTGCATTACCGCCGAGTCTAGACGGCCTAGCCGCGGTATGGCGGTGAGCTCACCTGAGCTCACCCCGCCATCTACCGCACTGCCACTTCCCTGTCTGTCTTGCCTCGCGGTATGGCGGTAAGCCATCCAAGCTCCCTCGAGCTCTGGCCCAAGAAATCCCTGAGTTCACCCTTTTCCTTTATCATCGGCCAACCAGATGCTGCCAAAATGCCACGTGTCGCCCTACCATTCGCTAGCCTTCTAACACCGAGTCTAACTCGATCAAACTCAACCCTGAGCGCATCCGAGCTCCTACCGCGCTACCATAGCCCTATTGGACCCACCTTGTGGTATGGCTGTAAACATGTATGAGCTCACCTTCAAACTCCACCGCACTACCATTGGGCTACCCAAGTCATCCTGTGATATAGCGGTGAGCTAATCTGAGCTCACCAATAGCCCCACCGAGCTCGCCCGCCTCACCATCGAAGAGACCATCGCGCTACCGCTACAATCATTGAACACGACCGCGGTGTGGTGGTGGCCGGTCAGTGGGACCGCTGACGGTCTTACCGTGGTACCGTGGGGGCTGATAGGCCACCCCGGGGTAGGGCGATAACTGTCAGCCAGACCATTGGTGATCATACCATGGCCACCACGGTCAGTCCATTGACTGGCCGCGGTAGGGCAGCAACCGCCAGACCCAGCCGCAGGCGGTCTCATCGCACTATCGTGGTGAGTGTAGCGCGTGGTGAGTGGACCCACTGCGCTATAGTGGTGAGTGGACCCACCATGCTACTGAAGTGAGTGGACCCACCACCTACGGTATGGCGGTAACTGATAAGGCAGACTGAAAGATGCCAACCACGGCCATTGCGGCTAGGGAACAAACAATGAGCGGTAGCGAGGTAACTGTCAAGGCCATCACTGCGGTACCGCCAAGGCAAGAACAAAGCCAGACACAGTATGGTAGTAAACTGCATAAACATGAAGGAATAGCTAAGGCATATTCCAACAAACTCCCACTTGACGCAGGCTTTCAGGCATCCTCCAAAACACCCGAATAAGGATCAAAAACATGATTCCATGCTCCAACCAAGACCTTTACAACGACATCAAATAATTTCTACCATCTCAAGCACCAGCTCCAAACATCCAACACAAGAAAGGAATAAGCCAAGGTGAATATGCACTAATCTTAGGAATGAAAACAAATGATCCTCCAGGCGGCAAAGGCACCAAAACAACAACAACAAAAATCTACGTGAACACCAACTCCAGAACAAGAACCCAACTAGCTAGAACAACATCCATTAAACTGACTGCCCTCATCCAACTGATCAAACCACGTGATTGAAAACCAACACCCACAACTCATGCTGAAACATCCAACCACCCATACCTCAAAGGTATGAAAACCAGCAGCAGACTCATGTCATCATAAAACCACCCATCTCAGTAGCAAATGAGCACCCTGTTTCAACCAATTAAAAGACCAAACATGTCCAAGTACTCCCACTACAAGGGTATTATCCAGATGAATGCAAACATAGCACCATCACACATGATCCAGGCATACCAAGTCCACCAATCCCTGCACAAAGAAATGTAACCATGTAGTTCCAAGGAACATCCACACTGATCTGCAACACCTGCAACCACTTGCTGCAAGGAACATTTTTCTCAATTGTCTACCACAGTTCTTCCAAACTCCTCCAAAACTGACTGAAGAAAGAAACACCATGGCTTCACAAACATCTAAAGTTAAATTAACAAATAGGAAGAACAAGACCAGATTAGAGAGAAAATGAAAATCAAAACATGTAGCCACCTTCTACGCACATTTCTAAATGCAAGCTGTGACAAGAATGATCTTCTTCACATCCCAAAGGGAAAATCCTTGACAACATCCAACAACGCCATGGATGTAAGCACCTCAAAGAAGACCAAACATACCCATATAACCATCTCTTGTCAGTCCTAAAAAGCACAAGGAGATAAAAAATGCTATCCTTCTTCCATTATGAATCCTCCAGAATATCAAAACCAACTCAAGATTCATATCATGAAAGATAAAGCATAACATACAACTGAAATATATAATGGGAAAATACCTTTCAAAGTGACACCACTGCTGAGCAGACCTAGGAGAAAAGAAAAACCTGCTCTTCCAAGATATACAAGACAAAGTGACTTACCCAAGAGCAATCTCCTTCATGGTCTTTGTTGAACTCACATTCAACCAAGGTGTAGGCAACTCGGACTTCCAAATGTAAAAACAACATTCTCATAAGAAATCTAGCCTCACCTTATTCTCCATGCATCCATGAGTATCAACAACCTGTCATCTCATGCTGACTCCAATCTACAATACTGCAACAACCATGAAGTCCTCCAACATATGATCAATGCACTCAAAACAAAGAGAAACCCTAGACCACTATCAAAATTCCAAACCTAGAATAGGAACTTATCATGACACCATGATCTACACATCTCCATAGGAGATACCATGCTTCAAGTGAAATGTCCATGGTCTTCAAGAGCAAAGCAACATGCCAAAACTCTAATTCACAAGCAAGAGTATACCATGACATAAAGAAAACAAACTCTAAACCAACATCACCTGTCAAGCACCACCAACATTTCAGCCAAAGACTACCAAGGTCCTACATGGCTCCAAGATGCTACATGTCTTGAAATAGTGACCATGTAGATGCAAAAGAACACAACAACTGCAACACCAAAGAAGAAGACCAGTCAATGGTAAAGCTCCCATTGAACTGTGATACCGAGCTTTCCAAGCACCATGACCGACCACCCCATCATTGTCAAAAGTTTACACTAGTCAGTGTATCCAGCTCTTCATGACAATGTGACTCATATGCTTCAGGTCCCCATAATTGAATATTCAGGTACTCCAACGCCATCCATCCTCTCATCTCAAAACAACCACGCCAATGCACAAGTGACCACAAACAAGGTCAACTAATAGATCTGCACTACATAGTTACAACCTCGTGGATATAGATAGTCCACTTCTGAGTTGTCTCACATCAAACATGTAGGTAAGGACAACCCACAACATTGCACAACTCGTGGATGCAACCAAATGTAAACCCTACAAATCTATCATCGCAATGGAAACTACAAAACTGAGATAATCAAAGAGAACAACCAAAGCAGACAAGCATGACTCAAACACTAGATCAGAAACATATCCAATTTTCCAGTCACGTCCACAACCCAAGCACCATAGTCTAGGTAACCATCAAAGCATACCATAAGAATTCTGAAGGAGAAAACCATACCAACACTCTCATGCAAAGAAGACATCACACCTCCTCAAAACATGTTGAACTGCATCTATCTCATCTAGTTACACCCCAGAAGCCAGGATCTAGAAAATAGCAGACAACAGCTCAACACAACGCAATTTTATCTTGACCGTGTAAAACCTGCAAAACCACAGTGTTTATAAAACACCCACGCATCTCCATATTCACTGCTCATCTAGATGACTCAGGAGTCTGCACACAACCATCACAGCTAACCAAAACAATGAAAAGAAAACATGAATATGCATCATAGAATTTTTAGGAAAATCTACACAAAAACTTCAGAGCCAAAGACATGAATCTAAAACCATGAAAGTGCAAGACTTAGGCACACAAGAACAACAGGTCAATTTCAGACCAGTTCCAACACCACTATCATGCACAAGCAAAAGATAACCAGGCTATCCAGAAGTTGCAGACCATCAAGGTCACTTCATAGCCTCCATGTAATCAGAGCACCAGAGAAACTGCCTTCAATGCTAAGTCAAAAACACCCAGCACAAGCACAACTTTCCATAGCTGATCAACAACATAAGCAAGTCCATACCACAAGGGAGCCTCTCTCACAGACACCCAGTATGAACACCATGCTTTACTGCAACACAAACACAAGCACATCCCACGCCCTTTGCATCAGGAACTTTGTTGTGAGCCAGGAGCCACAAACCATGTTGCCACAACATGACCAACTCCAGTCATCTCCAGCGTCTTTCAAAATGTGTGTTGAATCAAAGAAGCACACACTTCCACTCATCGAAAGATCAATCACATACCGATTTCTCTAGACTTCCTCAAGCTTGCCAAGCTAAGAAATCAACATAGGAGAAAACCTAGAACTTCAGCAACTAGGAGAAGACTTTGATACCACTGGTTGGTATCATCAAGTCACAACCTCCCTTAAACATGCTCTGATACCACTTGTTGGGGATACGGATTCAGTTCTGTCATCAAGATATGCATCTAAGACAGCAGTGCCTTAGTGATTTCATTCCAAAATCACAACAAAGACACAACCAACTATGCCATAAAGCAGAAATAGGCACAGTTGATCCCCCATTGATCCTTTGAGAGAAATGGATGCAAGAAAAAAAAGATACAACACAAACAGATAACCATGAAAGACCAAACTATGAACACACAAATATACGTGGGGAAAACCTTTTCAGGTAAAAAACCCCACCTCCAAAACATTCAGCTCACATGTATTATTCAGTAACTAAAATGGTTACAATACAAGACCAGAGCTATGCTCTTCAGGATATTACATCTTGTTCATCTGGAGAAAGATTACAGGCTACACAAAATAAAATCTTCATATAGTTACAATGTCATACATCTAACATACAATATAGATTCCCTTCAGCTCCTCTCAAATAGCTGTCACAGCCAGCCTCATGGCCAACCCGGTCACTAAGCCTCATAGGTTCACATCATACTAGATCCGAGAGTCAAAGTGTTCACTGTAGAACAACTCGAACACTCTCCACCTCTCTTTGATATCACTCATCCTCTGTATCGATCTACACACCAGAATACAAATACTGTGTGCCAACCTGTTCAGCCAGTCTAGCCTTCAATGGTCATCAGGATAATAATTTATCCACCTGCAAGCACCCATACTTCACTGATAACATGCATCACTCAAAAAAACATGCATCGAGCCACGCAACATTAAACAGGTTGGTGAAAACATGTCCATCAACCTCCATCCAATAATGCAACCCAAATGTAATCAGGAAATAAAGCTTTGGCCAACCAGATCAAAAAAAATCTTCCATGTGTCGACAACACATTCACTGTCGCACTTTGATTGTCGGGCCAGCTCGGTCAAGCTCGGTCAACCGAGCTCTAAGCCCATTTTCCTTCTACCGCATTACCTCTGAGTCTAGATAGCCTAGTGAGGTATGGCGGTGAGCTCGCCTGAGCTCACCCCGCCATCTACCGCACTACCACTGCCCTGTTCATCTCATCTCGCGGTATGGTGGTAAGCCATCCAAGCTCCCTCGAGCTCTGGCCCAAGACATCACTGAGTTTAGCCTTTTCCTTTGTCATCAGCCAACCAGATGCTGCCAAAATGCCACATGTCGCCCTACCATTCGTCAGTCGTTTTGACACTGAGTCCAACTCGGTCAAACTTAGCCTTAAGCTCATCCGAGATCCTACCACGCTACTGTAGCCCTATTGGACCCACCTCACGGTATGGCGGTAAACCTATACGAGCTTGCCTTCGTACTCCACCGCACTACTACTGGGCTACCAAAGTCATCCTGTGGTATAGCGGTGAGCTCATGTGAGCTAATCGTCAGCCCCACCAAGCTCGCTCGCCTCACTATCGAAGACACCACCACGCTACCACTGCAGTCATTGAACATGACCGCGGTGTGGCGGTAACTGGTCAATGGGACCGTTGACGGTCTTACTGCGCTATCGCGGGGGCTGACAGGCCACCTCGTGGTAGGGAAGTAACCGTCAGCCAGACTGCTGGCGGTCATACCGTGGCCACCATGGTCAGTCCCTTGACTGGCCTCGGTAGGGTGGTAACCACCAGATCTAGCTGCAGGCGGTCTCACTGAGCTACCGCGGTGAGTGGACCCACCGCCTGTGGTATGGCGGTAACTGATAAGGTAGACCAAAAGATGCCAACCGCGGCCACCGCGGCCAGGGAACAAACCACGAGCGCTAGCGAGGTAACCGTCAGGGCCATCACCGCGGTACCGCCAAGGCAAGAACAAAGCCAGGCGTGGTATGGCAGTAAACTACATAAACATGAAGGAATAACCAAGGACGAAAGGGAAACATGCCAGAAAGCTAAGGCATATTCCAACAATCCTCTACTATTTAGGGAGGACAGACGATAGTGATGGTACAGGCCATATATACATGCACTGGTATGACCAGGCGAGGACCACAATGCCATTGCTATGATGGATTATGGTTGTCATTGTTTCCTTTTAGATTGCTATAGATGAGCGAGGCTCACATCTACATAGGGGCCTCGTCCATACCATTAGAGAGATGGTTGAGCATCGTACTATTTTTTCTTGTGGGCACAACATGTCAATACACCTCTACCAAGAGTTAGGGTAGTATGTGCACTATGAGTATTGCAGCCTTATCGGGTGCACTCTTTTGTAGGTGTGGGCTTTCACTCACATCATGTGAACTTGGCCAGTCGGTTTCACCCAACGATGGTCATATCGTATTTCCATGGTCCACCGGTATGACATGACAGACCAGTGGAGATTTGGTGACCTATAGTTTTAGTAGCTATAATTTGACACTGTTGTCATAGATGAGGTTTGATGGAGACCCTACCAATTTTTCCAATGGGTAGACAACGATAGGTATCAGAGGTGCCTATAGTGGGACCTTTTATTGATAGGTCATTGTGATTTCATCATAGTACCTTATTATTGGAGTCAGGTCATGTGGCAACATGATTGTCCCTAGACTATCCCACCAAATGTGCCCACCTATACTAGGGCCCTAAGGAGTGTAGTGAGGGTAGGGTATCACCCCCGCCCCACCATTATAGATATCATTCCCTCTAATGACAATGAGCTCAAACATGATTTTTCGGCCATAGTGGTGACATAAAATGTCGAGGTAGTTGTAGATTTTTTGTGGTGGTGGGAGAGGTATCGTCCTGCTCCTATGTTCGGTGAGGCTACCCTAAGAGGGGATCTTGGTCCATAGGAGAATTTTCCTCCACTGCCCTTGTAGGATAGGTGGAGAGGTCACCCGCAAGCCAACATAGAGGAAGAGAGGGTACATGAGGAGGAGGCAACATCGATAAGATTGAGGCAGCGAAGGAGATCAAATCCCCCCATGGCTACCCCTATTTCATCAATACTCCCAACTTCTACTATCCTAGCAGTAGCGGCCTTAGCGTCATCGAGCTCGGCCTCCGATGCCGACAATGCGAGACCCAATACTGACCCGCACCCTGATCCTACATGGTAACTAGGGGATTCAGGTATATGAAGTACATTATTTATATTTCCATGCTTTTGATTTTTTCCTGCTTATGACATATATATACATGCCATATGATATTGATTTATCCTTCTTTCTCTTTGGTTGTAGAGGGTGCATAGGGATGGACTAGGTTGATGGCTCAATGTTTTCAGAGGTGGCCTCTGACGTGCCGATCCAAGGGACAGTTCTTGAGGTCTACCGATCGCTATCTATAGGGTGACATTCCCTCACTTTTGATCTGGTAGCACGCTTGAGTACCACCTACGAGGAGTGGGGTGTAGAGATCGTACAACCGACTAGAGAGCTGACAACTCGTTGGGGACAACGAGATCAACTGTCAGGGGAGCTACGGATGACACTCGTAGAGCAAGATGTGATAGTGATGAGGGTTGAGGTTGTTGAGTAGGTGCATGATGCCCTTCAAAGTCACCTCGATGAGCTTGATGGGCAGCCAACAAGTGTGATCCTACCAAATGCTCAATAGCTACAACAGGAGTTGATTTAGGCACTAATGGCCATATGCTCCTTGCAGGGGGAGATCAGAGGGATGCAAAGAGCCATGTCTGCATCATGCTCACATCGGTCCCACTAAATGACCACCGTGCAACCCCTCTCAAGGGTCCCAGAGCAACCACCAGAGCCAGGGGGTTCCATGAGCCATATACCACAGTGATAGGGGCTCCTCATTTTGTATATCATTTTTGTAGCCAGATTTATATACATACATACTTGTAGATCTTTTGTATAGACACATATTCAACAACCACTCATTTTTTGTAGTAGTGGCCTGATACATGTGTATACATCTAAAAATGGTCATAGTTAATCAAACCTGTTAATTAATTAAATATGAATTATTTAATTAATATTCTTCTAAACTCATCTACCTATAAATAAATTTAATTATTTATTTATATCGTTCACTTTGTAATTCTTCTAATTTAAATTAATTAAATAAGTTTATTTAATTATTACCATCTTCCATCTTCCTCTTAATTAATTAAATATATTTCACAATTTATTTATATGAATTATCATAAGTTTGAATTTTAAATTTAAATGACATTCCTCACTTAATTAAATATTTCTAATATTTAATTAAACACTTTATAAATTCTTCATTTCACATTTAATTAAATATTCTAAATATTTGATTATAAACTTTCCTCATCTCACACTTAATTAAATATTTTAAATATTTAATTACTTTCCTCTTTCATCTCTCACACATAATTAAATATTAATTATTTAATTATGGAAGCTTTTAAATTCATTGTCACATGTAATTAAATAAATTTATTTAATTAGGGATTTATCCTCAACTATCAACTAACTTCTCATAAATGAAGTGCACAAATGATAACTTTCCTTTATTTTTGAATCGAGAAGGTTGTGTTGGAGGAAACATATCCCATTATTCTCTCAACTTCTCAATCTCTCACCATTCATCTTGATAGGTTTGAACTCAACCGTTGATCTTGGCCAGCTAGATTCTTGCTTCCAAAAATCCATAAATACAACCTTCTTGTGAGTTGAAAGGATCCTAGATTTTGTGAATTTAGCACAGTTACTATAGTTGCATTCAAATCAACATCTTAGCATAAGCATCTCAAGTTCATAGCATTTCAGTTTTTCAACTTCATAGTTTCAATCACTTAGCAATAAACATGCATGTCACATAAATCTCGTTCTCCTAAGTTGTCATTCCAACAAATTGGTGCTTACACCAACTAAGAGCTAGTAGCTTGAATCGAATCCTTGGAGATAGAGGACAATGGAAAGCATTTGAAGGAGTTTATGTTATTTAGAGTTTGTTTTATCTTTTTAATTAGTTTCCTTTGATCTAATGTTTCATTGGTGTGTTGGTTTATCTTATTAATTAGTCCACATATTCTCACATATATTTTTGGTGCCCACCATGGGGCCTTGCCCTGTGTTTAATATTTTTATTGCAGGTTTTCTAACAGGTGACAGATTGGAGCACTGTTTTAATGCATACGAGTTGAATATTAGCACATACGAGCTTTGTTTTAGTGCATACAAGGACTGTTTTAGTGCATACGAGGATTGTTTTAGCGCATCTGCTAAAAAAATTAGCACATTTTCTAGTTCTTTTAGCACATTTTCTAAATATTTTAGCGCATCCGTGTTTTCTCTTATAACGCATTTTCCAATTCTTTTAGTGCATTTACCAGTTCTTTTAGCGCATACAAGGGGTGTAAAAGAACAAATCTTGATTCCGATGCCATCCGCGGACAAAGATTTTTCAATTCAATTTTAAAGTAAAATGAAGCAATCCTAGGATAGTTACTTAAATCTGGAATTAACCAATCCTAGGATAGTCACCAAATGATATTTTTGCTTGGTTAAAATGAATCCAATGCTTGTTGTGAAGCAAAATCTTCACTTAGTATAGAAAATCGTCATTTGGATTTAAAATTGAACCATTTGTTTGCTATGATTGCGGGGTAATAGGTTTATGCTCTCCCCTTTAATGGGTGACCAAAACACTAGACTTACCTTTTTCATTTTATGCAATTCATGTTTTATTACATCTTTTAGAAGCCTTGTCGTAGTGGGAAAATTTACTCACCCTACAAGAACGACCTAAGCGGGAACAACCAAAGCCAGGTTTTTCAACTCACTCTAATCAAAAGTGAATATTGGGGAAACCCATATTCAACGGAAGTGAGCAAGATAACCATCCCCAAAATCTTTGTTCTAAATATTGGGAGGTCTCCTAAGGGAGTCTATCTATTGCCATGCTGAACGAATACCTTTATTACAAACCATAGTGTAGAAATCCAACCGTATCAGTATCCAAACATCATATTAATCATAGTGCAAGGGGAGGGAAGAATCTACCCCCGAGACACTCACCATATAATTTCCATGAATTGTTTGCTCAGGGGATTGAGAAATCTAACCTTGAGTACGCACCTAGAAAAGACAAAAGCACAGGCACCCTTTAGGGGGTGACATGGTTGTGTGTGTTGACACAATTTTAAGATGTGGGCTATGGTTTCTAGGATGACCTTTTTTACAAATAAGAGTGAATCTCTTTGAAGTGCTTATCTTGTTCAATACCCGTGGAAATCTCAAGAACATACACTCTTTGTTTAGATTTTGGGATTTGCAAAAAACTATTTTTCACTATATGCCATGTTTTTCAAATTTAAATAAGATAAAGATCATCCAAAACATCAAACTGTCAAAACATGTCGGTCCCAGTATAATAATTGGTTAGTTTAGCGCATGTGTGATCTATTTTGATGCATCTGTGCTCTGTTTCAGTGCATATGTGCTCTATTTCAGCACATCTGTGCTCTGTTTCGGCGCATCTGTGCTCTGTTTTAGAGCATTCATGCTCTTTTTTAGCGCATTCATGCTTTGTTTCATCGCATCTATGCTTTTTTTTAGCGCATTCATGCTTTTTTTCAGCGCATTCATGCTTTGTTTTAGCGCATACATGTAACAGTCCGATGCATTTGCTAGTTCTTTTAACGCATCTGCTGAAAATTTTAGTGCATATGTATTTCGAACCTGGGTAATTTTTTTCTGACAACTGAAAATCTGCCATCTCAATATAGTCTTTTTCTATGCTCAAGGTCTGGAAGTCTGCAACTTTTTCCAAAAAGTCCCTAGAGAAGAAGATTAAGAAGCCAAAAAAATCTCTCAGTTATAGGAAGTTATTGAAAAAGAGGAAATTTTTATACCAAAGTCAAAAGGTTTTGCTTGAACACAAAACCTTTATTCATTGATATCACAACTTTGTTAGAGGTTTCACTGATGATTATGCTTTAGAACCATTATCTTCACGAGCTTTCTTTCAAAGAAGAGCCCTTTCTCAAAGGCATAATCACAGTCAACCTATTTGTTCCTCTTTTATTCCCCAACCAACAATTGTGTACTCTAATCATCCCAATCAATTTCCACAATAAAGAGCTTGAGAAACATTAGGCATTTATCAAAATCCTTATTTTTTACAAAACTACGATCAAACCTCACAAAGTGCAAAATCATCTTTTTTTTAATTTTTGGTTTAATTCCCACAAACAAGATTATCATCCTTTCAATCAAGGAATCACGAGCTAAAGATTAGAAATTTCATAAGTCATATCAATAGAATCTTCATTCTATTTCGACTTAGATATCCATCAAAATTGCACTATTTCATTCTTTTGATCAAAGTTAGTGGAAATCTGGCAAAAGCTTATGCCTGTTGTCACAAGATCTCAAAAGCACATAGAAGAAGACGAAAGGGAAAGTACATTTAGCAACATGGGGGATAAAATCAATAATGGTGATAGGGGGGAAAATCATTTTCACAAAATTCGCACTGGGAATAATCCTAATAGAGATGAGATAACGAAAAAAATGCTTCAAGAAGCAGAATAGGATCCTCAATTTCATACTCTCATGGATAGAGTTTTGGAACGAAACAAGGAAAGATATTTCCATTCATTAGCTAATTGAGGAGCTAAGCTACCCACCGATTTTGATACAAAAGGGATTAGAGAGGATCCTGAAGCCCCTCTTAATGATTTTAGTGCTCTTACTCAATAGATAAGAGCCTTACAAGGGAAAATAAAGGAAATTCAAGGGGGTGCAACAAAGAAGTATGTTTTGGATGATACCTGCCCATATCCATTTGATAGGAGTCTTCACATGATTACTTTTCCAAAACATTGCGAAATCCCAATGTTTGATAGGTATAATGGGAAAACGGATCCCATTGATCATGTGAGGGATTTTCAAAACATGAGCTTAGAATTCGCTCATGAAGATACATACTTAATGCAATTTTTTCCATGAAGTCTAGGTGGACAATCCATGGACTGGCTTTCCAAGATCACTCCCCCCATTAGAAAATTTGAGGATTTAATAAATAAGTTCATATCACAATACTCCTATAATATACAACACCAGATAACCATGCTTGATTTGTGTAAGGCAAAACAAAATATTGGAGAACCTTTCACCACATTCTTACAAAGGTGGAGAAGGTTGTTTGCCAGATATTCTCGTCCTGTTCCTGAAAAGGAAAAGATGGAAATTTTTATCGACAACCTGAATCAAGAGATGAGTTATAGGTTAAACCTTCACTGTCCTCAATCATTTGAAAAATTGATTGAGAATGCAATCACCATTTAAGGAGCCTTGGTCAAGCGAGGAGTTTTAAAGCTTGATAAAGAAAGTCCAAACTTGTACAACAACAACAACAAAAAATCACAATTTTGGACTGAAAATAAAAATGTGGTGAATGATGGGGTGGTAGATGCTAACAACGTGAATATAAATCCTATCATTCTTAATGTATTAGGGGTTCAATGTAGCAATAATGCTAGAAATTAAGTAACCAAGGAAATAATTCCAACCAAGGAAATGTGACCAAAAATCGTGGAAATAATCTTGGCAATAATCAAAATTCAAATCCGTCTAGATCTCAATTTTTCTCAAATTGACGAAGTTTTACTCTCTTGGGCTAGTCTTTAGAATCCATTCTTAAAGAACTGTTAAATCAAAACGCTATTACATTGCCACCACAAAGAGATTATGAGCCTCGAGTTAAGCCACCATCGTGGAATGACTCACACTTTTGCGAATATCATAGGTGCAAGGGTCATAAAACAAATAATTGCCAAGGGTTAAAGAATCTCATTTAGGATTTGATTGATACCCGTACCATAATGGTTGAAGGACATAATGCCAACGATGATCATCAGGCATTCAAGGATCCTCTCCCCAATTATCAAAAAGGGGAATCTTTGGGTGACAAAGGCAAGAATGTGAATCATGTCTACGCCACCATTATCAATCATATTTACATTGACGATATACAAATCAATGCTATCATAATCAAAGGAAATCAAGAATATCGAGAGGTCAATGCTATGACAAGGGGACAAGACAAAATCATTATAAAAGGAAGTTCATCTAAGGCAAAAATTCCCCCTCCAAGTCAATACAATTTGGTCGATCAACTACGAAAAACATTGGCCCAAATTTCTATCTTGGAGCTCCTAAAAATATCACCCGCACATAAGGAAATTCTGGAAAAGGCACTCATCGAAACAACTGTGTCTCCTAATCTGGATATCAATAAATTTCAAGCCATGGTGGGACACTTACTGAGAAGGATGAATCATCTATGACCCATCCCCATAATTCATCACTTTACCTAGAGGTCATGGTTCATAAAGCCCAAATTAGACGTGTCCTAATAGATGGGGGAGCCAAATTAAATATTTGTACTTTGAAATTGGTCCTTGCTTTGGGATATTTAGTAGAATCTATAGATCCAAGAAGGAAGATTACAATCAAGGCATACGATGATGAGGAAAGAGCTTCCAGAGGCCTCATCATGTTACCAATCAGAGTGGGACCTGTTGTGAAGAATACCTTTTGTCAGGTTCTAGATCAGGATCTATCTTATAAGATACTCTTGGGTTGCCCATGGATCCATGAAATGCAATCAGTTCCATCCACTTATCATCAATGCTTGAAGTTTCCATATGATGGACAAGAAGTAACAATACCGACCGATCACATTAGCAGTCAGACTTGTTCTAATCTTAGAGCAACTCAGGACACATTTGTCCCACATAATAGAGAGGCTTTGGCCATTTCTACATCTAAGCATAATTAACAAGCAAGAGAAATGATAAGTAATTTTGAAACAAAGCTAAAATTGAAAGATAATGGGGTGGGAGAATATTCCTTATGTCTCTCTAATCTACCCATGTCTCCAAGATCCCATGGTCAACCATCAACATCCCTACAACAGGCTACAATAGCTTTAGCCTTAGGCACACAAGCTTCAGTTCCCATCACCAAGTTTGATGGAAGATTTATCAAAGCAGACACTCAAGAAAATGAAACAAAAAATAGAGCTATCCTTGATTGGATCTATAAAGATGAAGATGAATCAGTACAACATGTCAAGCTACCCACAAAACAATATGGAAAAGGTTATACAATAATGCAACAAATGGGTTATGAAGGGAATGGCCCTATAGGACAAAAGAAAGGAAGGTATTGTTGAACCTATTCAACTAAAAATAATGCACCCAACGGATAAAATTGGGTTAGGATATGGTGAGGATACAAAGGAAGAAGTAATACAAAGAACACCCAATGACGAGTTAGCCGAAACAATTCTGAGAATTCAAGAAGACGATTCTAACACCGACTCCAATGAATATGAATGGGACACCATCTTTGATGATAGATTCTAGAAAGATAAACAGGTGGATGTCATACAAAAATTCACACCTACATTCATACAAGGGGAAATCTCAAGGCCTCTGCTTGATTACGTTCTACAAAGCGATCATGACTCGAGCGAGGATGATTTTATTCAAAGCGGACAGACAAGAGGATACCATCATAGATCTTTCCCATAATGAGGGTGATGATAGTATCATGAACTTAATGGCCAGTGACCTTACCCAGCCTGGTGATCCATTTCCCTTGGTCCATCTCAAACTCATTGATTGGGAACAAATTGCACCAATTGATGTCCCAAATTTTCTCGATGATGAAACCATCATAAAATTTCTTTGTTCATCCAAACCAGAAAGAAGTTCCACCAGCGAATCACAGGATCAAACTCTCTGATAGGAGAGTTCTAATTTTCTCAGCTACAAAATTAATAACATAAAAGAAAGATCTAATGGTGAAAACCTAACAAAGGTAGTATTAGATCATGAAAAGAGAAAAATAAAAAGCTTATCTAACGGTGAAAACCTTTCAAAGGCACTGGAATATGGGAAACTTGACACTCTACGTGAGCATTATCAGGAAAGGTCTTCCATTTTAATAAAACCAACAACGACGATCAATTTAGGTACTGTGGAACAACCCAAAGTCTTGCAACTTGCGACATCATTAACAGAAGAGGAGATCCCTTGATTCACATAATTTCTCAAGAACAATCAAATCAATTTTGCATGTTCCTACACCGTTATGCCTGGATTGGATCCAGATCTCATCATGCATCATTTATCTATCATGCCAGGGGCGAAACTTGTAAAGCAAAAACTCAGAAAAATGCATCCACATATTGCATTACTGGTCAAAGAGGAGTTTAAAAAAATGTTAGATTTCAGATTCATTCGTTCTATACACTATGTGGAATGGATCTCCAATATCGTGCCTATATCAAAGCTATATGGAAGAATCATAATTTGTACAAATTTCAGGGATTTAAATAAGGCATGCCCTAAGGACAATTTCCCTCTGCCAAACATAGATATGATTGTGGATTTTAGTACTAGACATGCTATGTATTCATTAATGGATGGGTTTTTAGGATACAACCAGATAAAGATTACACCAAAAGATCAGGATAAAATAACGGTCACATGTCCTTGGGGTACATATTGCTGGAATGTAATGTCGTTTGGACTCAAGAATGTAGGAGCTACTTATCAATGGGCCATGCCTACCATTTTTCATGATATGATGCATACATTCATGGAGGATTATGTCGATGATATTTTAGCCAAATCACACACAAGAGAAGGACATTTAGATATCTTGTCTAAAAAATTTGACAGGATGGAAAAATTCAAAGTGAGACTTTATCCAAAGAAATGTGTCTTTGGGGTGAAATTCAGAAAGCTTCTAGGATATATTGTGTGAGAAAAGGGAAGTGAAGTGGATCCAACAAAGGTACAAGAAATCCTCAATACGCCACCTCTAAGGAACATCAGTCAACTACGCTCATTGTAGGGACGGTTGTAATCCATCAGGAGATTCATTATGCAATTGGCAGATAAGAGTTTACCATTCACTCATCTTTTACATAAGAATGTTCCATTTAAATGGGAAGACATATGTGAAGCAACGCTTGATCAAATAAAGCATTATCTAATGAGTCCACCAGTGCAAGGTGAACCTCTTATATTGTATATTTTTTCCACGGAAGTGTCCCTGGGAGCATTATTGGCATAAGAAGACAAAATAGGAAAGGAACGGGCAATATATTACATCAGTCAAACTTTGACAAGCCATGAACTAAAATAAACCTTAAATGAAAAATATTTCTTAGCAGTAGTGTTCACTTCTCAAAAGTTACGACACTATATGCTAGCTCATACGATAAAGCTTGTGGCTAAGATTGATCCATTAAAATATCTTCTAAGGCAACCTTAATTGGAAGATTGGATAAATGGGTCATGATCTTGAGTGAGTTTGACATTCATTATGTGGATTAGAAGGCTATCAAAGGATAGGTAATAGCAAACCAGTTGGCAGAAGAACCAATGCAAGCAGAACATCCAATACACATTGATTTTCCTGACGTTGATGTATTCACAACAGCCATTAAGCACCCATGGGCACTCTATTTTGATGGCTCCTACACTCAATATGGTTCGAGGGTAGGGATTCTTTTCATTACACCTCAAGGACATACAATTCCAAAATCTTATCGGCTAATGTTTCCTTGCATGAATAACATAGCTGAGTATGAGGCATTGTTAATTGGAATGAGAATTACAATAGACTGGAAAATCACAAAACTACAAGTTTTTTGTGATTCACAACTTGTCATAAATCAAATCAATGATGAATATCAAACTAAGGATGACAAGTTAATGACTTACAAGAGAATGGTGGACGATTTTAAGAAATACTTTGTTGATATAAAATTCACACAAATTCCATGTACTAATAATAAAGTTGCATACGCCATGGCTACAATTGCATCACTCCTCCAATTTTCAGAGAACCAAGCACGATACGATTTCCTAGTGGAACAATTGTTTTCTCCTACCTATGATAATCCGGAAACCCAAATCATTTTTCACTTAACCAATTCTGATTCTCCTTTGTATGGAAAAATCTATAATTACCTAAAAGATACTATTCTGCCCCTAGATTTGTCTAGAAATCAGAAAAGGAATTTCATACGTCAATATTCTTGTTACACCTTAATTGCCGACATCTTGTACAAACGCGATCTTGATGGTACCCTCCTTCGATGTCTCGAACATGATGAATCGGAAAAGGCCTTACAAGAGGTACATGGTGGTATTTGTGGGACACATTCAGGTGGACTAACCTTGGCCAAGAAACTTGTTTGAATGGATTACTATTGGCCAACCATGTAGAAAGAATCATTCATCTTTGTAAAGAAATGTTCAAAATGTCAAATTCATTGGAATCTCATTCATGCTCCTGCTCAGGAATTACAACCCTTCACCACAACATGGCCTTTTTCTCAATGGGGATTGGGTTTGGTTGGAAAGATACATCTGTCATCATCAAATGGACACAAGTTCATTATCACAGCCACTAAATACTTTACTAAGTTGATTGAAGTCATTCCCCTAACAACTGTTACTAGAAAAAAAATATCATCATTCATTTTGAACTATATCATATGTCGGTATGGCATTACCAACTCCATTATTATAGATAATGGAAGACCTTTTAAAAATTAGGATGTTGATGAAATTTGTGAAAGATTTCACATCCAACATAAGTTCTCTACACCTTATTATCCACAGGGAAATGGCCAAGCAGAGGCTTCAAACAAAACAATTTTGAAATTTTTGAAGAAAACAGTAAATGATGTCGACCGTGATTGGCATGTCCAATTGAATCCAACATTGCGGGCATAAAGAACAAGTATTCACACGTCAACAGGTGCTACCCCCTATGCTTTAGTCTATGGAGTATAAGCTATTTTACCTTTAGAAGTTGAGATTCCCTCACTTCGAGTATCACTGAAGGGGCTAATAAATGATGTGGATTACAGAGTATCAAGATTACAAGAGCTGGAAATGCTTGATGAACGGCGAAAAAGTGTGGTTAATCATTTAAAGGGATATCAATAGGTTATGTCCCGCAGCTACAATCACAAAGTCAAACCACAAGCTTTTCAAGTGGGTGACTTAGTTCTCAAAGAAAACCCTCGTAATCAATAGGATCCAAAAAAGAAAGGCAAGTTCGAACCTAATTGGTTGGGCCCATTCATTATCATTGTAGCATATGGATTGGGGGCATATCAGTTGTCAACATCAGAAGGGGACCTGCTTGAAGATCCGACCAACAACATCCACCTGAAGAACTTTTATGTCTGAAAATGTCAAAAACAATAAAAAAATTCATGAAAAAATTCATAAAAACTGGAAAAATGTGTCATAAGGTGAAAAATTGACAAACAGGCATCTTTTGACATAGCAAAAATACAAAAAAATGGAAAAAAAAAATTCAAAAAAGAGCAAAATACAAAAAAATCATAAAAGTTAGAAAAAGTGCAATAAAAACAAATGGTGAAAACTTGGAAAATAGACACTATTTGTGATTTGTTTGGCTCTCTCATCTATTAGGATACATTCTGCATATCCATCTTTCATCGACATCACATACATGTCTAGCCATCATATCTGCATCATGCATCCAAACATTTCCTTGAAACGACAAGGATTTCATCATGGCTTGATGATTAGTGTTATTCTTAGCAATAGTTTGTGTCTAATCAGGAGTCAGAGTGCAAGGTCATTAGGGGCAATTTGCTTCTTGGAATTTCTTGGTAGACGAACGACAACATGTGTCAAGCATTTGGAATATCAGAAACAACCAATTATCCATTCAAAACTGGGTCTAAAACAACTGTTTGACAACAAACTAAAATAAATTGGATGATCTTAATTTGAACAAAATAAATGACAAACTTAAGGCATAAGCTGATTTTTTGTTTTGACATTTGATATCATATCTTTGGAGTGGTTCAATGATGTACTGAACTAGGATCACAAGGAAGGAGTATGGTTTTTCTTTGGTTGCTTTTTGTAAGCTAATCACTATTATTGTGCAAATTTGTCATGGGACATGCTCTACAACGTATCATTGATGACATTTCAGAATTTGCATGGGAAAATGGTTAAATTTTATCTGTTTATGCAAACAATACCCAAGTCATCTTGGTCTAATTATACCTCGATGCTTGTATTAACTTGCTACATCAAACATCATGGAAGAAGTACTTTTTTCATCATTGGTGCTAATATCCCCTTTGATGCTTATACTAACTTTCAACATATCAACAGGCTTAATAATGAAAAATACACACAAAATTGGCTCATGGAATGACAAACAGGAGAATGGCTCATTTTTGCATTCTAGGTTTGCACAATTCATTTAGATTTGCATTTTGGGCAGTATGATAGATTTTTGGAGATTTGAAATGTTTCATATATCTTTTAAGACATCAATTGAGTACACTTGGAAATTTATCACATCTCATTTCATTATCATTTTTCATTTAGGTTTGTATATTTCCATTATCACATCGATTGATATCCTTATCATCATTATCATTATTAGGTCTTATTCATTTTAATCATAATCATTATCCATTTTAGTTTGCATCATATCATTTTCATGTCATTTACATATCATGTGCATATCATTCATTAGTGTATATCATTTCATTAATCATTCATATCATTTCACCTCATTTTTACATCTTTCACATCATTTTAATTTCACATCATTTGCATAAGCATACATTGATAAAGGAAAGATGCATCCATTTCATTAATTACATACCATATTAGAAATCATTTCATCATAAAGCATATTCATCAAATCATCATTGCATCATCATCATAGAAGCGTACATTTCAGTAAAATGAAAGCATCATCATTGCAGTTCATATCAAAGTGCATATATCATCATCCATAAGCATGCATAATCATAAACAACATAGCATATAGAAGTAAAAATGCATACATAAATCAATAACACATGCATATCAAATCACCACTGCATATCATAATCTCATCAAAATAAATGTCCATGTGTACAAAGATATCAAATGTCTGAACAAGATATATGTAAAATACAATGGTAAGGCGTATCCATAAATAGTCACTGAGGGGCATCTGTATGTGGAGCATGACTAATTATGGCTCTAGAGGTGGTAGGTCTCATTGGATCTCTACTACCAAAAGCACCGATCTCTCATCTGACAAGTTGTCCCACACTCTTGGTAGCACTCCTAGTATGACTGCGTGAATGGGTCTATGACTGGGTACCTGACTGTGTATAGGCTATCCTCTGCTCGGCAGGTATTGCCTCAAAGTATCTCATCCTGTAATACTCTGCATGTTGAGCAGTCTCATGTCCGTTTGCCACAACCTCTCCAATGGAGGTGCTCTCAACTGACCTTAGGAGTCTCTCTGCTACTCCCTCTGCCTGAATGCACCACTCTCTGAAGCTATCTCGCTCATCTATAAGTTGCACTACCTGTGGGTCAGGAGGTGGTGGCTACGTAATCTGTGTCTGTAACTAGCTAATGGTAGCCTGTGCCTGTGCTAAACAACTCTGAAGAGTCTGAACCTTTTCCTGTAGACTATCAATCTATCCCTATGATGGAGATCTGATAGTAATGCATGGAGCTGAAGTACTCGGCTAGTCCACCACTCTAGCTGTGTGAGGCCTCATCCTGAAGGGAACAACAAAGAAAATATCAGTTTTCTACCCCCACCAACTCTGTCATCCCCATCATCATCACTTTCATTGGAGCTATATGAATCCTCCTCCTCATCAACATCCATAGCCACCCCACCTATATCCTCTGTTATGTGCGGCTGCTCTACCTGTGCCCCGACCTCTACTTGTGCATGTGGCTATCATCGTGCCCATCATAGAAATGGTCCATCTAATAGTGGGACAGGCTCATCTAGACTTGTCAACCTGGGAAATGGATGTGTGTAGAAGTAGGCAACATAATCATCCCTCATATGTGCATCTATAACCTTTGGATGAATAGCCCAAAACTCTGGCTGCAAATGTGTGTACTCGGCCCTCACTACCTGAAAAGTGATAAAAGGACCCCACTCTACAACATCCTAACGGTGTTTGGCATAATGAGCCACACCCTGCGGCATCATCTGAACCCGTCTGTACTACCTTAGTACCCTCATAACCAAAAAATGCTCAATGATGAAGGGAGTGCGGTCAATCATGTATCTCGCTATCTCGCAGTAAGGTAGCTCTATATCATTGTCATCCCATACATCATAGTCTAGATACAGTCTCCAGATGACTGTATCCATATCATCTAACATCCACCACTAGTACTCTAACTTTCCCAACATGGGCTATACAAGGGGACCTGTGTACACATATACATATGGATAACCAAGTGGGTGATCTCTCCAAACAATAGGGCGGGCGATGGTGATGTGCTCCCATGCCCAAATCTAAAGAAGAGTAACTCCAGATGAGATACTCTTCCCATCTATATATACCACCTGATGAAGATCGTGGTATAGATGGGTAAGCATGCAAGACCCCCATGCATAGCTAGTTTGATGGAGGATCATGTCCTCCAAAATATGACCCCAGCCTACTGATAGTCACTTTGACTTGTGATCAGGACAAAGGAAGCCACCAATTAAACCTACTAGAACTAATGGAAGTGGGGCATAACTCTGTACCATGTCTCTCCACTGAACCTCATAACCACTAACGTGAGGATCCTAGAAGACCCTCAGTAAGGCATCTTTCCCCCCAATCTCCTTGTGATCATAAATCACAAGCTCACCAACTACCAGGATGCCTAGAATCCTATACACATCCTCGAGTGTCACAGTGATCTCTCCAATTGGCAAGTGAAAGGTATGATGCTCACTATGCCATCTCTTAGCTAATGCAGTCAACAGTGCCCTATTGACCCTATACTGTGGGATCCTGAGAAGGGAACCCAACCCACATCTAATAATCACCCCTATCTCTAGTTGAGATAGTCTAGGAATCATCTCCCATGTACGGGTAAATCTCTCTCTGATCTGGAGGATATTAAAATCATCCTATAACATCAAGCACATCAAGATCAAACCATCAACAAGGATTATCAAAAAATAAAATCATCAAGCAAATCATGTCAAATCAATCAAGTGAATCATATCAACATCATCAATCTATCATTTTACTATTTGTTCTTCAAGAAGGAAGGAAAATTTATCAATTTCTACTATTTGTTTTTCATTCAAACATGGAAACAAATTTAACAGCTAATCTGCTCAACATCAAATCATTTCTACTATTTTTTTATCAATCACGAAAGAAAATTTATTAGAATCATTTTACTATTTGTTCTTCAAGCACGAAGACAAATTTATCAGATCATTACCAAAATCAAGCTGATCTATCCTAGGTGTTATTCAAAATCATCACATCAATTGTCTAAAATAACAATAATCATCAAGCAAACATCAAATCAATCTCAAAAATGCCAAATCAACAAAATTTCATGGATGCGCTAAAACAAATATTGTATGCACTAATTCATATATGCACTAATCTATCAAGGGTATGCGCTAATATATCTAGTGTATAAGCCATTCTATCCTATGTGCTATTTGAGCATCAGATGCGCTATTCTATCAACTCATATGCGCCATTCTAGTCGATGCACTAATCTATTCGCCTATGCGCTAAAATAGTTCATTGATGCGCCAGGTTGGATGCGCTATTCTATCTAACCTATGCGCTAATCTAAGGCTTGTATGCGATAAATAATAAACCTATGCGCTAAAACAGACATTTGAAAATCCTAAAATTAAAAAATTCACCAAAATTTCGATTAAAATTCACAAGCGAGGATCAAGTGATCTTACCAGAGGTTCGTATGTTGTTGGTCTCTGATGATGGTGGGCTCGTTCGAATTGGTGGCGCTCATAATGGATCTCTCAAAAATTCTGCTCAGAGCTCTGAAAACTGCAAAAGGCTATTGTTCAAATGAATGACTTTTCACCTTTTCCACCTTTTAAGGGGGTAAAAAATGGAGGTTATTTTTATTTTTACTATGCAACATGCTATTTCAAGAGATAAATCGACGAATTCTCTCTAAAAATCATCTCAATTCTTTCAATAGTTATCATCATCATTCAAATCACACAATTTATCTCTCGAGGGGGCATATAGCATCATCAGTAATTTTTCAAAGTCAGGGGAAAATTTTCGTTATCTGAAAAATTCTTTGAAGCAATGCGTAAAACACATCACTTCAAAGAGGGGCAAAATGTATACATCTAAAAATGGTTACAGTTAAACAAACTTGTTAATTAATTAATATTCTTCTAAACTCATCTACATATAAATAAATTTAATTATTTATTTATATCGTTCACTTTGTAATTCTTCTAATTTAAATTAATTAAATAAGTTTATTTAATTATTACCATCTTCCATATTCCTCTTAATTAATTAAATAGATTTCACAATTTATTTATATTAATTATCATAAGTTTGAATTTTAAATTTAAATGATATTCCTCACTTAATTAAATATTTCTAATATTTAATTAAACACTTTCTAAATTCTTCATTTCACATATAATTAAATATTCTAAATATTTAATTATAAACTTTCCTCATCTCACACTTAATTAAATATTTTAAATATTTAATTACTTTCTTCTTTCATCTCTCACACATAATTAAATATTAATTATTTAATTATGGAAGCTTCTAAATTCATTGTCACATGTAATTAAATAAATTTATTTATTTAATTAGGGATTTATCCTCAACTATCAACTAACTTATCATAAATGAAGTGCACAAATGGAAAATTTCCTTATTTTTTGAATGGAGAAGATTGTGTAAGAGGAAACATGTCCCATTATTCTCTCAACCTTCCATCTTTCTCTCGACTTCTCAATCTCTCACCATTGATCTTGGCTAACTAGATTCTTGCCTCCAAAAATCTATAAATACAACCTTCTTGTGAGTTGAAAGGATCCTAGATTTTGTGAATTTAGCATAGTTACTATAGTTGCATTCGAATCAACATCTTAGCATAAGCATCTCAAGTTCATAGCATTTCAGTTTTTCAACTTCATAGTTTCAATCACCTATTAATAAACATGCGTGTTGCATAAATCTCGTTCTCCTAAGTTGTCATTCCAACAAGCTACTGCTTACACCAACTGAGAGCCAGTAACTTGCATCGAATCCTTGGAGATAGAGGACAATGGAATGCATTTGAAGGAGCTGTTGTTATTTAGAGTTTGTTTTATCTTTTTAATTAGTTTCCTTTGATCTAATGTTTCATTGGGGTTTTGGTTTATCTTATTAATTAGTCCACATATTCTCACACACAACATGTACATGACATTTAATGCACATGGATATATATATATATATATTGGTTTTGATATCATGGCTTTGTTTATGTGTATGCTTTTCGCTTTCATGTATGTTCATGCTATGGATGCTATATGCTCATATGGATGTATGTTTACATTAGATGCTAATCATGATTTAATAAACACACTTGATTGTATGTTAATTAAATACAATGATGATATAATTTCCTTAAAAGATGTAATGTGATGTATGGACACATAACATAGCCAAACACATGTATGAATGTTATATTTCACACACACACACATGTGGTCACGCCATAAACACAACAATTTTCATAACGTGTGAATAAACAATGTCAACATATGTAGTACTACTACCCTTTAGGGAGAACACCACACATGTGACACATTAGAGCACTATGCGTAGTATCGACGAAGATGCATCACATTAATGGGTTCTTTTAGAGGCGTTCCATTCAAAGACGATAATCCATAGGCATCCGAACCATACACAAAGATCGTAATGGAAGGGCCTACTCAGTTAGGACTAAATTTCCCTTTCTGATCAGGAGGCACATTTACATTTTGTTGGTTGTCATAGAGAACCAAGTCTCTTAGCTTAAAGGTTCTAGGAAGTACACTCTAATTATATTGTCTTGATAACGACCATTGATAAGCTTTAAGATGATCGAGGGCCTATAAACGGTGCTTGTCGAGCATCTCCATTTGATGCAAGCAATTAATTCGGTAGGTTTTATTGTCAATTAGCCTTTTAAGGGAAAACCGTAAGAATGAAATTTCCAACTCCAAAGGCATGATAGCTTCGGCACCGTACACGAGGTTGTAAGGCATTGTTCCAATCATCGTACAAAATAAGATGATATTATTATTTTGAATTTTTTGCTTAACCGGCTTGGTGTCGGGACATAAGATGATATTATGGACCACTTTGGACTCATCAATACAAGGCATATCCTCGTATTTCCAAGTGTAGATATCAGGGTGAGAACATAAGAGATTGGAGTGTTCATCCGCTTCTTCGGAAGAGAGACACTTCCCAATCCTGATTACTTTTTCTGAAGATTTAGGATCCACCAAAAATTCAATAGTATCTCCTTTAAGGAGAGGACTGCATTCTTCAGGATGGGATATTAGAACATCATTGCAAATGTTAGACAAAGGGTCTTCCTCATCAATACTCAAAATGGATTCTCCAAAATAAGCTTGTTTATGCAACCGATACATGAATCGTTTCTTGTGGTGATAAGGAGGCAACGATGAATAGACACCTAAGAATTACCCTAGTGCTTCATCTGAAGAGAATACATTCAAAGGTGCTTTCTCGGTTTGCCCCTTTGCTTCTACCAACTCAGGATGAACCAATCTCAATGGTTCGGCTGAAATCATATTAACACTTGTCCAAGGTTTTTGTTTAGATTATTCAATAGAGCATCCCAAACCCAAATATTGTTGTCATGGATTAAACTAGATACGGACTTGGATTCCTTGCTCAATACGCCCTAGGATTTTATGCCCATAACCATATCAAGAAGTGAGTTCATATACAAACCCATAACGAGTTTGTAGAATCTCAGGAGGTGGCAACTCTACGTAGAGTGCTTCATTCCACCAATGGATGTTGAAAGTCTCTACAAAAGTGTTCCCACCTTCCTTACTCAATTCAAAAACATTAACATCCTTCGTAGGATTGGGGTTACTCTCTCGGGTAGAGGAATGAGTGGTCTCCTAGATAGGATCACACTTCTCTTCCTGAAGGAGAGTGTCACTCACGTTTTCATCAACAGAATGTGAAAATTCTATACTAGAGGGGTCTAACCTATATTCTATGATGAAGAACTCAGAGAAATTAAATAACCCCCAATCATCACCAAGGAAAGCATTTGATTGAGAAGATGAAGGGGATGATGGGGGAGACTTAGGATCTTTTGCTTTAGGCGGTTCATTTTTGTCGATATACGCTCCGAGAACAAGTTCTAAAAAGGGTATTGATGAAGAACATGCCATAGCATCAATGGTTAAATATGGAATAGAATTATTGAGAGTGGATAAAATTGAAGCATGACTGACAACCACTAGCTCACAAAGGTGAATAGCTTATGGATCTACTTTAACCATAACCACCCAATTGTTAGCAAAAAACTTCAGAGAATAATGTAAAGTATAAGTCACTGCACCCATAGCATGAATCCAAGGTCTCCCTAAGAGAATATTGTATGGTAATGGGCCAATCATTACATAAACCATCATAGGCATGGTAATAGGGTCTAGCTGCAAAGGTAGTATTATTGTACCTAGAGCTTGGCGGCCAACATTATCGAACCCATGAATATACAAGGAGGAAGTTGCTAAAGAAGATGGATCAACTTTAATTTTAGGCAATAGTTCTATACTACAAACATTGAGAGATGAACCCATGTTAATGAGAGTATGCCTAATACTGATATTATTAACATTAATTATAATCATCAAGGGATCTGCTTGCTTCTACACATTCGGAGGTGGTATTTCTTGCGATGGAACATAATATTCAGTGAATCCGCTCGAATGTGTGCCAACAACACATTAACATCTGTAGGCCTAGTAGAGGTAGGTAAGAGAATATTCTCTAAGGCTTCCTGCAACATCTCTTGATAAACCAAGGTGGTATGAAGAAATTCCCAAAGTGAGATATAAGCCGGAGTAACACGAAGTTGCTTGACAAGATCGTAATCACCTGATGCTTTGACCGTGGGTTGAGGAGCTAGAGGAAGGCTAGGTTGAGATGGTGGCAAAGAAGTAGGAACCTAGGTCGATGGTGATGTAGTAACGTAAGCTTGTTGATCCAAGTTTTGTTTGTTTCTCCTTGTTTTATATGCATGCCATACAACATTATAGGAAGTAGAGTCAGTAGCTTTCGCGAACCTCGAATATAAGTCTGATGAATCACTATGACATGAAATCCCATAGACAAAATAGTTCTCCCTAGGGGATGGTTCAAATGGGGTCATGTAAATAATGAGTTTCTTAGGGCTCAAAGGAGCCACAAGAACCACAACCACATTTATTGACTCCTTAGCTTACAAAGGAAGAGTTTGTTCAAAATATTTACGAATAGGGGAGAGTACTCCTAAGAAATTATCTAGAACATCCTCCAACATATCAAAATATTCTTCGAAAAAGGGATTATCATAAACATGCATCATTAGGAAAAAAATGGATCTGACACATTCACGCCAGATTCACCAAGATGTGAAATAGGAGGGATTCACTGCACATGGGTCTCTTTATTCTCAAGAGATCACCAAGGAAAACATTTCCCTTATACACCTCAGCTTGAAACAAGTTAATAAAACTATAAAGAAATATACTAAAGTTACTCTAGACCCTGAGAGAGTGAAAATCCAAGATCTCTGCCTCTAATGAAAGAGCTCTCAACCAAAGGACATCAGGGCATTTTTAGGATGCCAGTGCGATGCACTGTCATCTAAAGAACATGATGGCATCGTAAGCTACTAGGAGCTCAGGAGATCAAGCAGGCAAGACTGAGTCTCATCTCTAGGATCGGGTCAAAGGTGGACTGAACCAAATAACCAAATAAGAAGCTAGATTCTTGAATAAACACAAAGGGACTCAGAGAAAGTTTAATTTTATTGGACGTTCAACTCTTTGCTCCAAGCTTCACTTCGCAACCTGCACACAAAAGATCAAGGGGAAAAGGTTGGGGTTGTATAGGGGTCTACCTTAGTCAGATCCCCGCTTTGGTGTTCCCACCTCCATGAAAAACCAAGTTTGGAAAGGAGTGAAAATGAAGTAAACAAAGTGTGTGGTGAAAGAAAAACCTGGTCGGGAGGAGAACCCACACCACAAAGTAGTAAATAGACAAGTAGTAAAGAGTGAGAGAGAGAGAGCGTTCCCAATGGGTCAAGAACCTCTCTAAATCACACAGACGCACCGCTAAGTGCTTGCTTGAGAGCTAAAGTTGCTAGAGGGACCTCAGTCTAGCATGGCTTTACTTGTAAGATTGCTGCTATCAAGGATGAAGATAACCCAAGATTAGAGCCAATAGTAGTAGTCCTTGAATGAATGACTTCCAACCCCAAATGAGAGCAAGAAATGGGTTTTTCATGCATGCAAGGGTGACAAAGAGCCATTACATCCAAGACCAACCGCTAGGACACATGTCAAAAGGGTAAAGATTCCAGATTCCTTGTTTCAAACTCGTAAACCGTTAGGATAATAGCACGTCGCGCAGACGTCCACACGCCGCGCAAGTGCCCAAAGCTTAGTTTTTTGGGAAATATGTTGTGAGGCTTATGTCACTCTATCGCAAGTCCGCATGGAGTCAAAATCATGAAATTATGACTTATGGAATTTTGTCATTAATGTTCTAAGGTGTCATAAATGTAGGCAAGATGCAGAAATGTCGAATTTCCCCTAGGTGCAATTCTGCAACATTACACCAATCTCCAAGATCGATGAACTATTGGGAAAATTGCATGGTGAAATTATATTTTAATGGTAGAATTAAGGTTAGGCTACCATAAAATAGGAGTTTGAGAACAAGATATCCATAAGACCACTTTTTATTGTAATTTTAGTCATTATGAGTTTTTGGCTACACCTTTTGGTTTGACCAATGGACCAACCACATTTCAATCTTGTATGAGTCACATATTCAATAAGCAGCTACACAAATTTTTTCTTGTATTTTTGATGATATACTCATATATAGTAAGACATGGGAAGATCATTTAAAGCACTTCGGTGAAGTTTTGGGAATCATGGAAGCACAATCCCTATATGCCAAAGCATCTAAGTGTGAGTTCAGTATGACTTAAATTCTATACTTGGGCCATATTATCAACACAAAAGGAGTTCAAGTGCACCAAGAAAAGATTTAAGCCATTCTAGATTGACCCCCACCAAAGACCCTCACATAATTATGTAGTTTCTATGGGTTGTGCAGCTACTATAGAAGGTTTTTTAAGGGGTTTCCCCAACTTGGGGATCCCTTGAAGAGTCTATCCAAGAAAGGAGCATTTAGATGGAAAAATGAGGCACAACAAGTATTTGATAATTTGAAGGAGAACATGGGCACTTGTCCAGTTCTTGCCTTGGTATATTTCAATCAACCCTTTGTAATAGAATGTGACACATCGGGAGAAGGAATTGGGGAAATATTAATGCAAAATGGGCATACTATTGAGTTTGAAAGTAGGAAGTTGAAATAAAATGAAAGGTTATACTCTATATACGCTAAGAAGATACTTACCATGATGCATGCATTGACCAAGTTTCAACAATACTAGTTGGTGGAAATTTTGTAGTACAAATGAATCATAATAGTTTGAAATACTTCTTGGAGCAAAAAGACCTCAATGAACGACAGCAAAAATGGATTAGTAAGATCCAAGCATAAAAAATTGATATTGAGTATATAAAAGGAAAGAGAAATGTGGTGGTTGATTCCCTATCTTGGAAACAAATATTTTCTCACTGTCCAAAGTCTTAGGTGATTGGAAGGCACATTTACTAGTAGAGTATTCAAAGAACACTTTTGCTTGTGAACTATTGGAGGGACAAGTTCAAGATGACCAATACAAGGTAGTGGATGACATCATTTATTAAAAATATTAGATCTACCTAGTCCCTGAATCAAAACTAAAAGAGAAAATATTAAGGGTTGTTCATAAGACACCATTGCAGGACACTCAGGATACTTTAAGACTTACAAACAAGTTAGAGAAAAGCTCTCTTGGAAGGGCCTAAAAATGATTTCCTTCATTTTTTTAGGGAATGTACAACATGTCAAAAAAACAAGGTGGAACATGCTTTCCCATTGTATCTCTATGTTTTTCGATCGATTAACCAACTATGACCACTTTTTCACATTCCTTTTTGAGTAGAAAGTACCACAAGTTGCATAATTGTTCTTTAAGGAAATATTCAGGATCCATGGACTTCAAAAATACATAGTGAGTGATCCTGATAGAAAATTTCCTAGTATATTTTGGCTAAATTATTCAAACTATCAGGCATGGAGTTAACACCCAACACCAGTTACCACCCACAAATAGATGAGAAAATTGATATTTTACATAAATGGGTGGAAGGTTACTTGTGTAACTATGTGCAGGCCAATAAAGGACATGGATTAAGTGGCTTCACTTGGGCGAATACTGTTACAACACTACTTATCACATGTCAATTGGTATGACACCATTCAAGGAATTATATGGATATGATGTGTCATCATTCTTAGATATGAAAATTGGAGAAAGTAAGGCACCTAAGGCCAAATAATGGGTCCAAGAATGTCAAGATATTCATAAGTCCCTTAAGAATAATTTTCAACATGCCCAAAATAAATAAAACATGTATGTGGATAAACACTGGGTTGAGCAAAGTTTTTGAGGTTGGGAATTTGGTTTACCCCCATATACAACCATATCAAAAATCATCCTTGAAAAAGAGTGGCACTGAGAAGTTGAAGCCCGATTCTATTGACCTTATTGGGTGATCAAGCGAATAAGAGAAGTGGCCTATGAACTAGAACTTCCAAAAAGCAACAAAATACATAATGTATTTCATGTGTCATTCCTCAAAAAGGCTCTAGGGAAACAATTTGCCACCTCTACTGAACTTCCACCCTTGAACAAAGAAGGAAAGTTGGTCTTGATTTTCGATAAAGTTATAGGCACAAGGGATAAAAGGTTAAGGAATAGGGTCATCAAAGAATACCTCTGCATCAAATGGAAAGGTTTACCTATGAAAGATGCTATTTGGGAGGATGAGCGAGTCCTTCAACATCCTAACCTAATAATTATTATGAGAAACCATTTACAAGGAGGGGAGGCTATGATAACCCATTCGATTGCCCAATAAATCTCACAATGCAATAATTTCATGCAAAGACATCCATTGGACATAAAAGAAATTTATTAAAGAAGATTTGAATGGTTGAGGTTGATGCTTAGTAGAGAGTATGTTGGGACAAATGTAGATCGATGAATAATGTAGTAAGGAATTAATAAGAATTAAGAACTATCATTTAGGAACCATAATTAATAAATATAAAAGTAACGACTAAGAAAAATTAGCCAACCCAAGTAAAAGAATGGTTAGTTAAAGATTCGTTAAGTTGAAAATACATAATTGTGAGACACAACTTCTCACATCATGGTTGCCCAAATGCTGTATGATAGGGATAAAATTTCATCCAACCATTATCATTGCATATTTGTAGAATTAAATAGTTAAAACAACAAATTGAGTGCTCTCTCAAGAGCCTACGACCAACAATTTGAAGGGACACATGAGAAATTGGTGAATAATCAAACATAGCGACTAGAAATATCACATGGGTATAAAGAGATGAATAGGGAAAGTGGTCAATAAAAGGCATAAATCACATGAACTCGAAGACATTACTCAGAAACAATGACTATGCCAATAATTCCATTTTGAATTAACAATCAATTCATACTTCATTTCAGACAAAATTTCAAATTGGGATGTGGCATCATTATTATCTTCTCCTATTAATTTATAAGTATCCAATAATCAACATAGTGTTAATCATTTCAAGTGGCTTTGAAAATAGATCAAAAGTACATCATTTTTACTCTCTCTCAAAGGTTAATTGGTTCTTGGCATATTTTGATATCATATCCATAAAATTGAAGACAAAACTTAAGGTAAATCTATAAGGGACATTACAAAAGCCTAGATCTCTAGAACCATGAGTGGTTGGTGGGATTTAAGTCCAAGTCTCTAAAACTATAATATAATTGATGGAACTAGAGAGTGATTTCACCATTGATAACTTTTTCTTGAATGAAGTGTGCATGAAATTCAGTGTGCTTTGTTATTTGAATTGGATTTTTTTTAATAGAAAGACAAATTTGACTATCACACAATAAGATGGTACTCTCATAGTTTCCCAAATTAAGCTCATGAGGTGATGTTGAATAAAGATAGCTTCAGTTAGATATAAATGATGATTGAATATATTCATCATCATCATTTATATCGAAATTGCCAATCCCAATTATAGTTCTTCGATTTGCATTGAGAGAATATAAATTATATATATTCAGATCGAATTGAATGACATATAAATTCATATGTAAATCATCCTTGCTAAGAGAATAATCTTTAGTTGTCTTAGTTAGACGAAGGGACACATAACTAAGATACATCCCATGAGAAGACGTGTCTCCATTCTGTGGAGACACATACGCTCATGAGACGTATCTCTTATGAGATGTGTCTCTCATGAGATGCATCTCCCTAAGTTGTGTCTCCCTATCATGGGACATGCCTCCCTATCCATATTTGTGGGAGATCCGATCCTCAAGAAGATCATCAAAATTAATAAATGTTCTGCTCTTGAGGATCGAATATCTATAATAGAATTTCAGACCTGGAAATTCATAATTACATCTCAGATTTAAACTTAACATCAACTTCATAATTTCAAGTAAATTATTCAGATTATAATTTGATAGATTTGATCATCTTTAAGATGGTATCAGAGCCACGTTGAGAAAAGATCCGATTAAATCCAGATATCAGATTATTTAAATCGTATTTTCTCTTGAAATCACAAACACATAACATTCTTCATAATGTCAAATGTAATCAGATTCGAGGATCGTCTTGAAGGTGCAAACAACTTTACTTCATGGAAATTCAGAATCATGACGATTCTAAAAGAAAATAAGTTAGACTCATTTGTGAAAGAAAACAAGATAGCACCAAAGATTGATCAGGAGAAAACTCAATGGATTGAGAACAATGAGAAAACCATGAAAATTATAGTGGATGCAGTTAGGGATCATATAGTACCTATTCTATCTAAACATGAGAATGCATATCAAATTTTTAAATCCCTTGAGAGAACCTTTGAAATAAACAACACCAGTAGGACCCTTTCTCTAAAAAGGCAACTTAATCATGTTCAAATAAACAAGGGAGAATCTATTAGTGCATATTTCATGAGAATCAATGAACTAAGAAATCAACTGTCAATAGTTAGATATCAAATTGATAGCAAAGAGTTAACTCTAATAGCTCTAGGTGTCCTACCAAACTCTTGGGAGTCATTTTTTCAAGGAATAAGTGCAAGATCAAAACTCCCTAAATTTGATAGGCTAAGAACATATTGCTTACAAGAAGAAACAAGACTAATGATAAAATAAAACCATCAGAAAATCATAGATGAGGATATTAATGTGCTAAACACAAATTCTCATAAGAAAGGTAAGAAGAAAAACTTCAAGAGAAAGAAGAATTCTTATGGAAATGGACCATTCAAGAAAAGGAAAGACATCTCCCAAATAAAATGTTTCAGATGTGATCAATATGGACACTATGCAATGAAGTGCCCTAATAGAACAAAACAACAAGCATCCTTTGCTAAAGTTAGAAAGACAAATACAAAATATGACTCTGAGAAATTTGTCTTCTACTCAGCACTATCAAGTCAAGTATCAAACAAAGTCAATAACTGGGTAATTGATAGTGGTTCATCAAGGCACATCACAGGGTTCAGAGAACACCTAGATACTATGACAGAAGAAACTAATGAAGAAGTAACTATTGGGGATGATTCTGTGCATCCAGTAAAAGGGGTTGGAACTTGCACCATAAATTTGAAGTCTGGCCTCTCTCTACAACTCACCGGAGTGTTGTTTATACTAGGAATAAAGAGGAATCTAATATCAATTTATTCTCTTGAAGACAATGGATATAGGGTTACCTTTATGGATGGAAAAGTTCTGGCATGGCCAAAGAAATCCACTATAAAGAAAGCACAAAATATAGGTGTAAGAGAAGGATATCTCTACAAACTGTGCATTGACTCTAAACAAGCTCTTATTCATGAGACCTCTGACTCAAATAAAATTTGGCATCAAAGATTAGGACATATTCATTTTCGTGCCCTACCTTCAGTATAAAAATTAGTAACAGGATTGCCCAAACTAAAACAAATTCATGAAGGAGCATGCAGAGGGTGTGTCCTAGGAAAGAATACAAATGGGACCTTCCAAAATAGTTTGAGTAAAACCAAAAATGCATTAGAACTAGTACACTCTGACTTATGTGGATGTATGTCTATCCCCTCCATGGTGGGATTCTTATATTATGTAATATTTGTACATGAATTCTCTAGGAAGACCTAGATATATTTTCTTAAATGTAATGAGTAGATAGAAATCCTTAAAAGGTTTAAGGAGTTCAAAGCACTTACAAAATACTTCTCCGTGAAGAAAATCAAAATACTAAGAATAGACAATGGGAAGGAATACACCTTAAAAATCTTAAAGGAATTTTGTGTAAATGCTGGGATTAAGAGGGAGTTTGATGTAGCCTACAATCCTCAACAAAATGGTGTTGCTGAGAGGAAAAATAGAACTATTGTAGAAGTTGCTAGAGAAATTTTGTTTGACCAAAACATAGAAACCTCATTTTGGGCAGAAGCCTCTAGGACAACTGTCTACATTCAAAATAGATGTCCCCACTCACATCTAGATACAAAGACTTCTGAAGAGGCATTTCCTGGTGTAAAACCTGAAATAAGTCACTTAAGGATCTTTGGTTGCCTTGTCTACATTCATGTACCTAAAGAAAAGAGATCTAAATTAGAACCTTCTAGAAAGAAAGGGGTATTTGTGGGCTATAGTGAAACCTCAAAAGCCTACAGAATATACATATCCAGTCAAAAACAAATTGAACTAAGCAGAGATGTCATATTCGAGGAAGACATTGATTTCAAAAGGGAAAAGAGTTCAAATGAGATAGAAATTCAAGATTCTCCTAAAGTCTTAGAGGAGGATCCTACTCTTGAGATTCAGAGGGAGTATCTTGAAGAAATCACAAATGAAAACCAAACTGCTCCAAAAGAAAATCCTAATAACAACTGCAAGAGGAGACCACTTTGGGCAAGAAGATGATTAAAGAAGCTGAGAAACATACAACACCCAAAGGAACTTGTAAAAGATTCTCAAGCTATGTTGCCTTAATGAATGAGATCATTAGTTCAGAACCAACTAGTGTTACAAAATCTCTCAAGCATCAAGCATGGAAAGATGCGATGACGGAAGAGTATCAGTCCATTTTGAAAAATGATGTATGAGATGGAGTACCTAGACCAAAAGAGAAATCTGTTGTCTCTTCCAAATGGCTCTTCAAAATCAAACACGTTGTTGATGGCAGTATAGAGAAACACAAGGCATGTTTTGTGGCTAGAGGTTTCTCACAAAAGTAAGGTATTGATTATGAAGAGACATTTGCACCTGTTGCTCGGTACACCTTTGTGAGAGCAGTAATAGCTATTGCAACAACTAAAGGATGGAAGATCCATCAAATGGATGTGAAAACTGCCTTCCTGAATGGGACCATTGAAGGAGAAGTCTATCTAGAGCAACTTGAAGGTTTTGTGATACATAAAGTAGACTCACATGTATGCAGATTGAAGAAATCTCTATATGGACTTAAACATGCTCCCAGAGCGTGGTATGAAAGAATTGACAACTATCGTTTGGGACTAGGATTTTCCAAGAATGATGCATATCCAAATCTCTATTTTAAGGTATTTAAAGGTGACATGCTAATAATAATTTTATATATTGATGACCTGCTAATAACAGGAGAAGATCACCTTATTGCTCAAGGTAAAAAGGACATGGCTTCAAAATTTGACATGAAAGACTTGGGAATTTTACATTACTTCCTGGGGTTAGAAGTCTAGCATAAATAAGATGGCATCATCCTAAATCAAGGAAAGTACACTGTTGATATTCTGAAGAGATTTGGGATGTTAGACTATAGACCCATGTCTACACCTATGGAAACCAACTTACACAAATTGAAAGAAGCAACAACAAAATCAAAATTTGTAGATCCTACTCTCTATAGACAAATAATTGGATCATTAATGTACTTGGTGTAGACACATAAAAATGACGTAGACTTGCAAGCTCTGTTGTTAATCTTTTCTTCCTAGCATAATTAAGACATTTTAATTATGTCCTTGAATCACTTTCGACTATTAATTAAATAATTCATAATTATTTAATTAATTCATAGCTGATTATTCTTCATGATTATTAAATAATATTGTAATTATTTATTTAATGCGTCACTAATTGTCTAAATATCCTCCTATAATTAAATAAATTCTTATTTATTTAATCCACCTTCCACTATAATTAAATAATTATATTTAATTATCTAATTATTCATTAGCCTCTTCTCTCCTAAATTAAATAAATTTTATTTATTTAAATTGGCCCACTCTCCTAAACTTTAAATTAAATTATTATATTGAATTTAAAAGGTTCCCTTTGTCACATTCCTCTACAATTAAATAATATCTTTATTATTTAATTTCCACCTAAATTAAATAACTTTTATTATTTAATTTCTTCTAAATCTTATTTATTTAAAATAAGCCCCAACACCTAAATTAAATAATTTTTATTATTTAATTTCTCCTCTTTTATTGTGCTCATTTTAAATAAATATTATTTATTTAGAATAAGTCCCCCTTTTAAATTCCCTCTTTTAGTAAATAATTTAAATTAAATATATACTGTCACATGACCCCACCCCTTTTGAATTAAAATATTTTTTAATTGAAAAAGTCAACATCCCCTCTTGAATCAAATAATTTTAAATTATTATTTGATTCTCCAACAACTTTGTTTTTCGTGCCCAGAATATCTTGTCACATGCATTGTCATCCATTGATTTGATTTTCTAAAAATCAATCTTGACCCTTTATTTTGAATCTGACCTAATGTTGCCCTAACCCTAATTGTGGGTTGCTATATCAAATCTCGTCCATTGATTCTAGGGCACTTATTGACTTTTAATCTTGGCCATTCCTACAAAATTGCATCTTCTATAAAAGAGCAATTGTTGTCTCATTGTGATCATCTTGCATTTTCATGTTTTATCATCTGACATTTCCATATTTTATCTCTTGCATTATTGACATTTTAGCATTGTTACTTCCATTTAGCATAGCATATTTAGATTTCCTTTGATATATTTTAAATATTTAGATGCTTACTAGTTGCAGTAGGGCATAGTATTGCATATAGTTGTCAAATCCTTCAATATTTTCTTAGGGCTTGTCATTTCCATTGGCTTGCTCTTATTAAATCTGAGGGCAAACAACATATTTTCAGAAAATTAAGAAGGTGTAATGGAGGTCAGTCATGGAGGATGAAGACAATCTAATGAGATTGTTCATCTATTCCTTTGCACTTCATTACCTACTTTGGGTTTTATGTTATTGCATAATATATTGCTAAACCTAGAAAAATCCCATTGTTACACTTGGTTAACACCAGACCAGATATTTGCTATGCAGTGAATTCCCTAAGCCAGTTCATGTGTGAGCCAAAGGAAATTCACCTTGTTGCTGTGAAGCACATATTGAGATACCTTCAAGGTACTATTGGATATGGTCTTAAATACAAAAATGTCCAACTTGATTTACATGGATACTCTAATTTAGATTGGGTTGGAAGTGTAACTGGTCGGAAAAGCACATCAGGATGTTGCTTTAGTTTAGGATTGGCTATGATCTCTTGGATCAATAGGAAATAGTCTTTAGTGGCACAAAGCTCAACAAAAGCTGAATATATTGCAGCCTCTATGGGGGCAAGAGAAGCAGTATGGATCCGAAAATTGCTTGTGGGATTATTTGGTGATCCCCTGAATCCTACTATTATCCATTGTGATAATTAGAGTTGCATTAAGCTTTCAGTAAATCCAGTATTCCATGATAGATATAAGCATATAGAGATCCCTTACCACTATGTGAGAGACATGGTAGAAAGGAATGTGATCCAATTGGAGTATATTAGTACAAATGATCAAACAACAAACATTCTCACCAAGCCTCTCTCGAGAGTTAAAGTTGAACACTTCAGGAAGAAACTTGGTATGGTTGAAATATAAATTGTTATTGAGATTGAGATTCAAATTATTTATTTTGTAGTAATGTATTTAAAAGATTTTTAATGTGTAAAATCTTTTGTTATGTGTGTGACTCCATGACTGTACGAGCCCTCTCCCCCCCTGTGTACATTATTGAAAGGTGATGATCTTTCTGATAATGAACACTTGTATTTGACATTGTAAAGTGATGACTCTACAATGATTAGTTACACTATCATGATAGATATCATGAGACTTGATATTTGTGGATATGTCATGATAGTATCTTGTGGACATTTTGATAGATATCATAAGACTTGATATCAATTGTAGATTGTTATGATCCTTATGAGATATTCATGGTGGATATGTATATCTGTGGATATGCCATGATTTATTATGGTAGACATCATGTGACTTGATGTCAGTGCACATACCATAATGAAGATGTGTTATGAAGAATGTCATGTGACTTGACACTTTTAGTATACCATATCTTCTGATATCACGAGTAAGGTGATATCACTTTATACTTGGTTGGAGTTATCTTCCCTAGCTAAGAGGGAGTGTTGAATAAAGATAGCTTTGGTCAGATATAAATGATGATTGAATATATTCATCATCATCATTTATATCAAAATCGCCAATCCCAAGTACAGTTCTTCGATCTGCATTGAGAGAATATAAATTATATATATTCAGATCGAATTGAATGACATATAAATGCATATGTAAATCATCCTTACTAAGAGATTAATATTTCATTGTCTTAGTTAGACGAAGGGACACATAACTAAGACACGTCCGCTCATGAGATGTGTCTCTGATGAAGACGCGTCTCTCATGAGACATATCTCTTATGAGACGTGTATCTCATGAGACGTTTCTCTCATGAGACATGTCTCCCTAAGTCTTGTCTCCCTGTCATGGGATGTGCCTCCCTATCCAAATTTTTGGGAGATCTGATCCTCAAGAAGATCATCGAAATTAATAAATGCTTTGCTCTTGAGGATCGAATATCTATAACAAAATTTCAGACCTAGAAATCCATAATTACATCTCAGATTTAAACTTAACATCAACTTCATAATTTCAAGTAAATTATTCAGATTATAAGTTGATAGATTTGATCATCTTTAATAGGTGATTTATTTAACCACATTAATTCCTATGCTACTTCTACTATACTTCTATCCTAAGCCTTTCTGGATGTGATATAATTTTCACCATATTTTAAAGACATAGCTTGAGATATATTTCCTATCAATAGGATCATCAACATAGTTTGTATCAAAATAACCAAATCAACTTTTACTCTTGGTGTAGGAATAATTTAAATGATATGCAACACTTAAGATAATCAGGTTTTTATAAGTTATAATATTTTGGTAGTACTTAATTGCCATAAATATTTGGTCACAGAAAAATCACATCTTTTTGTTTATTAAATTTATTTTATTTTTTAATTCGTCATTAATTTCTATAAATATTTGGTCATACAAAATTATATTTTATTATTTTTAAGAAAAATATTGTGATATTCAACAAATTTGATAGTAGACTACAAATTTTACATTCTAGTAATTTATTTATACTTATAACTAAAAAAGGTGGGAAATACATCTAATACAAAATTAATGTTCATATAAAGAATGAAACTATTCATATTCATATGAGCATTTAAGTTTCTCTCTCTAGAATTGAAGTAAATAATATCAAACTTAATATTCCACAAGTTAATCACAATGATCATATCAATAAAGTTTTTATAATTTGTTCTTTTCTTGTAATGAAAACTTTGTGTTGTAAATTAGTGTGAGGTAGAGAAAGCTAAGAAGGAAGTGAGATTTTCAAAATCCCCAACATCATCTTGTTGTTCAAGTTTTCAAGGAAGGATACAAAAATGTCAGGCTCAATTCTAACTATCATTACAATAATATTGATCCAAAGAAACATTAAAAGGTAAACGTTGCTCGATAGTTTAAAATTTTTGTGTCAGTTATAGAGTTAGGGTGAGGGCATTGCATTTTCCTTTTTTATTTTGATGGGAATTGTGGAATTTTTATGTAGAGAAGAAATATTATGTCACCCTCATTTGTTTCTTGCTTGTGTGTAGTTATGCAAGCTTGTTGAATGAAAGAGCATTACTTTGATTATATGATTCAAAATTATTGCATTAAGCCCAAGATTAAACACTTTGCATGCATGATAAGTTTTATAGGTCATGCACTTGACATCTATAAGAGATGTTTGAGTTTGTTAAAACATACTTATTGCGCTAGAAGATTGTGTGTTGGGAGCCTTTGCTTGGTGTTTCTTTCCCATTCTAAAATTTTTTAGTTATAAAAAAAATAAAACTTGAATCTTTTTAGGAGTCCAAACATAATTGAAAACCAATTACATTTATTTAAAATTTTATCGTATATTATTTCATTTTAACATAATTATGATCTATTTTTAAATAGCTAATGAGGAAATACCATGTTTATTTATTAGACCATGTGAAATACCTTCTTGGTAGTATTTTTACATACAAGTGGACTATTACACATTTATTGTTATATATTTCATTTGTTTCTTAAATTTTCTATGGATTTCTTTATCACTCTATGTGTATGGCTCTTTATTTACTTTCAATTGGAAACCTAAGAAAGAGGTTTTGGAGATGAGATTCAAAAGTTGATGGTTTGATATTGGAGACTTGCATATAATGTTGTGCTAGAAGAGATCTTTAGCCTTGGCCACCTCAACTAAAATGTCTTCTCTAATACATCTGGTAGGGGATGTATATTTTTTCTTTTCACTTAACCATTTTTTTTGTTTCAAATTTGAGTTTTTATATTAAATTTATGTTTAACATGATAGTGTGTTAGGTGTAGGATTGACAAGTGATGTGAAATTTTATGCTCGTATGATATTTCTTCTAAGTATAATGAAGATTGGCTTGTGAATAGTCACTGCAACAATCATTTATTTTTGTTAAGATCACAATACATCTTTCTTTGATGGAAAGCTTTGTGTATTTTTTGATCCCCAAGAAGCCAATTTTTTCTTCATTTTAGTCTACATTTCCTTCAATTTTAGTACCATCAATGGATTACCATCTCTAAGGCATTCCCATTCCTTGTTTTATTTTGTGATGGAATATAATTTGAATGACATTCCTTACTATAATAATAGAGGGGTTGATAATGTTTGTGCAACCCTTCATGAATATAGAGTTTTCTTACATGTAATGGCTATCTTAATTTCTCTTAATTTTTCTCTCTTTTCTAAAGAATAATAGTGGGGTTGTTTAATAAATATCAATTGGTGGGGTTTTTGGATATGTGTTTGGTTGTGATTAAATTTTTGTAGGAGGATGTTTCTATCAATTATGGTATACCCCCATTTATTAGAGGTCTATAATCTTGCATATATTTGGTGTAAAGTGTAAGCATCCATGTTAGGATGTGGAACAAATACATATTCCTCTCTATGTGTCTCTAAAATCCACTCAATATACTCTTCTCTCCATGTCTCCCCAAAATTAGAAGTATGAGATTTGATTATTCTTCAAATTAAAAATACAGATTCCTCCAAGAATATCAACATCTACATGTATAAAAAGTAATAAATTTTCTTTAATTATCTTTAATTGATTCCTCACATCTTTTTAATTAACAAGATTTATTCTAATCACATGGAAGAAATTTCTTAAATAATTCTTTTGAACTAGAGAAAATAGACTATTGATTAAAATTTTCAATGTCCCAACATAATGTTACTATAGAAATCATTTGGGTGACTAATATACATGTACAAAGGATATGGATTTTTACTATGATAATGTCATTTAACATTAATTTGTGAGGTATTTTTTTTTTTGTGGGATGGTTTTCAAGAATCAATGTGAAAGGAATATAATTTATCATTGACATATTGTTAGATGCACATGATAACTGAGAGGGGGGTGAATCAATTGTATACTTAAAAAATTCAATCCCTCAATATCATTCAAACCCTTATCAACCTTTAAACCCTTATCATTAACTAGTAGAATGTGAACATATGAAATAGTAATACAAGCACATCCAAACGCATAAGAAAACTAGATTTATGTGGAAAACCCAAGAAGGGAAAAGCCACGGTGAGGATTATCTCACATATATATGAATTGCAACACTGATATAATTAGGTTCACTACTTAAAAAAAGAAGAAAGGATCACTACTACAAGGACTCGCTATCCAAAAGAAAGAAGAATAGAAGAAAGTGTGGCTCACTATCAAATATGAATTGCTAATAATGCATCTTATTTTTGTTGAAAGTATAGTTCCATTAAAGTGCATACAACTCGCTTAACCTATTAAAATGTAGCCACCTTCATTTGACTACATCCAAAAGTCATGAGCATTTAAGATCACACTCAAATTACCACACTCGATCACATTCACATCTTTTTCATTGCACACACTCTACGCTTGATCCACACACCATCTCCGACAAATCACCTTCAATTTATACCATTCGTGACCTAAAACAATCTCAATTAGGTCAACCGTAATGAAACGTATGCACCTCAAACATGCAACATCAAATAGGTCAGCACCAAACACTTATGTGGTGGAAAAAGTGAAGATAAACCATGCCAAGGTTTAACTAGGACCTAAATCTACATCAACATGCTTCCCCACACTTCCAAAAGAAACAAACAACTTCCATAATTAGTGCTACCAAACCTGCACTAACATTAACAAGAGACAACATACACACCTCTCTATGTACAAAAACATCTCACAAACCACACAAAAACTCTCAACAACATCCAAGAATATTCCACATCATCAAAATATTCGACACCACTGTTGCAACCACATGAAACTAAAGAACACTTTCATTTTGTGCAACCAAACACACTAACACGAACATGCAAGTCACTAACAAACCTCATGGAGCAACTTAGCACCTAAAACCTCAAGGGAACATAGATACAAAAAATATAATCATGTTTCCAAATCCACAAGACAAGAGACCTCAATGCAGATAAATGTAGAGCAATTTCATTTCTCCCAGACAACCTTCTTCATAGGAAAACATACTATCAAATACATCTTCCACTACTACATAATCCAGAACCTGAAACTCTAGATATAAAACCTCTAAACACCTTTGATCATCACTTCTAAAACACACAAGCGTATATTCAACCATGAAGAAATGAAAATCATGACACTAAACACACCTCTATCACACTACATACTCTTTTAATCAAATTTTCTTGAAAGAACTTGGAAACCAAGTGAACTAGTTGAATCAACAACACTACAAAAAATTCTCCCAACACATCTACAACATCTACAATACTTTCCAATAACACCAACACTCTCCAAACTAGATTTGACATCAATATGGCATCAAACCACAACACATCCAACATTACCAGCAAGTTTCAACAATCTCCCAACTATACTTAGTCTTCTAACAATCTCCACATACAAGGAGTTGACATTAATGACAAGAATTGATTCCAATAATTCCAATACTAGGGGTTGAAATCAATAACAACACCAGCAAGCTTCCAATAATATCCCCATTTTTCATTGATGGAAAAACCAACTCTTTGAAAATTCATCAACAACAAAAGAAATCAACAACAACTCTACAACCAAAAACACTCCCCTTGATTGGGGTATCTCTTAATATTTACTCTCTCTTTTACTCTTATGAACATTCTCTCTCCCAATGTTTTCTAGACCAAATTTCAACCACTATAACTCTCTCCTATAATACTCTTCTGAAATATGGTTTTTAAACCAACTCTCTCCCCCTTTGACATCAATGGAAAAGGACCATAAACTCATCCAACTCTCTTTCCTCCATACTTCACATTTTTCTCTTTCACTCTTCTATATTAAAATATTTTGCTCCCCCCCTTTGACAACATTCAAAGGTTAACACCTGCATCTTTTTGACACATCATTTGTCATCTACACAGACCACTTTAGACAACACTTGTAGTACCAACAAGCAACTGATTTCTCTCCATTGATCTCACTTTTTTGTAGTCTCCCTCTTAGGGGCACAAAGTATGATCTGTCTAACTGCACCAACCCGCAATACCACTACCTACTCCCCCTAAGAGTTAGCACTTGTATTTTCACATAATATATAAATAGTTTCATCATATGACACTTTGATATCCTTCAATGTTTTCTTTATCCACAATACCTATGTGTAGCATGATGTTGTTGTAATATACTCTAATTTTGTAGTAGATAATGACATAAAATCTTGCTTCTTACTCAACCATGAAACCAATCTACTTCCAAGAAAAAAAACACCACCACTTGTACTTTTCCTACCATCTGTACATCCTACCCAATCTGCATTTGTATATGCACTCAAGAAGAAATTAGTGTCCCTAGGATACCATAGACCAAAATTTGCAGTGCCCTTCAAATATTTAAATATCCTCTTCATTGCTGCAACATGAGATTCTTTAATATCTTCTTGAAATATTGCCACAAGACAAGCTAAATGATCGAGATTCTTAACATACTTTGACTATGAAATGAAAACACCTTTTTCTAATTGACTAATTTGTAGCCCAAGGAAGAAATTCATCTCCCCACACATTGACATCTCAAACTCTTTATGCATCTCTTTTAGAAATCTCTTGCACATGCCTTCATTTCCTCCAAATATTATGTCATCAAAATACACTATCACAATCAATATTTGTTCTCCTTCAACTTTGAATTACATATTGTTATTTGTAGTACCTTTTTTGAATCCTTGCTTCAACAAGTACTTATCCAATCTTGAATACAGAGCTGTAGGACCTATTTGAGTCCATAAAATTATTTCTTTAATCTGTAGACCATATCAACATCATATAATAACTAAAATCCTTTTGATTGTTCAATGTATACCTCTTCTTCCAACTCACTATTCAATAATGCAGGCTTCACATCCATCTGATATACTTTGAAGTTCTTATGTGTTACAAAATACAAAAACAATTTTGATAGCTTCCATTCTTTCCACCAGAGAAAATTTATCCTCAGAATATATTCAATCCACTTGTGAGTAACCCTTACATACAAGTCTAGCCTTATTCTTGACAACTTTTCCATCCTCATTCAATTTTTTCTTGAAAACCCACTTTATTCCTATCACATTCTTGTTTTCCGGTCTTGGGACCATTTCCCATGTTAGATTCTCCTTAATCTTCTATAACTCTTATTTCATATTCTTAGTCCAATTCTCATCTTTGCATTCCTCAGTTGCTATTTTAGATTCTACCTCTAAAATTAAACAAAATTTTACCCGTTCCTTTGTCATAGCAACTTTTCTTCTTGTCAACACACCTTTTCTCTTATCTCCAATGATTTTATCTTTGAAATGATTCTTTTGCACATATTTAGGAATCTTAGGGATATTTTATAGAGAATCTTCCTCTTCAAATTTTATGTCCTTTTATTTCTCTTCAACCTTTTCTTCTTCACTGCAAGGGATTTCATTTGATTCATATCCTTCTATCATCATTGAAATTTGATGTGGTTCTTCATCTACTTTGACACTTGCACTCTCAACTATCTTTTTCAGCCATTTGTTATAATATTTGTAGGCATTTCATCTTGTAGAGTATCAAAGTAAGATTCCTCCACTAGATCTTGCATCAAACTTTCCTAAGTTTTCTTAATCTCTTTTGATATAGAATTTGCTTCCAAAAAAATTGAAATATTTCACAGTGGGAGGTTTACCATTCCATAACTCATAGGGAGTCTTTGAACTATTCACTCTTGCTTGACCTCTATTAAGTATGTAGACTTCAATATGAATTTCTTCTCTCCAATAGACATCTAGTAGATTTCCTTCATTCATCATTGTTGTATTTGCTTCTTGAACTATCCTATTCTTCCTTTCCACAACTCCATTTTGTTGAGGAGTCCTAGGGGCTAAAAATTACCTCTTAATCCCATGATTTTTACAAAAAATATTAAACACATTGGAGGTGAACTCACTACCTCTATCAGACCTCAAGAATTTGATTTTCACATCTATTTCATTCTCAACCATAGACTTAAATGCTTTAAACTTGTCTAAAGCTACTTGTTTTTCTTTGAGAAATGTAACCCAGGTCATTCTAGAATAATCATCAATCAGTAACATTAAATACATGTCACCATGTGAGCTTCTTATTCTAATAGGTTCATATAGGTCTATGTGCACCAATTCTAGAGGACCCACAGTGGAATATTCCTTAGTCTTGAATCTATTCTTTGTTTTCTTTCCAAACCGACATTCTTTGCATGTTGCATTGATAGGATTTATAATCTTTGGAAGATCTCTCACAACATCAATAGAACTGATATTCACTAGGCTATCAAAATTGGTGTGACCCATTCTTCTATGCCATAGCCAACTTTCATTGATTTGTGACATAAAGAACTTAACACCACCACCTTTGAGGTGATAAAAAATACCTTTTTTTCCTTGTTACGACAAAAATTAAAGTTCTAAATCTTCCTTTTATGATTTCACAACCATCGTCTTGAAACACAAGATTATATCCTCTGCTACACATTTGACCTAAACTAAGAAGATTATGCTGGAGACCCTCAACATAAAGAACATCATTTGTTTTATGCTTTCCATCAAAACTAATTAAACCTTTTCCAAAAATAGCAAATGTATCATCACCAAACTTAACAAGACCACCATCATACCTTTGAAGTTTAAGAAACTTACTCTTATCACCTATCATGTGATTTGAGCATCCACTATCAATAATCTAGTAGTTTCTCTCCTTCTTCCATGAAAATTAGTCACCATAGTTCCTTCAACCTTATGAATTATTTACAAAGCACTTTTCTTCAAGCATCTTTCAAAAATAGTGGAATTGGTTCCAAAATTTAAAGCCATGAACAAGTATTCATCATTGTCTTCATTATGATAGTTATATTCTTCATCATCAGATATACCATTGCCTTTTCAACATAATAACTTTTCTTGACATATTACCTTTTATGATCTTTTTGTTTGTCATTTGTAACTTTAATTGGACATTTAGAAGCATAATGATCTATCTTTCCACAATTGAAACATTTGAAGGGTAACTCACCTCTGTATTTTCCACTGCCCTTTTTCAATCTCCTTGCAAAGTTTTCTTCCACTTCATCAAGATCATCTAGATCTAATTCATCATCCTTCTCTACTTTGTAGACTTTAAAGGTAGTTTCTTTACTTGTAGAATATTTACCAAACTCTCTCATTTCAAAAGAATTTAAAGAACCAAACATTTGATCTCTAGAATAATTATCCAAATTTTGACCTTGATCAATAGAAAAAACCTTAGAGCTATAATATTTAGGAAGAGTTATTAATACCTTTTTCACAAATTAGCTTTCCTCCAACTTTCCACCAAGACTGTTGATGGCATTGACAACTTCATCAACTTTGAGCATGTAGGTAGTAATTTATTCATCTTCAAACATCCTTAGGGTTTCAAATTTGGCTTTGTGGTTTTGCATAGGTTCTTGTTTAACCTTGTCATCTCCTTCATAAATGATTTCCAACTTTTTCTATACATCTTTAGCATATTTGGATATTATCACTTTTCCAAGTTCAAAATCAGAGAGACCACTTAGAATAACATTTATTTCCTTGCCATTTTTTTCATAATCCTTGATCTCATCATCACTTATCGAACCATTAGCAAGCAAGGTATATCCTTTCTCAATTGATTTTTAGACTCCAAATATATGAGAGTATAGAAAGGACTCCATCCTATATTTCTAGTAAGCATAATTCATTCCATTCAACATAGGGGCTTTGACACCCTTCTTATGCACTATTTGTATCTACCTCAAGAAATTAAGCTTCTTATAAGGAACCATAGATCTAATACCAATTATCAGATGCACATGACAACTGAGAGGGGGTGAATCATTTGTCTACTTAAAACATTTAATCCCTCAATATCATTCAAACTCTTATCAACCTTTAAACCATTATCGTGCATTAGTAGAATGTAGACATATTAAACAATAATTTAAACAATAATTTAAACACATACAAACACATAAGAACACTAAATTTATGTGGAAAAACCAAGAAGGTAAAAACCATGGTGAGGATTAGCTCACATATATATGAATTGCAACGTTGAATGCAATTAGGATCACTACCCAAAAAAAGAAGAAACACTCACTGCCAAATGGATTCATTGTCCTAAAGATAAAAAATAGAAGAAAGGGTGGCTCACTACCAAATGTGAACTACTAATAATACATCTCACTTATGCTAAAATTATTGTTCCACTAAAGTGCATACAACTCACTTAACATAATAAAATGTAGACACCTTCTTCTCATTGCATTTGGAAGTCATAAGAATTTAACATCGTAGTTCAGATCACCACACAAAAACATTTGCATCTCTCACATTACACACACTCTACATTCAATCCGTACACCATATCCAAAAACTCAACTTACATTTATACCATTTGCAGCCTAAAACAATCTCAATTAGGTTAGCATTAATGAAACATATACATCTCAAACATGCAACATCAAATAGGTTAGCACCAAACACTTCCACGGTGTAAATAAGTGAAGGAAAACCATGCCAAGAGTTAACTAGGACCTAAATGTGCATTGAAATGCTTACCCACACTTCCTTAAAAAACAAAAAACTTTTAAAATTAGTGCTAGCATGCTAGGTTGGCCAAACCTACAGTCACACTAACAAGTGACAACATACATACCTCTCTAGGTCCAAAAAAATCTCATAGACCACACAACAACTCTCCACAACATCTAAGAATATTCAAAATCATAAAAATATTCAACACCACAGATGCAACCACCTGAAACTAAAGAACACTTTCATTCAATACAACAAGACACATAATTGGCACAAACATGCAACTCACTAACCAACCTTGCAGAGCACCTTAACACCTAAAATCTCAAGGGAAAGTAGATATAGACAATATAAGAGCATTCCCAAATCCACAAGACCTCAATGCAGATAAATTTGGAGCAATCTCATGTCTCCCAAACAACCTTCTTCATAGGAAAACATACTATCAAACACATCTTCCACTACCACACTTGAAACTCTGGATATAACACCTTTGAACACCTCTAATCATCACTTCCAAACTGCACAAGCATATCTTCAACCATGAAGAAATATAGATCACAACACTTAACACACCTTTGTCACACTACACACTCTTTTATTCAAATTTTCTCAAAAGCACTTGGAAACAAAGTGAACTAGTTGCATCAACAACACTACATACACTTCTCCCAACACATCTACATCTGCAACACTTTCCAACAACACCAACACTCCTCACACTGGGGTTGACATCAATATGTCATCAAACCACAACACATCCAACATTACCAAAAAGTTCCAACAATCTCCCAAATATACTCAATCTTCTAACAATATCTACACATAAGGAGTTGACTTTAATAAGAATACTAATGACAACACCAACTTCCAACAAATCCATTGCTAGGGGTTGACATCAATGACAACACCAACAGGCTTCCAACACATATACCGTAGGAGGCTTATTTGGGTGATATGTCCAATCTGTGTTTGTCTTGTGCTTGTTAGGGTAGGCTCCAAAGAGTCCCCACATTTTCAAATTGGTCACCTTAAGCTTCATCTCTATCATCATGGTGGACAATATCTCACTCCCTTATTGTGGAATTAGTTACCTTAGGCTCAATATCTCACTCAATGTGCTCAAGCATGATGTGGCAAAGGTGTGAAAGATTCTTGGAATCATCGTCACCTCCAACCTACCAACCATACAATGAAATGTGTGGAGCAAGATAAAATGACAAGATTTACTCTTCACATAACCCATTTAGTAAGGTGATGCTACCTAGAAACTACTTGATGCCTTGACATGTAAGCTAGACAAGTCACACATGAACTGGACATTGCCAATAATGATCTATATGGTTATGTTCATTTAAATTTATATTTGGAGTTTAGAAAATTAATTTAAATTTCATTTTTTTATAGAAAATGTGGTGTCAATAAATCAATGCATATAACAAGCTTACATTTATGAAATTATTTATTTATTTTCTCTACAAGGTCTTATATTATATTAAAATTTGGCGCCCCAATTCTAAATGTGTTATATGGAAAATAAATATTATCTCCATACTAGATGGTATTATTTTCATTGAAGATATTCCAAACATATGTTTGAAAGTGTAACTTATGATTTTATCATGATTTTTCTTAATTAAAGGTTAGAGTAGTTGAACCTCTACCTTCCTCTCCATGGTTTGTGCCACAAAAGAAAAAAATTAATTTTCTCTAGTGAGTATTCTTTATCAATAATTAAAAAAAAACCATTTGAAATTTATACAATCACTTTGATTGTTTCCAATGCACATAAATCTAAATTATAACATGCATCTAATATATTTTTTTGAAAAATACATAGAGCATGACCACAAAATTAATCTAACTTTTATAAGGCATGGTAACAAAAATTGTGTTCACAAAAAAATACAAATATAAAAGGAATTCCTTAAGCTTTATGTTTTAACCAATCAACACAATTGAAGCTAGCTAGAAATAATGCATGAAGCAAAAAAATCATCTTGGTGGATAGTTAGTTAGAATTGTCTCTTATGTACAAAGAGAAATGTATTTATTTTATATATTATCATATATTTTAAATATATTTTATGACTATATTATAATTAGATCTTGTATGTTTATGAATTTGATTGTGTAAACCTTTTTCCATCATTTTTTATTTGCTCTCTAATTTAAATGATGGATCGTGAAGTGTGATCTGAAATATTGATGGAAAAATGTCTACATAGTCAAACAAAAAAATCTTATCATGGACCATAAAAATATAACAATTTTAATAAATTATAATTGCACAAAATCATTGTACAAGGTATATTAATGATAACTATGTATTTAATGTTGTTATAATTAATGATGTGCTTGTTCTCTAAATGTCTTGCTCACACTTTTGTAACACATATATTTACAATACACAAGGTATTGCAATTATCTATGAGTTTGCTATAAAAATTGATGTATGTATTATTATGAAGTAACTAAAATATTATAGAAAGATACTTAATAAAAAATAAAAAATAAAATTATTCTAATTAATACTTACTATACCCATTATTTGTGTTGTTGCCAATAATTAGTAATGTTGATAAACTAGGATATATTAAAAATTACTTATTTTTAATATATTCATCAAAATCTCTTAAAATTTTAAAACTATGATATTGTTATAAACTAGTAAAGCATCTAGAGGTGGTATTGAATGGATGATGTATACATATATAAATAGTTCTATTGGCCAATCATTGCATGAAATGAATTTCAAAAAAATTCTAAATATATATTGTATGGACAATAGGAATATTTATATATGTTTATATTAACCATCCAAAAAACACTTTTATGTAATTTTACTAGTCAACAACATCATTATGTTTTTAATATTGTTTTCATTTTTCTTAGGTCATCTACACATAGTGTCTCTCTACTACATCTCACTTCTATGTTTCATCTTCCTTCAAAAATTTTGAGGGGGGAGGTAGGGCATTAGTAGATAGCATTGTCCATATCATGTGATGTGAATTTGAGCTATTTAAGAAGCATCAAATGGACACACAAGAAGAAATATATTTAGTGTCATGATTATACCTATCAAGGAAGGAGAGATTATATTAGCTCTAATAAGGAGGCTTGATGAAATCTTTAAGAATTTGATTTGTATAAGAGATTATTAAGTACCTTAGGAGGAGGTTGCCATTTCTTAGGCTAAAGGAACCTTGGTAATTAATTAATCCATTTAGTTAATTCCACTTCACTACTTAATCTCTTCTTGTATGTATTTTTGGTTTTTTTGAACTTTTGATTTGGTGGATTCTATAAGAAAAAAAACTCCCTCTTCTTCCAAACTCACAAAATTAAAACCCAAAAACCAAACACTAATCACACAAGAATAAAAGAGGAGGTATATTTGAGGCTTGATTTAATGCTCTCAATAATTTCATGCTCACTTGGAGAGGTAAGCTCTCATGTCTAAATTCTTTTATTAATTATAGTGAAGAAATTGTGAGTTTTTGAGGAGGATAAAATGTTAAGAAAATCAATGCTTGAAGTCCCATGACCTAGCTGTAGACACCAATGCCAAAGAAAATTCTACTAATAGGAATGAAATTAAAAAAGGAAAAGAAACATTACACACAATCTTAGTTGCTCCAATTTCTTTTATTTTATGAACTAATTGATATCATTGAATCAATTAACTATGAAAAAGTTGAATTAGGGAACATAACCTAACCACCATCTAGTTTGATGCAAAAGGTTAGGTATGAATTTAATTGCATGAACTTTGCCACATTTTTATATCAATAAAAAATAGGGTTCGTCAAATTTAATTTGAATTATAAAATTTGGACTTTAAGTTCTACCTCCTCAACTAACTTATGTAGTACTTTAGAATCCTACTTCTATATTAGTTGGAAAAAAAATTCATTAAAAAGGTACAAATATTAGAGGATAATTTATCAAGAACAACATAGAATCTATTAAAAATAATAGCTTTGAATTTTTTCAACACACATATGGTCATTAGTTATGTTTTGGTATGCATTCATGTTTACAAACTTTAGAATGTGGGACACAATTATCTCATAATATGTTGAAGGGGAACTTTGACAAAATCAATGTTTACCAAGACAAATAAAATTTATGGTTGATAATGTGAAATTGCAAACTAAATAAATAGAAAAAAGTAGGAGTGAGTGCATGGATATATGCTTGATTGATGTAGGAAGCTATAGAATTCTAATTATGAGGTTTTATGACTTAACTATCTAACTCTAACTTATTTGAGCTATACAACCATTGGCTATGGCCACATGCCCATTTTTTATTAAAGGAAAACATGTTTATGCTAAAGTTCTTAAAAACCTATCAAAATATCAAGTATGAGTTCAAATAAATGATGAAAAAGGGAATTTCTTGCTATAATATGAGAAATATCTTAAAATTGAAGACAACTAAATTTGTACCTTAGTGAGTGGGACTCTCATGATAACTTTTGCACAATCTAGTGTACACAAATTATGTTTAAGGGGCCCCTCTTAGAATATGTGACTTAAATGTATAGAAGCTAACTTATAATTTGAACTTTCATATTATTATTAAGCTATAGTTTGATTCACCATCTTCATAGGGGTTAAATCTTATATTTAACATTTTATGTTTCATGAACACACATGTTCTTATATAATAAAATTCCTCTTGAGATAATTCTCTATGATTTTCTTTATTAAAAAATTATAAACATTCTATTATAATGACATAAAAGCATCTTAGTATCCTATAATCCTCATCATGCATTAATAATAATAAATAAGATAATTTCTGATACTTGATTCTTTTTACCATTATCCTACAATTATCCTTCATACCATAATTATAGGCACGCCTTTCAATTCCTCAACCTAGTTGGCATTTTTAACAAGGGAGAGAGAGAGCATAAAAGAGAGGACAACCTAGTTCCTTGTATTTTGCAAGAGACTGCATCTAAAGTCAAGGAAAAGAGCATTGATAGTTAGTAGAAGAGGGAGTTTTGTATTTAGGGGTAAAATATAATTAGGAGAGGTCGTGTGGGAATATAAACAAGGATAAAATGATATAGAAAAGAGGGAAGAAAAAAAAAGTAGGATGTTGGATGGACAACTAGGTAATGAATTGTTTGAGGAGGAAGAGAAATAATCGGGGTTTGAAATGTTGTGTAGGCATATAGAAGAAGTGAGTATTATTGTTTGGAAGGTGTTTCTTACTCAACAAATTCACAAAAAATAGCATTTGAAACATGAGAGATTGTATTACTAAGGAAAGGACAAGTATTTATATCAATGGGTCTACAAATATAGCACAATCAACCACAACAATTGAGAAAGGCTTAATTATTTCATTGTTCCTTATATATTTATTTTGTAAAATACCCAAAAACCAATATTTTCTAGCCATTATGATTAGTTAATATAAGTTCTTTTCATTTTTCCCATGTATCTTCTTACTAAGGTCCTTTATGTGGGAAAAAGGATTATGTTGTTTATAAATTTGCTTATGGAAATTATAAATTGTTAGAATTTTTCTTGGAAAAATATGTTCCACTAGTAATTATTTACACTAAAAATTTATTTCATCCATACAATTAGAGTGTGAGTTGTTTGAGAATGTCTACTGTGATTATTTTTTATTTGGGCCTCTACATTAGTATAATATCAATGCAGATTTTATCTATAAGAATTATAAGAGAGAATAATTAGAAATTTAGTTCTCCAACAAGTGAGTTTGGTAGAGAACTAAAATTCAATCTAAAGGCTATCTTATATTTGGGTAAGTTCATGGAAATGGTATACAAAAGGGGGTCAAAAGTGGCCACATTTTTCTAAAATCAATTAAACCTAAACTTAGATTAACAATTTGGGATATGTATGCAATCAAAATTTAAATATATGAAAATAACAAGAATTGTAGTACTCTAAATTTAGTTTCTAAACTAGTACATTTCAAAAAATATAGTTAATATTAAGATGGTGAAATGTTGCGCACACACAAAAGTGTTCTTGTTTTTCTTAGTAAAACATAACATAGTGTCTGATGTGAGCCCTCTATTTTTTTGCATTTAGTATTTTTTAAAATTCTAGTTGGAAAAATAATAGTTAAGAGTGAGTACTTGAAGTTGTGTACTTTTTGAAATGTTTTATTGAATACATTTTCTTTGTGATCTTTCAAAGTGGACACATCTTGAAAATGTGTCACTAAGTGTACTTGTCACATAACTTGCATAAAAATAATTCAAGGTATAAATTTTTAATGAATAAAAAATGAAATGTAGAACAATATTATATATTATTTTAAAAAATTTGATAAGAACATCAAAACTTATAAGGAAAAACCAATACATGTGCATCTAAGAAAAATAGAAACATTAGTAAAAGAAATTAAAAAATAAATATGTTAATATATTTTAAATTGAAAAAAATGTGTGGTTAAAAAGCTAAGAAGATGTGAAACCTTTTGGTGGAAATTTTATTAAATGTTATTATGTATGTAAACCTATTGACGTGCAAATTGAAAAAAATCGTTGAAGGTAAAAAATACATGAAATTGAAACAAGTTAATTGTCCAATCCTTTAAGCTCATTTCCCAAACCTATTCCAAGCCAAAATTTGTGAGAACCAATTTTTTTATAAAATGTGAGCATATTATGAAATGTGCTTGCATTATAAAACATGAGTGTGTTATATAATACACCCACATTATAAAATGTAGGTTCATTATGAAATACACTCACATTATGAATATGAGCACATTCTATAACACTGGAATCATGTTTGTAACATGAGCACATTTTGAAATGCTAGTGTGTTACATAACATGCTCATGCTTTGGAGCACAAAACAAATTTTCTAAGAGTTAAAAGTATAATTCAATTTAGTATATTTATCTCTCCCCCTCCCTCTCTATCTCTCTCCCCCATTCTATATCTTTATTGCTCCTATATCTCTATCTCTCTCTTTACCCCTCTTTCTCTATCTATCTTGTAGATCCCTCCCTCTCTCTTTTTCTTCTTCTATCTATTTATCTCTATCATCCTTGTCTATTTATCTTTGTGTCTCTCTCCCCCTATCTCTCTCTCCTTCTAGATCCATATAGCTTTATATCTCTCTCCCCATATCTTGAGCTCTCTCCCTCTCTATATCTCTCCCCTCTCTCTATATTTCTCCCTTTGTCTCCCTCTCCCTCTCCCTCTCTCTCTCTATTTCTCCCTCTCCCTCTCTCTCTATATATATTTCTCCCTCTGTCTCCCTCCCTCTCCCTCTCCCTCTCTCTCTCTCTCTCACACACTATATATCATATCTCTCTCCCTCCCTCTCCCTATATATTTATATCTCTCACCATTTATTTATGCTTTTCTCCCTCTCCCTCTCCTTCTCTTTCTCCATGTACCTCTCTTTATCTTTCTCTATCCTCCCTCTCTCTTTCTCACCCTTTCCCACCCCCTCTATGTATCTCCATCACCCTCTCCTTTTATATTACTTACCATTTTTTTATGTTTATATCCCTATCCCTGTCACACACATTTTTCCTCTCCCTCTCTCTCTCTTTCTCTCCCTCTCTATCTCTCCCTTCATCTATCTATATCTCTTTATCTATCTCTCCCTCTCCCTCCTTCCCTCCCTACATCTCATTCCTTTCTATCTCTTTGTATTACTCTCTCCATCTCTCCCTCTTCCCTCTCTTTGACTATAGCTCTCTATTTCTCCCTCATTCACTCTCCCATATCTCTTTCTCTCCCTCTCTATCTCTTTATCTACCCCCTCTTTGTTATCTCTCCCTCTCTTTGAATCTCTCTCTATTTGTCTCTCTCCCACTATCTCTTTATGTCTCTCCATATCATTTGAATTCTTTATCTCTCTATCTCACCCAATCCCTCTATCTTTTCTTTATTTATCTCACTCTCTTTATATGTACCTTATCTGAGCTCTCTCTATATCTCTATTTTTCTCTATCTTTTTATCCCTCTCTCTTCCCCTCTATCTCTCTGTCCATCTTTAGCTCTCCATCCTCTCTCTACTCTATATATCTCTATCTCACACTCTCTCTCCTTCTCTAGATCTATCTCCATCCTCTTGATCTCTCCCTCTCTATCTCTCTACTTATACCCCTCTTTATCTCTCTCCCCTCTTTCTTTCTTTGTATTTCTCCCTCCCCCTTTCCCTCTATCTTTATGTATCGCTCTCACTCTCTATTTATCTATCTCCCTCTCCCCCTCTCCCTCTATCTTTCTATATCACTCCCACTCTTTGTTTCTCTACCTCCCTCTCCCCCTCTCTATCAAATTCTTACATAGACTAACAACACATTCATAATTAGATAGATGAATGACACATTACATAGAGTGACAATAGTGAAATATCAAGATTGCATCAAGTGGGGCATCCTTTTCTATGTGGGAACATTAATTTATAATAATAAAAATAATAAATAATTAAACTATATTAAGGAATTGAAAGGTGCACAATATATGATCCTCTAGTCGTTCCAAAATTTTCAAAAAAAAAAAATCATTAACATATGAAATTTCCACTTTTCATAGATAGTGATTGTGAAACTACCACAACACTTTTGAGACTATTATAGTAACCATGAAAACCATTGTGGTTGTTTTTAAAATGCAATGGTAAATAAAACCTAACCATAGTGGTTTTGAAACCTAAGGACAACTAGTGGTTTCACAAAATTTGGTAAACATAAAAGTTTAATGGTAAAAAAAAAGGAAAGTGCAAGGGACTATAAAAAGGATGAAATACATGTGAAATTGAAACTAAGTGGAGTCATCCTAGCTATAAAAATTACTCATCACATTTATTCCATTATGAAGTTTTGAGAGGCTTTCCAATAATCATTGAACTACCAAATATGACTCATGGGATTTGGGTGATTACATATTACCTCCTCAAAATAGATTTTTAAAAAATGAGATGAAAGAATAATATTTCATAGTAATGAGGGGATTTATTCTCTTATTTTTTTCCATATTCATCTTGATCATCTCAACAAGAATTCACAAAACAACACAATTATAATCTTAGTGAATCATAATGAGTTTATATTGAGAATGAAGTGCTAAAAAATGAAAGACAAAAGAACTTACTATTGATGCAAGGTTTTAAGATACCATTTGAGACCAATTACATGTCCAACACCTTAAAAATGGTCTATCCTTTACAAAATAAAAAGATTCGACATATTTAAAATCATCTTAAAAAACAAGTCAATTTAGCCTATGCACTTGAGATTTTTTTGAGATATAAGCTTATAGTGGTGAATTTGAATGATTTTATAGTCTACAAAGTGCTGGTAAGACATTGATCATAGTGATGGAAGGTATAATTGCAATGCTCTTATATGAGTTAGTTATAAGCAAAACCTTCCTTTTCAAAAAAAAAAATAATTTCTCTTGAAAAATAGCTTAAATTTAATGATTTGACCATAGTGTAAAATGTGTGTATCTAATTTTAATTTGAAAATTTATTTATTTTGTATGTTCAGTGCTTTTTTTAAGGTGTAGGTAAAAAAATCTTGGTTTCACACTAATTTTTTTTAGAATCCATGTAATAGTTGTTGGACTATTGGAATGGCTTCAAAACCACCACATTAGTTCTCTAAATGTCTTAATGGTCACCATATCGATAATAGTGGTTGCATAACTATTTCATTTTTATAATATGAGTGATGATATTTCTTGGAAATATTTGTAAACATCATAAATATATAGCAGACCAGTTCAAGGGGGTGACCTCCAATAATAAAATAATAATATATGAGTTCAACATTTGATGATATGATCATATGGGAGAGATTTATCTTCCTTATTTATAGGCTTAACTATGTAGGGACATACCCGTCCATCTTAATTAAGAGTTATTACTGTATTAAATAATATTTATATTAGGGTTAAGCATTCCACAAGTGCTTATCCTTATTATACTTAAGAATATATAATATATAATTAGGAATATATCATATTAGGATCATAACAATCCCTTCCCCTTCAAAAAAGAATTTCCCTCAATGCTTAGCAAATCTAAAATATTTTTTATGAATCGTTCATCATTCCATGTTGCATATTCAATTGGAAAATTCTTCCACTTGATTAAGAATTTTGAGATGGATCTACTGTGCGATTTGATTTTAAAATTCCATGAATTTTTTGTATATTTTGTATGAATACATTTTCTATAGTATTAATAAGAAATAGATGAGAGAGTCCATAAAAATATGCATTCTTAATGAGTCTCTCCTTAACAAGCAATATTACTTCAAGACTATTGGACTTTGGCAACCCCGTAATGAATTCCATTAATATTTATATAGGTAGTGTTGTATTGGAATTTCTAATATTTGTAATAGTCTTGAAGTATTTATTGTTTTCCTTTTATTTCATTGGCATATCAAACATTCCACCACAAGTTTCTAGAAATTCACTTTAATACCTTCCCAAAGAAAATATTTTCTTTATAGGATGATAGTTATGGAAAAATATTCTATACTATCTTGTTAGACCCAAAAATCCTCTCTTATTAGCCTCCATCTTAACACTATTAAGTGATACTAGATTCCTTGAGTAGTATTCTACTTCTTTCACCCTAAAGATATATTTGGATTTTTTGCATAGATTTTATTATATTCCTATTCATTAACACTAAGAATATGAAACTTGTCTTTATGAGTGATCTTGTTTAGCTTCTTGTAACGCGAGGACTTTATCCATGGATGACCCATTTTCTTGATCATACGCATAGGAGATAAATAGGAACCTTTTTAGGATGAACAATGATTCCTGGTATTAATTCAATGTGTTGAAAATTGAAATATATTGTTCCTAATTTTTAAGCCAATTCACACCCAAAAATACATCCACTCCCTTCATAGGGATAGCAATTTTTTTTAATCTATTTGGTAATTTCCCATTGAGAGTTTTATATGATGAAATTTACCACAACAAGGTAGTTGTTTCTCACTAGCTATAATGACTCAAAAATTAGAGTATGGGAAAAAAAAGTATTGAGCTCATTAATTAATCTATTATTAATAAAGTTATGTGTACTACTGGTATCAAGTAACACTGTCAAATTTTTGTTGCTTATATTACCAATTAATTTGATTGTTCAATGGATGTAGGGAGATAGTAATGCTTTCTTTTTCCTTGGAATCCCCATTCTTAAGTTTTATGTTTGGTTCTTTTGCATGTACTTCTCCCTATTCTTCAATGTCATTATTTTTATCACTACTAGAACACTTATGGCTCCTTGACCATTTGCTAGATCACAATTCCAACATAGGCCTTTTTCTATTTTCTCTAGATCTCTTGTTGAGGAGAGATTACTAATTTCTCTTAGGTTAAATAATTATCCATGTTTTTTCTAGTAGGATTAGTCACATTTTTTTAAGGTACTCTCATGGTTTCACCTTTGGTGGTGTTTTGTTTTCTCAATATCCAATGTGTGCTGCATACCTTTCCTAACTATACAAGGTTCCAAAAAACAAACATTAATTTGGTCCTTAAGTCTATAATGTACAATTGCAGCCTTTGGTAAGGTGTCACCTCAAGAGCTTGAAGTTCCAATCTCAAATGCTCAAAATTATATTCAACTACAAACCTTAATTTTTAGTTGGGTAAAATAATTTCAATGTATGCTTGTTCATAGAAGGTTGATAATTATTTACTAATTCTTACCAATTGAAAATGAGTCCTTGTTTGTTACTCATATTCCATTGGTACCATTGGTAAGGTCCTAATTCTATATATAGTAAAGTTATGTAAACAATGGCATTACTTGGTATATTATGAAATTTAAATTGTTGTTCTATGAGGCTTATCCATGAAATTGCATTTCTACCATCAAATTTATGAATATTTATTCTTGGTAGGTATAATGTTAGAGTAACTGGTTATTTACTTTATTAATTAAACAATATTTGTTTAATTACTTAAAGTTACCTTTTACCTCTTTTACACTTAATCTAACATTAGGTGCATAATAATTAATTACTTTATTAATTATTATTGTGCAAGCCTAGGGTTTTCCTTTTTAGGGTTTTCACCTATATGTGGTTGAAAACTATCTTTTGTATCATTATTCATTTTACATTTTTGGGTGAATACATTGCTCCACATTCTTGAGCATTCTCTTTGTTGCTTCTTTTTGCTTCTCCTTGTAACAGTTATTCTTTGCTTGCAGAGGTCACTGGGCTCCTATGAAGTTGTATTTTCTCAACTCCAATATGGTATCAGAGCTTCAGATCTGTAGCTGCTTGTTCTTGTTTTGATATTTTTGCATTGGAAGCTGATCTAGGGTTCTAAGGTTTTTTTGGTGGACTCAGCATACTCCTATTTATGGGTTCACTTTGGGCCCAAACGGACATTGCCATTGGATTCGCAGCACCCAAAAACCCCTAGATCGACTGTTCATTCATCGATTTTGGTTACAGTCGACCAAGGAAGCAAAAAAAATTTGCCCTAAGGCCGTATGGCCCTAGGCACTCCATCTGCAAAAAAAAAATCCCAAAAAATAATAATAATAATAAAAAAAAACCTAAGGTTTTTTGATTAATTTTTGCACTGCCCTCACGCATCGGCCGCACCGCCACCGCTCGGCTTAGTCATCGCCTCGCCGCTTGCGCCGTCCGCTCCACCCGTGTCGACCGGCCACCACCTACTCCGCCCGCGCCCCGCCCACGCCGCCTGCTCCTCCCGTGCTCAGCCCGTCCGCCGTCGGTCGGCACCCTCCAGCCCCCGTGAGCTTAAAACCCCCGCAGCTTGTCCTATTGGTGACCAGCGCCAGGCGCTCAGCCCTGTCAGCTCCCAGCTCCATCGGGTGGTCTCATGGGTGACCGAGGGTTTTGGCCCAGCCCCCAACCGCTAGCCCCCTGGTCCTACATGCGACCAGAGGCTTATTTTTTTAGCCCTTGTGGGCTCCTGGAGGTCTTATTGTGCACATTGGAGCAACTTGCACTAAATCGGGCATAAAATGGGCATTTTTTCTTGGATTTTTGAAAACGAGATATTGCTGGAAAGCTGGTTCTGACATCGTTCCAGTGGTATTGGTAATGTTTTCTGATTTTTCTGTTTTGCAATCGTTTTTGCCAGTCAAAGTCAGAACTTGAGTTTTTCACTCCCGGGGGCGTATCTTTTGCATCCGAACTCCATTTTGCGCAAACGAATAGGCATTGGAAAGGTGTTACAGTACTATTTCCAGATATACAATCTATTTACTAGGTATTTTTTATTCAGCTTTTTGTGTTTTTACACTTTTCTCAATTACTTGGTCATTCTGGCTCCTACATGGGTTTTGTTTGCGTTGGATGGGTTATGTTGATATGATTTATCATTGCTAAGATCATTAGTCTCTGAATTTTTTCATTTGAAGAGTTATCATGGGTTTTCCTACTCACCCTTCAATTGTTATTCTGGAATGGGGTAATTATGAGTCATGGGCAAAGGGTATACTTACACATTGTAGGTGGCTTAATCTTTTGCCTTATTTTTATGATCTCATACCTGAACTAGCCACTTTAGAGGGAAAATTAGCATGGGAAATCATTAGAAATCACATAGTAGGACTTATATTGTCTAGTGTTGATCATGACACTATGTTGGCTATATCGGACATTGATTGTCCTCACCCACTTTGGACACATCTTTGGGAGATCTATGGAGACCCAATTCTCTCTCCATTCCCAGAGGATCCTACTTCAGATTGTCTCTTACCCATTGCTTGGAGAGAGAATACACCCTTTGATCATGATACTTTAGAGGAGCTTGAGTATTTAGACACCCTTACATGTTCTGATGGATCAGAGGTTTGTCTCACAGTTCCTACTCTTCAGACTGAGACTTCATCAGCATCTCCTGTTGTTCTTGATTTAGTGCAACAGGGAATCATACATCTTCCATACATAGCTACTTTGGACTCTTATGTTTCAGACATATCTTTCTTGTTTGTGGAGTCCTATATTGCAGATTTGGAGGATTATTTTGAGGACATTCATCTCCTCTACCTTGACAGTCAGGTTATCACTGTTCGCCCACCATTATTCGTGCATTTAGAGGTTGCATTTTAGGATTCTCCACATCAGTTTGGATTTGGCATCATTTGTTTCAATTCAGACAGTGAGATTCTTCAGCATCCTATCATGGCACACATCTTGAGACAGATTGGTTCATCACTCTTCATAGGGTTTCTTCGACATCGTCCTTTGGATCTGTTTCTTCCCAAGGGGAGGAATATCATTTGCCGCTTCAGGATCTCCTTTTGGATTCTACATCAGGCATCTACCATTGTGATAGGAGTTTCTTCATTGTGGGGGGGCCTTCTTCTCTCTTTCTATCTCTCCTATGGAGACCATTGTACATGTACTTATATGATAGAAGTTGTCTATGGGGGGTATTATGTTATCCACCTCCTATCCTTCGTTGATTAGTGCATTGCATTCCTTCCTTGCATTCTATTTTGGGGAGGAGTTTTGTTCCCACTGGGTTTTCTCCTTTACCCCGTTTCATTTAGTTTGCATTGATTTTGTACATGGGTACTTGATCTAGCCTTGTTGTCGGGACCCATTGATTTTGCTTTCAATAGCTTATTCTAGGTTTTAGCTTCTCCCTAAGTCTAGCTTAAGGGGGTTTTAGAGTAATTGGTTATTTACTTTATTAATTAAACAATATTTGTTTAATTACTTAAAGTTCCCTTTTACCTCTTTTACACTTAAGCTAACATTATGTGCATAATAATTATTTACTTTATTAATTATTATTGTGCAAGCCTAGGGTTTTCCTTTTTAGGGTTTTCACCTATATGTGGTTGAAAACTATCTTTTGTATCATTATTCATTTTACATTTTTGGGTGAATACATTGCTCCACATTCTTGAGCATTTTTTTTGTTGCTTCTCTTTGCTTCTCCTTGTAACAGGTAATCTTTGCTTGCAGAGGTCACTGGGCTCCTATGAAGTTGTATTTTCTCAACTCCAATATATAATTGACCTTGAAGAGGTTCTCCTATCCCTTGATTTGGTTTATTAAGGTTGTACCCACCTTGGTGGTTTTGTTGGGACTTTAATTTTGATAACAATTCCTTCTTAAACTTATCTAAACCCCCATTTAAGGATTTTAGAAATGGGTCAAACAATTTATATTTAATGAAATGTATCATTGTTTCATGTCCTTGTGGAATATTTCCTTAATTTTATGTGGTGGAAAATAAAATTAGTCTTTAGATTTTGTATGTGTAGAAAGGCTCTCAACCCCTAAAGATGACATGTATTTAATTATGTTTCTATTTTTAAGAATTATTAAGGTAGGAAAGTATTTGGTGAGAGAGAATTTGATGTTTTTTTTTTGGACCAAAATTTGACCACTAAATTAAGGAATATATTTTACATCTAATAATAAATTTCAAATAACTAACCCTACTTAGGTTTTAATAAGCTTTCCAAAAATGTAACTTTTTTAAATTCCAAAAATTACACCCTATAGAGCATATTAATGAAAGTTTTGACTAAAATTTGACCACTTGAACTCAAACAAAATAAACCAAACATTAGACATAGTGAAATAATAAAAATCACACATAGGACTAACTCTCAAACAATAAACAATAATCATAATTGATCCTTTCAAGATGCATCCTTCCCACATCAAGAGTAATCTAATCGTATATCATTTATCCTAATTTAGAAATAGATATGATGACTACATGACTTGGTTTTTAGTTGGTATTTTATTTTGATGTATCTTTTGACCCATATTATGCCTATTCAAATTCACCTCAATCTTACCATATCTTGGTATGTTTTTTCTTGCATATAATGGGTTGTACTCTTTTGTTTCTATGTGATGTGTTTGTTGGTTGTTATTTACATTACCCACCAAGGTTGATTTTAACCTTGTGTGTGTTGGAACATATTTATATATATGATGGTTGTTGTTGACCTACCAAGGTCATGCCAATGCCATGTGTGCATAAGGACCTCATCATGCTTAAATTTTCTTTCCTCACATGATCCCCAAGGTTATCTCATGTCTTGCATGTACTAGGATAACGTTTTGTTTGAGATTCAAGTCAAGGAAATGGATACCTTCTCACCTTGGTCTTTATACCTCAGTATGCAATATCCATTGCTACATTAAAATTGAGGATTTTTTAGAATATACTAGAATAATCCCACTCCCTCATCCATCTGTACTCATCCGCCTATAGATTATCATCCATTTTCCATCCAAAATATTATACCCACATTAACTAGATTTCTTTCCCACTTCCCCACACATACACCATGGCTTAAGGCTTCCTATTTACTCCCCCATTTAATCCTTCCCAAAATCCACCTCCTATCCTAATAACTATTCCCATCTTGTTCCCCCATTCCTCTTACTTTTTTATCACTTTGTATCATGATCAAACAATAATAAAATAAAATAAAAATCACTCCCACTATTTGTTGCATCCAAGCTCACCATGCATATCTTATATTGACCCATGGTCATAATCATATACCATATGCATCGTAGAGGAAAAATAACATCATCCATCACATAAATATGCTAACAATATGTGAATCCATAGTAAAACCATCATTGCATCTATATCATCATAATATATATATATATATATATATATATACATATAATAAACCATCATTGTATTGTATGCCTTGTTATACACTAGGGGTAGGTGAGTACGTCCTGAATTGGAATAACTCTTGATTTATGCCTTTTGGCTCACTTAGTGACTAGGATGCCTTCCATAATCAACAACTTTCATGAATTTTCTAAAATCCCTCAATAAAAACAAACATCAAAAGCCCACTTGTTCTTTCAGATTTTCAAACAACACACTTGAAGCATGCATTTTTAATCAAAACCTCAAAAATCTAAATCAACCTCGATAATATAAAGTCATCACATCATTTTCCATCATGAAAAAATTCCTTTTCAATCCATCACTTGTCTTAAATGGGATGTCTGTTCCTTAAACTAGACATGTTCCAAATCCATCTCTTTAAGCATTTTCACACCTTAGCAAGAGGTAATAATGTTGTGTATCAATTGATAGTTGCTTGTCTATTTATTTGGTTTAAATTTTAAATTTTTATTTTTTTATCTTTTGACCCATAATATGCATACTTTGGGTCATCACAATCATTTTATATCATGGTGTGCTTTAAATGGTATACATTGGAGTAAGATCTATTATTTTTGTGTGTTGTGTTTGATAGTTATCCCATTGAACCCACCAAGGTCAACTACCTTGTGCTATGTAGGGAACTCCTTATGTCTATTGGTTGTCTTATCAAGGGTCCACCAAGAGTGTCAAAAACCTTGTGAGTATTGGGACATTCTCTTATTTGTTATTTTTTGAGAGCTAGTCCATGAATTGGATACATTGTCACCTTGGTCTTATATACCTTGTGCATAACATCCATTGCTATATCCAATAAAGGTTTCTAAATTCAAAGTCAACATAATACATCATCATAATAAATTCATCATCATTTTATCCAAAATCATGTTTCTTGCATCTACCTTTTAATTTTTTCTTTTGATCTTCATTTTTAATCTTCTATCAAACATTTTTCTTTACACCTTTTCTTTCAAGAACCCACCCATGTAGTTTATGCGTGCATAACCTCTTAAGGAGGCATCATTAATCAACCCACTTTTTTAAATTGACATTGCTTCTCCCACTTGACTAGAGAATATCATCATTTTCTTCATCCATATAATTACTTTCATCTCTCCTAATTGTTTCTTCATAGCTTCTTTTCTTTTCTTTGAAACAACATCATTTCAAATATTGTCTCAAAAAATAGAGACACTAAATTTATTGTCTTGATTGTCAAACATTAATTGTCAAGGGCACCTTGTAAATGCTGCTTAACTTTTCAAAAAGATATCACCACATTTATTATTTATTAAGTAAGTATTCTCATTTATCACATCATTTATCTTTAATTAATCATTTATTACCATTTACCATTTATTATCATTTTCTTTAATTTATCCATTAATTAAATAATATGTTATTATTTAATTTATGTGAGCTAATTATCGATTTTTAATAAATAAATAAAATTTATTTATCAACTCACTAGTTAACTCCGTCTTCTAAATAGATTTTTTTCCCTCATTATCTATTCAATGAATTAAAATAATTCATTATTATCCTCTTAAGAGTTTGAAATGGTAATTTTCTATTATCAATTGAGTTATCTTCTCCATTTTCTTGAGTTGACTACACAACCAATTCAATTAAATCTCAATCTTTGATCTCATCCTTCATCTGATCTCTCAAAAAATTAAACACTGTCCTCTCATCATTTTCAAAGAATCAAATCTTTATACAAGTTTACTCTGTCAAATTGTGTTATCAAAATTCATTGTGTTATGTTGTTGAGTTGCATCTACATTCATTCATGAGAAAGTCAATACAGTAAGCTTGTTCTTGAGGTTTACACTCAATTTGGTAATTAGGATTTGATTATTTGTCACTTTCAAGTTCATTATCTTTATGTTTCTATTCTTCAGTACTTTTAGCTCCATCACTAACTTCCAAAATTTGTCAAACTTCCCAATGATTAGTCTTGTAGAGAATAGATCAAGGCACCACCTCAAATTTGCATTATTCCATAGACTGTTTCAATTGAAAAAACCCTTGATGTCTCTAATTGAGTGCTTAGGATCATAGTTTGAAATAGTTGTGTAGGCCTTCTTGACTAGGTCATCCCTCAACCAAGCATGTACCACAAGCTTCACACACATCTTATTGCTCAAGGCATGGTAATAAATTCGCCAATGACATTAAAGTTGTGAATATGTCCCCTTGAAAGCATCTACACCCCAATCACCTCTATTATGGCACTTTTGTCTCTAGGTTGGTGATTTTGAACAATAATTTTATTTGGGTAGATACCTCTTCTTGGGTAGAGTTGCATTGCATGTTGTCTATGATCACTTTGTTTGCCATTTTTGTATGCTTGAGCCATCAATCTTTGTAAATATAAACATGGATTGGTGGTGCAACTAATAATTTCTTTGATAGGGAGTTCATGCTGGGGATTCTAAAAATCCCAAGGTCATTTATGGCACCTCCAAAGCATGATCAATGTTGATGAGCTTGTTTAATATGTCCCAATCTCTAGTCCAGAGTGAGATTTTGATGGTAGGAATATGATCACATCCTTGATTAGCTAAAACTTTTGCTGCCACGTTGGATTCCTGATGCACATGTCTTATAGAGAAGTCTATGAGATGGCTTAGTAAAGTACATATCTTATCCAACATTTATTGCAATTTTTAGTTTGGCACCTTTTTTGACTTGACAACATTGATGTATATCATGGAGTTGCCTTCAATATCGAATGAGTCTATTTTATTTGAGATACATATCTTTAAGCCTTTATGTAGTGCTTCAAACTCTATAGTGCAGTTAGATATGTGAGGGAGCTGCTTTGAAGATGTCCAAATGAGGATTCTTATTTCATTTATGATGATACATCTTATTCTTGAGATCCCACTATTATCTCATGAGACCTCGTCAAAATTTAATTTATTTCTCCTCTAGAAAAGATCAATATTTTAGTTAGATTTATTAAGAGTTATTTTATTGTTTTATTATTTTTAAATACATCATATCTTTAATAATTTTTTTTAACATGCTCATATCATTACACTCCATTCATTTGTATAATTACACTTCTTAATATAATAAATAAATATTATTGCTTAAAACATATTTTTTTAATTAAAAAAGTGATAGGTTTTTTTTTTTTTTTTTAATTCATTGCACTGACTGAGTATACAGGGCTAATCAATACATTTTCTGCAAAAACACAAACCCTGACCTACTTCTTTGTTTATTTTAGCACGCAACTTTTCTTGGTGGAAACCGTAACCTATTCTTTTGTTGTTGTTGCAGCTTCCATGATGAACACTATGTTATGCCGCAAACTATTCGTTGTTGTAGCAGCTCCCATGAACTCCAATTTATGCTGCAAACTATTTTTTATACACCCATTCCATTTTCGTCATGTTTTCTCAACTGAAGCTCATTCGCAGAGCCTCTTTTCACACTTTGCCTCCTCCAAACTTAACATGTCTGAGGTCGACATCAATCGGATGTTCAAGTTGGCCCCCCAATTGCAGAAGCTTCAAACCCTTCACAACGTAGAGAAGGTTTTTCATTCGTTGAAGAAGCACGGCTGTACTGAAGACCAAATTGCCAATATGATGAAGTTTCGGCCCTGTATTATGGGATTTGCAGAATGAACATTGGAACCTAATATCAATATGTTTGAAGATTTCGGTTTAGTGGATCAAAATCTGGCCAAACTTTTGAGGTTTAATCCCATGATGTTGGGCCTCAACCTTGAGAAGGAGCTTCTTCCCAAGATGGAGCTTCTGAAGAATGTATTTTAGTCTCAGGATGTGCTCGTTAAAACCCTGTTAAAAGCACCATGACTTGTCAGTACTAACTTGGAGAAGACCCTAAAGCCCTCGCTTGCTTTCTGGGAAGGATGGGGTTTTCGTGGGACGAGTCTCTCATTCTTCTTACGGACATATCCACGCATTCTGTCACTCACTTCTCTTACGCCTGCACATGTGGATCTCATTCACAAGATTGGCGTTGAGAAAGAAAGCAAAATGTTTAAATATATTGTAGGTACAGTGGCCGTGAGCCGCACAGAAACGTTAGAGGCCAAGATAGAGAGCCTCAAACTCTGCGGACTCTCGGCTGAAGAAATCGGGCAACTACTAGGAACTTACCCTCAAGTCCTTGGTTACTCCAAGGAAATTGTTCGTGAAAAGATGAACTTTCTAGTTAATATCATGGAGCTCCTTGCAAATTATGTAGTGAAGCACCCTTCGATATTACTATTCAATTTGGAAAAGACTACGAGGCCCAGGTTTCTGGTTTGGCAGAAAATCAAATGCATCAATGACTTCAACCTTCCTCTTTTAACGGTACTGAGGATGATAGAGGCAAGGTTTGTCAACAAAATTATAAAAGGGCATCCTGAGTCTGAAACATTGTGGACAATTTATGAAAATGCCATCTCTAATGTATCCAACTCCAGAAAGAACTCAACAAAAACATTATTTCGGATGGAGAAAGTGAGAGTCGGAACTCAAGACCACAACATATTAATCGATCGAGTCTTTGGCAGAAGGCAGGCAAGCGCTTCCCATCTAGTTGCTCTTCAAGCAAGGTATGCATTGTAGATACTGAGATTTTAAAGCGAGCTAATTGCTATCGCTGCAGCCATTAAGTGTGATATAATTGGTGAATATTTAATACATAGAAGTTTTGTTACATCTGAAATTTGTCTCAGAAATCTTATTGTTATATTCCAAATGGGAACTATGCTAGTGCAAGGAATGAACAATTATACATAATATTCAGCAAATAAGTTTTCCAGCCCCTTGTAGAAGTTGTAATTATGGTTTTGATGTAGTACCATTTAGAACACCGGAGTCAGTTCTTCAAGAATACATGAAACCGGTAAATCAAAAGAGTAGGCTTTTCCATTTACAGTGGAAGTTCATCAACAATAACATTACAAAACATTATTGGTTGGAAGTCAGTTAATAAATGGTTTAAAGCAGAGTTTTGGGACTGAGCCTGACCAGGTCAATTTCAGGCTCTGGCACGACAAATTTAAAAAGTATTTCTGAAGAAATTAGTTTTTATTGTTTCCAATTCATAATAACATCAATGGGTATTCACAGATGGTCGCATTCATATGAGCATCCAGAATCTATTATTATCGCTACAGATTGAAGCCACTGTTAAGGGCTAGATCTACTGATTGCCTCCACCAGACGTTGACCTCATTCTTCCAGGCGAATCTAACAGTTTCTATGTAATCAGTTCCAGAGTATTTTTCCAGAACATCGGATCTTTATGTAAACTCTGTAACGATTTGTTCTGTTTGATGTGATCACTATTAATGTGAGTTATTGCTTATGTGGTTTTATTGAAAGATTATGGAATTGCAATATTATTTCTGTCAAAATTGTGTAAGGAACTTTACAGTGGTATCAAGCGCTGGATTTTGGCAGTCTGTGGGTGACTGTTGATTGATGCAACTGATTCAATGAGATTTGAGAGCCATTGAGAGAGAAAGGAGAAAACTTGAAACTTCTATCCAGGACGACAACAAGGCAATAGGAGGCAGGGGTAAGGAAAAGATGAAGGATCCGAATAATAAGCTCGAAGCTTTCATGGAGAAACAAGATCAGACAAATCAAACGTTGCTGCAAATATTGCAGTCCCTTACTGTTGTAATGAACAACAACAAATCAGGATCCAACAATGATGAAGAAGGCCATCTGGAATGCTCAGGAAAAGAACATAACATGACCTCAAAGGGATCCACTCATAGACCCTCTCAGCCCAAGTTCTTACCTACAACAGAGGCATCTCATGAAGAAGAAGATCAACTTAGTTTCAACAGCATTGTACATGACTACATGAAACTGGATGTTGAAGCCCAAGTAACAATCCCCAATCCCCTTTGATCAGTTCCACATTGTTAGAAAAGGATTCAAAAGTGATGGGAGACCTTGTCTACAACGAACAAATAAAGATCTTCAACACAAAGTCAACAAGCTTTTGTTAGAGTTATCATGCACTAGCTAATAATTAATTAATCTTTAATTGTTTATTAGTCTAACTTATTCTCATGCACTTAAGTTAAACTTATGAGTGTTTTATGTTTTATTAGTTGAGATAATATTATATCATTATGTCCCATCTCATGTGATGTTGACACTTGTCATGATTTGATCATTTTCTCATTTAGGGTTTTGCTCTTATAAACACTCAACCCTTATTGTAACCATATCTTCTTGAGAATCTTTTGCTTCTATAACTTGTTCTTGTTGAGGAATATTGCACATATTGTTTGTAGATTTTTTGCGTAGAAGATGTATTTGTTTGTTGTTTGACCCTGTTGCTCATGGTTTTGTGCTTGTCTCACAATTTTAACATGGTATTAGAGCGTGGATTTAGCAAACCTCTTCTTGATTTATGAGTTTTTCTTTCTTTAACGAGGGTTACAAGCTTCAGATCTAAATCCTCTTTGCTCTTTTTGCAAACTTTGGAGGTGGGAAAATTTTTGGTGCATTTTGGCGTGAAAAAGACCTCGACGTTGAATTCAAAGTTGTCAAGAAAGTCAAATTTGGCTTTTGTTTCGACTGATTTTGATTTCTGATGCTAGATCTATGAAGGTTTGAAATGGTTGTTTTGTTTCTAGATCCAGAGGGTAGCTGCAATTTTGGTGCATTTTGGCGCGAAACAAACATCACCATCACGCTCAGAAGGCCCAAAAACCTTAAGGTTGCCTATCAAATCATCAAAATCTGTGCCAAGAGTTTCAAATACATTTTTTTTTTGTCAAGGAAACTGTATGACCTCTCTAGCATGTGAATCAAGGTAAAAAAATAATAAAATAAAATATTTTATAATACTTTTTTCCCTGTTAATTTGTTTTTATTATTATTATTTTAATATATTTTTTTTGTGGGGGAGGTACTTGCCGCCCCTTGCCACGACAGAGGTGGCAGGCCTCAGGCCTCGCCCCCGCGTGGGGAGGGGTGTCGAGGGTACCGCCTTAGTGGCGGCCCTTGGGCCCAGCCCCAAGGCGGCGATGATGGGCTCCAACCCCCCCTTGCCCCCTTCCCCTCTCCTCGCCCTGCCCCCTTTCCTCTCATTTAAATTTTTTTTTTTATTAAAACAATTTTTTAATATTTTTAAAAAATATATATATATATATATAAAGTTTCTTTTTCTTTTTTTTTCTTTTAAAAAAAAGAAAAAGGCAAATAGTTATTTGCAATTTTTTTTTACAATAAATATCCACATGCATTGTACTTGGAGAAGATTTTTTCCAAGCATACTAAATTTGGCGAACCTCCACATTTGGAGGTATTTTTTGCGAAATTTGGCAGAGATTCTTTTTTTCCCTACTCGACCCCTCTCCGTTGGGCTTTTCAATTTTGCACATAATATTCCAAATGCCATATCTCGACCATACGGTGGACTTTTCCAGTGCATTTTTTTTGAAACAGGGTAGAATTTTGAGCTCCTCATGAGGGTGCAGGTATTTTCCAGTTTTGACTTTTGATTTTTTCCAGAATTATGTTTTCTTAGTGTTGTTGTTGTTCAATTCTTGTTTTGGAGACTTTGACGAGCCATATCTTCAACATCCAAACATATTTTTGGATGCCATTTTTTTTTAAAGTGCATATTTTTTCATGTACTTCATCATGGTGCTACCAGTTTCCTCTCTCTCTCTCTTTTTTTGTCAGAGAATGGTATTTTTAGCATGTAGTCCTTTTTGGACATTATGGGCTCCCATTGTATGCACATATTATTATGCAAATGCACTGAAATAAAGTGCCTCAGTTGTATGTATTATTGAGATATTACACATCACTCTGTGTTTTATTGTACTCGCACTATGTTATAAAGTGCCATGGGGGGTTTGATATTTTGGGGCGTGTGGGTTGACTAAGATCCGTGGAAGATTTGGTTGTATAGACTCTTGGCATTTGACTCACGATTCCACTATGCAAGGCACTATTTGACTCATGAATTTCATGTGAAAGGTTTTTTTTTTTTTTAGGCATGATTACTTGCATTTGAGGGGGCGCAATTTGCTTGGCGTATTCTTCCGTAGAAGTCGAGTAAGCTTCCATTCTTGGGCATCAAATCCCCACAACTTTTCCTTCATTAGAAGCTGCGAAAGCTTCCATCATGGGTGTTAATTTCTAGTGTTCATCACCTGCAATTTTCCATTCATTACCTGATTGGTGTCTCCTATTTTGCTAATGTGACCCCCTATTTTGACTGGTGCAATTCATTGATGGATTTCCTCTCTATTTGCAACCCTTTTGTAGGCCACAAATCCTCTGTGGTGTTTCATCTCCAAGGCAACAAACCAGTAGAGGTGAATTTTGCTGAGCCAAAGCACCATCAGATGCATGATTTGATTGTGCAAAGAGGGAGTCTTGAGAGACTCAATCTATTTGTTAGAGGCATTTCATATAGTCGCTTTAGATCTGTGATAAGAGAATTGCACATTGCAATCTCTTGATTCGGGTTGTTACTTTCAATTCCCCTGTTGATCTAGGGTGTGATTCACCTCTTCTCTTTGTTATTCATTCTTGGACGATTATACATGCTCTTTGTAATCACAAATTGAGATAAAGTTCCATTTACCAGGGGGTTAATCATGTCTCTTAAACACCATTTTTATCATTTTGTTGTTAGGCTAGCTTGAACTATTTTTCTTGGAAACAAGGGATAAAGAATCACTGCCTTGAGTAGGATCTACCACCCTATCCCCTCAGACTTGTTCTTGAGCCAAGTAACTATGATGAAAAGAATGCATGGTTAAATAATAATGAGATAGTCTATGGACTTATTTGTCTTACTATTTCTGAGGATAGTCTACATCACATAGAGCACAATGAATGCCCTTTCACTGCTTGGATCATCATCCAAGAGCTGTATGGAGACATTGGATCTTCATCTGAAAGTGATGTTTCCTTAGAAAACCAAGCTATTGATAATATTAAGACTTATGTTGCCTCATCTAATGTGGACACATCTTGTATGGATGATCAGTTCATTAATTTCCCATCATCAACACCTATTGTAGATATTGATTCTAGAGATGCTTCTTCAAGAACCTCCAGTGATTCATTGCAGCGAGATCATTTATGTCTTTTGGATTCAGTCCATTGGGAGAAATTTCTACCAGATTTTTTGTTTGTTTGTAGAATCCCTCATTTCAGATCCAGATGAAACTATTGAGGACATATGTCTTCTTTTTGAGGACCACTCTTTTGTCCTTGCATCCATTGCTACTTCTGAGTTATGTGTTGCTTCTTCAAAAACTTCCAATGGCTTCTTGTAGCAGGGCATCCATAGTCTTCCTGATTCAACTTTTTGGGATGATCTCTTGATAGGAGTTTCAAACTTGTTTATGGAGACACATATTTCAGATTTGGAGGACACATTTGAGGGATTATCTCTCCTCTTTGATGATAGTTTCAACACAATTGTTGGCCCATCTTCATTGTCTTTAGAGATTGACATTCATGAGTTTTCTCTTTCGCTTGATTCATCATATTTCTTGGTTTATTTTAACCATGATTATTTTGTGGCTTATTCAAGCTTGAAGACTCCATAGTTTTTAAAGACACACATGATGAGACTTCATCCTTCCTCTTTTCAGTTGGACATGGAGATTCTTCTTCATCAGCCTATTGATTTGTTTCTTACCAAGGGAAGACATGTTGCTTGTAGGCATTGAGTCATCTTTTGTTTTCAAGCATTCTTCATCGACTTGCACTACTGTCTTGCTTTTGAACAAACTGTTGTCATCTTCACGAAGACTTTCATTGAGCTCAAGTTTCACTCTTAGTGAGACCACCAATGCGGTGAAGGATACTGCAACATAGTAGTTGGCATGCTCAATTATTTTTTGTTTGAGGGGGGGTTTTTGTTCCCACGGGGTTTTCCCTCTTTCCTCTTTTTTATCTCCTTAAAATTAAGGAGGGGGGAGTGTTAGCATTAGTTTCTTTCGTAATCAACCAACAACTTTTTAAGCTAACTTAAAAAAACAGTTTAGTTCTTTTCATTCAATATGCAAGAAAACAACAACATTTATTTTCATTCGTAATGCTAACTAAAGCAGACAACAATTTGTTTTCCTTTCACCGCCTCTTATCACCGCTGCGATGGTTATATATATGTAAAGATCTATGCATTCAATAATAACAATGAAGAAGTTAGGTTAATGCAAATTCGTTTTTGTGCTTGTGGGGTTTGAGAATCACACTTCCTTCACACATGCAAACAGTAAAACAAATAAAGATCTTCAACACAAAGTCAACAAGCTTTCACTCCCTACTTTTGATGGTTTAGGAAAGGTGATTGCACATGCATAGGTGCAAAAACTGGATACATACTTCTCTCTTACCCCCATGACCAAAGAGGAAGCTATCAAATTTTCCATCTTGCACTTGGAAGGGTTGGCTCACGAATGGTGGCACCATGGTATTGTAACTCAAGGGTTTGGACTTGTGACTACATATGATTTCATGCAAAAGCCAATGGAGAGGTTTGATAGGAAAGATCCCAAAGTGTACTTCCAAGAGTTGACAAGACTGAAGCAAATGGGCACTATGGATGAATACGTTTTAGAATTCCAAAGACTTGTTGTGATGGTACCAAATGTTTCAGATAAGAGGCTCATGTTCCTTTTCATTGAAGGTCGATCAGATTCTTTTCGTGGCTTGGTGAGGGCTTTGGAGCCAACAACACTAGAAGAAGCTATTCGTAGGGCTTTGAGTCTAGAAGACTCCACCAAGAAGGGAAAACCTATTGCTAAGAGCGCACCAGTAGGGAAGCCAAGGAAGCCTTTCCCTAAGGCAAATCCTCCACCTAATATTTTTCCTCCAAGACTGAATGGATTAGACATGTCAAGAAACAAACTTCGTCGAAAGGAATTGTGCTACTATTGCAAAGAAAATTGGAATGGGCATCACAAATGTCGAGGGAGAGGTCAAGTTTACTACATTGAGGTGGTTTCCGATGATGAAGCAGAAACCGAAGAAGGGGGCAATGAGGAAGGACAAGAGGTCATTATAGAAGGAGATCTCATGGGGGGCACTCTTGCAGCGCTTTCAGGAGTACCATGGTACCATTCTCTCCATGTTTGAGGAGTTCTCCAGGGATAGAAAGTGACAGTGTCGATCGATAGTGGAGGCACTCATAACTTCATCGATAAGAAGACAATAGCCAAGTTACGCTTAGGGGTAGAAGACTTTGAAGGGTTTGATGTTGCAACTACAAGAGGAAATATTGTTTCTTACACTAGTCAGATTCAACAAATGGAGCTAACTCTAGGAGGACACAAGATGAGAGACGATTTCTATGTGGTGGACATCGGTGATACAAAAAAAGTCTTAAGAGTATAGTGGCTTTATTTATTGGGGGAATACACCACCAACTACCAAACTATGGAACTGAAATTTAAATAGGATGGCAAAGAGGTTGTCCTCAAAGGTTTCTCTAGGAATGATCCTATGGTGGTTTCAGCTAAGAGGATGGAGCGATACTTTCATAGAGATGAAGTAGTGTGGGAAACATAGTGCTTAATCATAGATACTAGTCCACCAAAAGAAGGAAGAACCTACCCCATTGAAATTCAAGCTATTTTGAACAAGAAGTGAAAGTTGTTTCAAGAGATTTTGTCGGGGTTGCCACCTAATAGGGGATTTCAACAAGTGATAGAGCTTTAAGAAGGAGCTAAGCCAGTTATCACTACTCCATATCGACATCCTAGAATGTATAAGGAAGAAATTGAGACTGCTATCAAAGAGCTTTTGGAGATGGGACATATTCGTCCAAGCTTGAGTACTTTTGCCTCTTCTATGGTGCTGGTCAAAAAGAAGGATGGGACACTCAGGGTGTGCATCGTTTACAAAGCGCTCAACAAGAAGACAATCAAGAACTGCTATCCCATTCCCATGATCGACAAATTGATAGATGAGCTACATGGTGCAACATACTTCTCTAAGATTGATTTACGATTGGGGTATCATCAGATTAGAGTAAGGAAGGAGGATGTGCATAAGATAGCTTTCAGGTGTCATTATGGGCATTATGAGTTCTTGGTGATGCCATTTGGGTTAACCAATGCCCCTGCTACATTCCAGTCATTTATGAATTAGGTATTCATTCTCTAGTTGAGGGAATTCATTTTGGTTTTCTTTGATGAAATCTTGATTTTCAGTAAGACATGGGAGGATCATTTGAGGCATATAGAGGAGGTGCTTGATATACTTGAGAGGCATTCATTTTATGCTAAAATTTCAAAATGTGAGTTTGGAATGATCGAGATTTTGTACTTGGGCCATAAGATTAGTTCTCAAGGAGTTAGTGTTGTTGAGGAGAAGATCAAGGCCATTAAGGATTGGCCTAGACCTAAGAACTTGATGTAGTTGAGGGGATTTATGGGTCTTTGTAGCTACTATAGAATATTTGTGAAGGGTTTCTCTCAACTTCCAGCACCATTAACCAATTTAACAAAGAAGGGAGCTTTCTCTTGGAGTCCCACTGCACAACAAGCTTTTGAGAAGCTTAAGGAGGTAATGAGCTTGTGTCTTGTTTTGGCTATTTGGGATTTTTCATCTCCTTTTGTACTTGAGTGTGATGCTCTAGGAGAAGGTATTAGAGCAGTGTTGATGTAGAATAAGCACCCCATAACATATGAGAGCAGAAAACTCACAGACTCAGAGAGGGCCTTCTCCATTTATGACAAAGAGATGTTGGCTATTATGCACGCCCTTGCAAAATTTAGGTAGTATGTGTTCTATGGGGAATTTGTGTTGAAGGCGAATCATAATAGCTTGAAGTACTTCCTCAATCAGCGTGACTTCAATGATAGACAACAAAATAGGTAAGCAAGCTCCAAGCCTATGATTTTGATATTGAATATGTGAAAGGCAAAAACAATGTGGTGATTGATGCACTCTCTAGGAAGCCTTACCTTTGTGCTATGACCGATATATCTGCTGATTGGAGAGTGGCTATAATAGTTGAGTATTTCAAAGATTCATTTGCTAATGATATCTTGGAAGGAAAAGTAATTGATGTCATGTATAAGGTGGTTGGCGATCTCATCCTCTACAGGGAACGGGTATACCTTGTATCACATTCCAAGGCCAAGGGAAGGATTGCGAGCTCGCTTGCCATGATACTCCTCTTGCTGGTCATCGGGGCTTCTACAAGACTTACAAGCAAGGGAACATTTCTCATGGAAGGGATTGAAAAATGACATATTACACCATGTCAGAGAATGCTTGGTGTGCCAACAAAATAAAATGGAACATGTGTTACCAATTTGTTTGTTGTAACCCTTACCTATTCTAGACCAGAAATGGGAAAGCATATCAATGGATTTCATCACGAGACTCCCGAAGATGCAAGGTAAAGATTGCATTTATGTTGTGGTGGATAGGCTCACAAAATATGCTCACTTTATGCCATTACTTCAGAATTTAGAGCTCCACAAGTTGCTGATCTATTTTTCAAGGAAGTTTTTAGACTTCATGGGTTGCCAAAGAACATTGTGATTGATAGGGAAAAAAGGTTCATCAACTTGTTTTGGCAAGAACTCTTTTGTTTGGATCACACTGAGTGAACTCCTAGCACTAGATACCACCCCCAAGCAAATGGAAAAATGGAGATCGTGAATAAATGGATTGAATGATACTTGAGGAACTATGTGACGGGGCAACAATCAGCTTGGGTGAAATGGTTACATATAGGAGAATACTGCTACAACGCTACACATCACATGTCCATTGGTATGTCTCCTTTTAAGGCACTCTATGGATATGATACCATCTCCTCGACGAATCTAATTCTCTCCGACAACAGAGTACTAAGGGCTAGAGACATGATGCAACAAAATATAGATATCATGAATTCCCTTAAGGAGAACCTTTAGCATGCTCTAAACCAACAAAAATCATATGCAGACCAACAAAGGACAAAGAGAGTTTTTGAGGTCAATGACATGGTGTACTTGAGAAAACAACCCTATAGACAATCAACCCTCAAAGGAAATGGTGTGGAGAAGCTAAAGCCAAGATTCTATGGACCATTCAAGATTACAAGGAGGATTGGGGAGGTTGCTTATGAGCTCGAATTGCCCTAAGGGAGAAAAATTCATAGCATATTTCATGTGTCTTGCTTGAAAATAGCCTTGGTACAGTAGATCACACCATTAATGGAGCTACCACCACTTGATGACAAAGGAAAACTCATACTTGAACTTGAGACAATGTTGGATATGAGGGAGAAGAGATTGAGGAACAAGGTTATTTCAAAGTACTTGGTTAAATTGAAGGGTCTGCTCATTGAATATGCTACATGGGAAGGAGTAGAAATTTTTTAGCATCCTAATTTGAGGTTGCTAGAGGACTAACAAATATCTGGAGGAGAGGAATGTAATGTCCCAAAAACAAAATGATCGACTTGGCCGACATACGGAGCAAATATTGTTTATTAACACTAATAAATAATAAATTAATTTTATTTTCTAGTCGACTCATTGAGTTGGCACCATTTGCATTTTTAAATCTGAATTTTATATTTTAAGCTTGTTTGGGCCGACCCCTTGGGAGGATGAGTATTTAAGCAAGCTATTTAAATCACTCTAGAATCATGGATTTTGGACTCCATGTCTTGTTGAGAGTGCAGAGAACTTAGTTACTTTAGCACAACACTCAGGTACTGGGTGTAGATATAGGCCTGAGAGAATTCGTACTTATTATCATCCTTGCATATACACTTGCTCACTTTCCAGTTTATTCACAGGTTCCAACAATTGAGGCATTGAATGGAGCAATTATTAATACAATCAGACCGAGCCCTGGCTCTGGCTGCTACTTACACTCTTTTTCGCTACAAGCATCTACAATTCCCCCCGAGATAGAGAAAACTCAAGGTGCGAAGCAGCTAGGTGAAGCAAGCAACCATTTCTAGATCACTGCCTAATGTTACATGACATCAAAATATTAGTAGATCAAGGAAAAGGCTATGAGAAAGCATTGATAGAGTGGGCGACTACTACTAGATCGAGCACACGTAGAACCAGTGGTCACTTCCAGGTTGAGCGAACAGACCAAGCCGTTCACATCCACCCTTTTCGCCACAGGGAATTTCGGATGACTACCCTTGTGTCAACATCGTATCCAACTTGACACTCTTCATTCAGTGAATCAGTGGCATGAACAATGAATTAATCCATACACACAATCCATAAATTTTGATCAGGTTGAAGACATTCATCGTTGGGTATTCTCAGATGGTCACATTCATATGGGTGCCACATTCCAAGGCCAAGGGAAGGATTGTGAGAGCTTGCCACGATACTCCTCTTGTTGGTCATCTGGGCTTCTACAAGACTTACAAGCAAGGGAACATTTCTCATGGAAGGGATTCAAAAATGACATATTGCAGCATGTCAGAGAATGCTTGGTGTGCTAACAAAATAAAATGGAACATGTGTTACCAGCTTGTTTCTTGCAACCCTTACCTATTCTAGACCAGAAATGGGAAAGCATATCAATGGATTTCATCACGGGACTCCCGAAGGTGCAAGGTAAAGACTACATTTATGTTGTGGTGGATAGGCTCACAAAATATGCTCACTTTTATGCCATTACTTCAAAATTTAGAGCTCCACAAGTTGTTGATCTATTTTTTAAGGAAGCTTTTAGACTTCATGGGTTGCCAAGGAACATTGTGAGTGATGGGAACAACAGGTTCATTAGCTTGTTTTGGGAAGAACTCTTTCATTTGGATCACACCAAGTTAACTCCTAGCACTAGAAACCATCCCCAAGTAAATGGAAAAATGGAGATTGTGAATAAATGGGCTGAAGGGTACTTGAGGAACTATGTGGCGGGGCAACAATCAACTTGGGTGAATTGGTTACATATAGGAGAATATTGCTACAGTGCTACACATCACATGCCCATTGGTATGTCTCCTTTTAAGTCACTCTATGGATATGCTGCCATCTCCTTCACGAATATAATTATCTCCGACAACAGAGTACTAAGGGATAGAGACATAATGCAACATAAAATGGATATCATGAATTCCCTTAAGGAGAACCTTCAACATGCTCTAAACCAACAAAAGTCGTATGTAGACCAACGAAGGACAAAGAGAGTTTTTGAGGTCAATGACATGGTGTACTTGAGATTACATCCCTATAGATAGTCATCCCTCAAAGGAAATGGTGCAGAGAAGCTAAAGCCAAGATTCTATGGACCATTCAAGATTACAAGGAGGATTGGGGAGGTTACTTATGAGCTCAAATTTCCCTAAGGGAGCATAATTCATAACATCTTTCATGTGTCTTGCTTGAAAATGGCCTTGGGACAGTAGATCACACCATCAATAGAGTTACCACCACTTGATGATGAAGGAAAACTCATACTTGAACTTGAGACAATGTTGGCTGTGAGGGAGAAGAGATTGAGGAACAAGGTTATTTTAGAGTACTTGGTAAAATAGAAGGGTCTGCTCATTGAAGATGCTATGTGGGAAGGAGTAGAAATTTTTGAGCATCCTAATTTGAGTTTGTTGGAGGACCAACAACAATCTGTAGGAGGGGACTGTAATGTCCCAAACAAAATGATCGACCTAGCCGATATATGGAGCAAATAGTGTTTATTAACACTATTAAATAATAAATTTATTTTATTTTATGTCCAACTCATTGAGTTGGCACCATTTGCATTTTTAAATTTAAATTTTATATTTTAAGATTGTTTGGGTCGACCCCTTGGGAGGACGAGTATTTGAGTGAGTTCTTTAAATCACTCTAGCATCACGGATTTTGGACTCCATGTCTTGCTGAGAGTGCAGAGAACGTAGTTACTCTAGCACAACACTCAAGTACTAGGCATAGCTACATGCCTGAGAGAATTCGTGCTTATTATCATCCTTGCATATACATTCACTCACTTTCTAGTTTATTCACAGGTTCCAACAATTGAGGCATTGAGTGGAGTGATTATTAATACGATCATGTCGAGCCGTGGCACTGGCTGCTACATACACTATTGTCTGCTACAAGCATTCGTGATTCCCCCCGGGATAAAGAAAACTCAAGGTCACAAGCAACTAGGTGAAGTGAGCGATCATTTCTAGATCACCACCTAAAGTTACAAGACATCAAAATATTAGTAGATCAACGAATGGGCTATGAGAAAACATTGATAGAGTAGGCGACTACTACCAGATCGAGCACACGTAGAACCAATGGTCACTTCCAGGTTGAGAGAACAGACCAAGCCATTCACATCCACCCTTTACGTCATAGGGAATTCATGATGACTACCCAGTGTCAACATCGTATCCAACTGGACACTCTTCATTTAGTGAATTGGTTGCACGAACAATGAATTACTCCATACACACAATCCATAGCTTCATATCGGGTTGAAGACATTCATTGTTGGGTATTCATAGATGGTCACATTCATATGGGTACCACATTCCAAGGCCAAGGGAAGGATTGTGAGAGCTTTCCATGATACTCGTCTTGCTAGTCATCTGGGCTTCTACAAGACTTACAAGCAAGGGAACATTTCTCATGGAAGGGATTGAAAAATGACATATTGCAGCATGTCAGAGAATGCTTGGTGTGCCAACAAAATAAAATGGAACATGTGTTACCAACTAGTTTGTTGCAGCCCTTACCTATTCCAAACTAGAAATGGGAAATCATATCAATGGATTTCGTCACGAGACTCCCGAAGGTGCAAGGTAAAGATTGCATTTATGTTGTGGTGGATAGACTCAAAAAATATGCTCACTTTTATGCCATTACTTCAGAATTTAGAGCTCCACAAGTTGTTGATCTATTTTTCAAGGAAGTTTTTAGACTTCATGGGTTGCCAAAGAACATTGTGAGTGGCAAGGACAACAGGTTCATCAGCTTGTTTTGGCAAGAACTCTTTTGTTTGGATCACACCGAGTTAACTCCTAGCACTAGATACCACCCCCAAGCAAATGGAAAAATGGAGATCGTGAATAAATGGATTGAATGGTACTTGAGGAACTATGTGATGGGGCAACAATCAGCTTGGGTGAAATGGTTACTGTAGACATCCAAATTTGATCACTTCCATATGATCAAAATCATCTATTATATTCATCTATTTCATTAATAGTGATTAAATAACTTATTTAATCATTATTTGATTTTCTGCCTAAAGTTCCTAAAGTATGTAATTAAATAAATTAAATACTTTACCTTACACCCTTTTCTTCTCTAAATTAAATAAACATGACAAATTATTTAATTTAGTCATTTAACCTATTTGGATTAAAACCAATTTTTAATTCCTCTTTTTCTCTCACCTTGTCACATTCTCCATAACCCTCTTTTAATCTAGATTAAATTAATTAATCTGTGATTAGGATGTGCACCACTTAATCAGGATTAAGAGTCACATCCTCCATAATCTTCCACTTGTCTCTAATCTCTCATTAATTATCCTAATCCTGTGTTTGCACAACATTAATCAGAATCATTAGCCACATTTGGCTTACCTTTTCTGGTCAACCTTTCCACTTACCCTTTTTAGCCTGGACTCTCTTTCCCATGTGAATTTTTAATTCACATTTATTTTCCCAAGGCTCCTCTCTTCCCCATGTGAATTTTTAATTCATTTTTGTCTTTCCAAGGTATTCCCCATCCCCATACAAGATTCTAGAAGCCTTGACTTGTCACTTTACATGTGCCAAGGACTTCTAGAACTTTGGACTTGTCACATCACCCACAAGTGACAAATCTCCAATTTTTTGGAGACCTTCTTTTACCTAATAAACTCTCCAATAAATATAAATTTTTAATTTGCATTTATTCTTCCAACCACTTCCCCTTTTCCCATGGAGATTTTTGAAGAATTCTAAAATTCCTCAAAGATCTCTTTCATCCTCATTTGGGGACAAAAAGTTCTTTTTTGAGGAAATCTTCTCATCCCCCAAGGTACTTCAAAGGTACTTGTCCTTCATCCACCTCATGTACTTCTCTTCCACCTCACTTCCACATCACTCCACCCTAAGACATCTCACATTCCACATGTCAAGATGTGAGGGCTTGTGAGTCTTCAAGTCACCATAGCCCTTCATCTTGATCTTTTTGGATTAATCCCAACTGTTGAATTCTCTAGAGAATTCAACTACCCTATAAATACCCCCTCATTTCCCTCATTTTGGGGATCAAGTCTTTTGCTACCAAACTTATGCCAAATTGTCATTTGCAGCATTTTAGTTTTATCCATAGCATTTTCATCAATTCATCTTGCATCTTGCATCCACTTCACTCCATTGTCATCCAAGGAGCACACAAGACATCCAAAGATCAAGGGCCAACCAAGGAAGGAGCAACATGAAGGTATAATTAACAATCTATTTGTTTATCGAACTTTTATGCTCCATTTTCTTAGGCTAACCATTGAGGTGCCCTTTTATTTTGCTATTTCCTCTTATTGCATCATTTTAGCATCTCACATTAGGAACATAGCATTTTAATAGGATCACAGTTACATATAGGAGAATACTGCTACAACGCTACACATCACATGTCCATTGGTATGTCTCCTTTTAAGGCACTCTATGGATATGATGCCATCTCTTTCATGAGTCTAATTCTCTCCGACAACAGAGTACTAAGGGCTAGAGACATGATGCAACATAATATGGATATCATGAATTCCCTTAAGGAGAACCTTCAGCATGCTCTAAACCAACAAAAATGCAAACCAACAAAGGACAAAGAGATTTTTTGAGGTCAATGACATAGTGTACTTGATATTATAGCCCTATAGATAGTCATCCCTCAAAGGAAATGGTGTGGAGAAGCTCAAGCCAAGATTCTATGGACCATTCAAGATTACAAGGAGGATTGGGGAGGTTGCTTAGAGCTCAAATTTCCCTAAGGGAGTAGAATTCATAACATCTTTCATGTGTCTTGCTTGAAAATGGCCTTGGGAAATTAAATCGCACTGCCAATGGAGTTACCACCACTTGATGACGAAGGAAAACTCATACTTGAACTTGAGATAGTGTTGGATGTGAGGGAGAAGAGATTGAGGTACAAGGTTATTTCGAAGTACTTGGTTAAATGGAAGGGTTTGCTCATTGAAGATGCTACATGGGAAGGAGTAGAAATTTTTGAGCATCCTAATTTGAGGTTGCTGGAGGACCAACAACAATCTAGAGGAGGGGACTGTAATGTCCCAAAAACAAAATGGTCGACTTGGCCGACATATGGAGGAAACAATGTTTATTAACACTATTAAATAATAAATTTATTTTATTTTCTGGTCAACTCATTGAGTTGGCACCATTTGCATTTTTAAATTTGAATTTTATATTTTAAGCTTGTTTGGGCCGACCCCTTGGGAGGACGAGTATTTAAGTGACTTCTTTAAATCACTCTAGCATCACAGATTTTGGACTCCATGTCTTGCTAAGAGTGCAAAGAACGTAGTTACTCTAGCACAACACTCAGGTACTAGGCATAGCTATAGGCCTGAGAGAATTTGTGCTTATTATCATCCTTGCATATACATTCGCTCACTTTCTAGTTTATTCACAGGTTCCAACAATTGAGGCATTGAGTGGAGCGATTATTAATATGATTAGGTTGAGCCTTGGCTCTGGTTGCTACTTACACTCTTGTCCGCTACAAGCATCTGTGATTCCCCTTGGGATAGAGAAAACTCAAGGTCACAAGTAGCTAGGTGAAGCAAGTGATCATTTCTAGATCACCGCCTAAAGTTATACAACATCAAAATATTAGTAGATCAAGGAACAAGCTATGAGCAAGCATTGATAGAGTGGGTGACTATTACCAGATCGAGCACACGTAGAACCAGTGGTCACTTCCAAGTTGAGCGAACAGACCAAGCCGTTCACATCCACCCTTTCCATCATAGGGAATTTAGGATGACTACCCCAGTGTCAACATTGTATCCAACTCGACACTCTTCATTTAGTGAATTGGTGGCACGAACAATGAATTACTCCATACACACAATCCATAGCTTTTGATCGGGTTGAAGACATTCATCGTTGGGTATTCATAGATGGTCACATTCATATGAGCATCCATAATCTAATATTATCATTGCTGATCAAAGCCACTGTTAAGGGTGAGATCTGCTAATCGCCTCCACTAGACGTTGACCTCATTCTTTCAGGTGAATCTAGCAGTTTCTACGTAATCGGTTCTAGAGTATTTTTCCAGAATGTTGGATCTTTGTGTAAAATCTATAACAATTTTTTCGGTTTGATGTGATCACTAATAATGTGAGAGTTATTATTTATGTGGTTTTATTGAAAGATTATGGAATTGCAGTTTATTTCTTTCAAAATTGTTGAAGGAACTTTACATAGTTATAGAGAACTAGATAACGTAAGTGATGTAGGCTTTTGACATTAATGAAATCCACACATTTTTAGTCGATTGGCTATATATTGTGTGGAGTTTTGATTGAAACCTATCTCACGTCGCAAACAGGTAGACGCTAAATAGTTTTTCATTAGTTGTTTCCGGTCAATTAAACTTTTCTGACCTCATGCATGAAAAAAATCACTCGCATTTAATATCAGATCTTGAATTAGATTATATTTTTGAAATCTTGTATCTGATATTTTTTGATCCGCTTTTCATTTATCATGAATAGATTGAAGCAGCGGCTGGAGAGATTAGATTTGGTTTTCTTGCGAATGGATGCCTCACGACTACAATGGCACTGCTATTTAGATGAAGCAGTCACTCTAGGGAGATTGGTTTGGTTCGTCTATCTTTTAAAAATTTATGTTTTGGTCAGTCATCATTTTTTTTTCCAAAATACCCATTTTTCTTATTGGCATTATTGATAGCACAACACAAATTTGTGCAAAATATTGAGTCAAGTTGCTTTCCATGGTATATTTTCCTAGATTTGATGCTAAAAGGGCTCAAAGCCGAATGGGAGCAAAGCTAGGCGAAACAAGGAGTACGTCTACGTTTGGGCAAGGCAGATTTAGCATAGGACTTCACTTCACCATTGGAAAACCAAGGACTGAAAATTTTGATGAACGCATATCACCAGCACTTTTAGGCCATGCACATAAATGATTTTCAAAATCGAGGTACTTAAATTTCTGATTTTCTATGCTAGAAATGAAAATGATTGTGAAAATTATAATGGTGACTAAAAATTTATGGTTTTTGATAACTGGGTAGGGTGGAGATTATGAGTCGGGGGTGTGGAAATTTGAAGGAGATATGTAAGTTTCATTTGGAACCACATGTGTATCAATCACACAACCATAAATTATCTTGTCTAAAACTCCTCCCATGAAATGTTTAACAGGGTTTTATAGAACTGATATGGACAAAGAGGTTTGGACGGGTTTCAATAAGTGCTCTAGCCAAAGGATTGATATGGACAAAGAGGTTTGGACGATTTCAAGAAGTGGTGGAGCCAAGGTTACACTGTGTGCCTTGGATTTTTGGGACCCAAGTCACTGGTTACCTTTCCTTGAGAGTATAAAGTTTGGATGTTTGTTGTGAAACAAAGACCAAGGTATATGTTTAGGTTAAGAAAATCCCCTTAGTTTCTTTTAATTTTAAAATTTTTATGGAATATAAACAAATGACTGTGAGATCCACAAAAAATGAAAAAACTTAAAAAATGCATGTAGGTTTATACATCCAAGAGGTTAAGTGTAGGGTTTGATTTTGATATATTTTTTTTAATAAGAATGTTGAAGCTTCTTCAGAACAGATTATGTTTGTATATTGAGAGTAATTTGTTTTTCAATTTGTTGTAGGATAATATTTTTGTGACTGTGGTGGCTTCTATTCTAAGTCGCATATAATCTTCTCTACTCTACTACATTCACATATCATATATTCCTTTCACTCTCTTCTACACCCAAAATTTCAGTGGCGATCTCATTTATATATCTACATCAAGTGTAACTTCAATTAGGTCAGCCTAATTAGAAGAAACACACAAAAATTAAACATGTCATCCTCAAAGCATTTTATCCACACTTAGCACCTAAATTCAAAGTACACTTTACATCAAGATAGGTCGGAATGACCTAATATAAATCCCACATAAGATAGAGTTACTCAACTATTCTCCACAAAACATCAACCATGTCAGGTCAGCCCAAAATAGACCTAAACACAAAGACTTCAAGTGTTCATGCAATACATCAACCATGCGACCTTAAAACTTTGATCTCCCATCGAATTCCCATTCAATTGAAATTTATTATTTTATCTCAATCATCACAAGACAAAATAATTATTCATGAAGAAGTGTGGAATATCCCACATTGATACATTGTACAAACGATAACTGCTATATACAAACCTACACATTGTCATTCATATATTCTTGGAAACTATACATAATGTCACAAAAACTTAAATGCTTCTGCATCTGATGAACACAAAATTATATTTATAATTTTAGAAGATTATACCATCATGTGGTGAAGTGTGGACTTGAAAATTGATACACTAAACCACAATACTGTTTGAGGAAACACTTAGAAAAATTCTTGAATTCTTGATAAACTATACTTTTTGGATCAACTTGCACTGTACATAGCTCACCAAAAATATTTCCACACTATGTTAGGATGATCAAAAAAAATTTGACATCAATGACAACACTGGATCAAACAATATATATACACTTCATGCACATGTTGCCAAACTGCATCATCAATGACAGGCTTCCAAACTTCCAACAAGTAAATAATGAAAAGAATCATTAGAAGAGAGTGAAACTTCCAAATAAAGCAATTCTGACACTTCTAAATTAGAATCCTTAGGAAACATGCTAAACAAACAAACACAACAAGAATTAGATAAAAAAAATTGTAAAATAAAGCTACTTGAATACAGTGGTGATATTGGTACAGGGGAGGAAGCAGAGAAATAGTTAACCAATCTAGAGAGATATTTTGGTCTGCAAAACACAAGCAGTTATGCTAGGATAGGAATCATCACCTATCAGTTGAAAATTGGTGCATTAAATTGGTGGTAAGACATGATTCGATCTTCACAACTATGAGCCAACAAAATAAAATGGTCACAATTTAAATAATTATTCCAACAAAAATACCTTTTTGATTGCTTCCTACGAGAAAAGAAGAATGAATTCTTTGAATTGAAACAAAAATTTGAAAGACTTAATCATTTTGTGTTGTTCATTGAAGGACATGACTGTGTTGTTAGATTCATTAATGGTTTAAGGTATTAATACCAAGTGCAGGTATGGTGTGGCAAGCTAGTTTTAGTAGATGAAGCCGTACAAATCATCGAAAATTTTGAAACTTACCATTAAATTGGAAGACAAATAAATAAAATCACAAAATAAATAGAGAGGATTCATACAATAAAAATTTCAAACAAAGAATACACTATTCAAATCAAGATACAATCCAATGTTGATCCACTAAAATGTCCCACTCTAACAAAGACAAACCTATACCACCAAGAATTGAATGTTGGACTTGTGGTGAAAATTATTTGCAACAAAATTGTCATCGATTGCATCCCAGCGGTGGAAAATTTGGAAAAAATCACCGTACATATGATCATATACACAAACCACAACAACATCAAAACAAAGATAGCAAGGCTTCTACTCCTTCCAGCATGAAGATTTATGCCACTGTAGATATAGGTACCATACATTATCAATCATCTCTAATTGAAATTAAGGATTCTATAAATGGCCATCCCCTTGTTTTTTTTAATTCATGAAGTATTCGTAACTTCATTTCTCCTAGGGTTGTAGCACAGATAAATATTGCATCTAAATCAATAGAAAATTTTACTTGTCGAAATGGCATATGGTAGAGTAGTTAGACAAATTGGCACAATTTTTGAAAATCTAAAATTTGAATTAGATAACTTTGTAACACATGATCAATTTCACATACTAAATCTTGGTATATATGATACTATTCTAGGTATGAGTTGGCTAGATAAAAATAGTGCTTTCCTAAGTTGTGAAAATAAACAAGTTATCCTAAAATCTAACATGGGGACATGTGACATTTTACAAGGGGAGAAAAGACCTCTTCACATTAAAACTATTTCAACCATGCAAGTCAAGCATAGTGTAAGAAAAAAATGAAATATTTTGTGCTATGATTTTTCAAATAGGTGATAAATTTAAATTAGACATTAATATTAAACCTTTGGTATAAGAATTGGGTAAGTGCACCAAGATGGTTCCCAAAAAGGGGACTTAAGTGGACAGCTTTTTTTCTGAAATCAAGAAATACTGACCTTGGACGTGAAATTGAGGATACTTAGACTCAAAATTTTGAGATGGAACAAAAAGAAGGATTCAAGTGCTCTGAGTCCACTTTCTAAAATTCTAATTTATTTTGAAAATGATTGAGATTAAGGGGTTCAAACGAGATTTGTACACAAATTGGTGTTGTTTTTATCAAAAAAACATAACATAGCAACTCTTGTATGACCCTCGTATGATGAACTTTTTTTTAGTATTTTTAAAATCACAACGGTCAGAAGTTAGCTAACAGTATGTAGCTGATGCATGATTTTTCTGATAAATTTTTAATAATATTTGATTTTTTACTAATTTGTGAAGTGGACATATCCTGAAAATAGAATTTTGGCCATGCTACCCCTACAAATTTTGGAAACTAATTGATTTGTTTTTTTTTTTAATTTTTTAATTTTGTAGAATGGAGTCTAGTTTCTAAAAATGTAATTTATTTGAAAAATTGATGACGGTTAATTTATAACGAAAAAAATACCAAACACTGCTTTTTGACAAAAAAAAGACATACATATAAAATAAATTATGGATGAAAGACTTAACATTTTCAGAAAGTGAAAAAAATTACATCGTTGGATAGCTAAGAGATAACCCAACATTACCCATGTGCTCGATTTTTTTGATATTGAACCATGTGCAATCCTACGGTGAGCACGAACTCAATTATGAGAAATATGGTGGATTTTTTAAAAACACGTCTCTGGTCGTTGGGAATGCCCTTCAAGCCTTTGGGTTGGAATTCCAAGGCAATACCAAGCTTAAAGTTCGGTAATTCTCAAAGCAAGATATAACGCAAGCGCGCTATAACGAGAGCGCGTTATAACACGCTCACGTTATATCTCACTTTTGACATGGTTTTTGCTTCTGCGGGGAACATGTCTACTAGCACATAACGTGAGTGCATTATAACGTGCTCGAGTTATGTCTTACTTTATGTTAAATGCTAATATATTGATGTATGCTGATATATTTTTATGTACATGTATGTATGTATGCTTGTATGGATGTAAGATTATATGTGCAAATGTATTATGCTTGTATGTATGCATTTATGTATGTCTTTAGATGAAGGGAGAATTTAGAGAGAGTCTAGAGAGATGGAGAGGGGGTCGAAGTGAGAGTTTAAGAGAGAGGGAGTGGGAGAGAAGGGGTTGGATTGAGGGGGAATTAGCTAGGTAGGGTGGGAGGGATAGAGGGAGGGAGAGAGAGAGAGAGAGAGAGGTCAGAGAGAGAGAATTGATGGAGAGGGAGAGAGAGAGAGAGGGGGTGGGAGAGAGAGAAGAGGGGGAGAGAGAGAGAGACAAAGAGAAAGAGAGGGTTATGTAGGTAGGGTGCGAAAGGGAGAGACTTGAGAGTGTGAGAGGGAGAGACTTGAGAGTGTGAGGGGGGTGAGAGGGAGAGACTTGAGAGATAGGTAGTGAGAGTGTGAGTGAGGGAGTGAGAGAGGGTGGTAGGGATTGATTGAACGAGAGGTACGCAGAAAGAGGGAGATGGTACATAGAGACAATTAGAGAGGGTGGGAGGGAGGGAAGGAGGGAGAGGTGAGATGTATAGATAGAGAGAAAGTGATAGGGGTTGAGGGTATAGGGTTGAGGGATTAGGATGGAGGACCCATAGGGTTGATGGTTTCTAGGGTATAGGGTTTAAGGTTTGAGGGTTGATGGAATAGGTTTGATGGTAGAGGGTAGAAGGTTTAAAAGTTTAAAGTTTGCTTTAGGCAGGGTTTGGGAGTTAAGGGTTTAGGGTTGGGTTTACTTGGTTGAGGGTAGAGGGCTTGTGTGTATAGCTTTGAGGGTATATATGGAAGGATTAGGTTCAGGTCCAATGTAAGGGTAGAGGATCGAGGGTCAGAGGGATTAAGGGTTGAGGTTGAGAATTGAGGGTTGAGTGTTTAATGTATAGGCAAAGGGTAGAGTGGCTTAAGGGTAGAGGGTTGAAGATCGAGGGTTTAAGGTATGTGGTCGAGGGATTAGGGTTGAGGGTCCAATAAATAGGGTAGAGGTTATAGGGGTCAGAGATTAAGGTTATGATTAGGGTTTTAGTGGTGAGCATTGGGTTGATGGTAGAGGTTAGAGGCAAGGGTTTGGGTCAGCTTAGGTTTAAGGGTTAGGTCGAGGGCTGAGGGTTATGGGTTGAGGTTTAAGGGTTTAAGAGTTGAGGTTTAAGGGGTCAAGAGGGTTGAGGGGGTAGAGAGTTTACTATGGGTTTGAGGGTTGGGGGATTAGGGGGCCGGTGGCAGAGGGTATGGGATCAGTGGTAGAGGCAGGGTTTATGGGTTAGGCTTCATGGCTTAGGTTTAGGGATGAGGCATTAATAGGTTATGTGAAAGTAGAGGTTATAGAGCTGAGGGATTAGGGTTTAAGGTTGAGGTCGAGGGATTAAGAGGGTATAGGGTTGAGGATTAGGTTTTAATGGTCGAGTCTAGGGTTTAAGGACAGAGGTATAGGGTTGAGGATTAGGGTTTAAGGGTTGAGGGTTGAGGGTTGAGGATTGAGGGTCGAGGGATTAAGAGGGTATAGGGATTGAGGGATTAGGGTTTAAGGGTTGAGGATTGAGGGTTGAGGGATTAAGAGGGTATAGGGGTTGAGGGATTAGGGTTTAAGGGTTGAGGGTTTAGGGTTGAGGGATTATGAGGGTATAGGGGCTGAGGGATTAGGGTTTAAGGGTTGAGGGATTAGGGATTAAGGGTTGAGGGATTAAGGGTATAGGGGCTGAGGGATTAGGGTTTAAGGGTTGAGGGTTGAGGGATTAAGAGGGTATAAGGATTGAGGGATTAGGGTTTAAGGGTTGAGGATTGAGGGTTGAGGGATTAAGAGGGATTAGGGGTTGAGGGATTAGGGTTTAAGGGTTGAGGGATTAAGAGGGTATAGGGGTTGAGGGATTAGGGTTTAGGGTTTAGGTCTTTATCTCCCACTCCCCACTTCCCCCCTTCTCCCACTCTCTCCCACTCTCCCCCTCTCTCCCTCTCTCTTTATCTCCCACTCTCCCCTCTCTCCCTCCCACTCTCTCCCTCTCTCTTTCTGCCACTCTCTCCTTCTCCCTCCCTCCCTATCTTCCACTATCCCCCTCTCTCCCTCCCACTCTCTCAGAAACTCCTATACTCTAAAAAATACACTAAGAAAACTAAATTTCGCATAACATGAGCGCATTTTTTAATCCACTAAAACGGTAAAATAATCTATATACCCGTGATTTGAAGGCCCACAGTTTGCATATTCCCCTAGTTTTGCACGTGCTCCGACAAAAAATATCTTTTTGATGATGTTGTGAAGTGTGCAAGCATCTTTTTCACATTCCATCACCTTTTCCATGATCTTTTTACCACCTTTGCATGAAATAGTAGAGTTTCCACGTTGAAAGACATATAATATCAATTGAAGTTTGAATTCCATTGAAAATTGATATACAATTGAAGTGCGGAAGGGAACAAGCTTTTGAACAAGTCAAATTGTTGTGGAGTTTGAAGAAAGAAGAAGCTAAGGATACATAATTGGGTTGAACTCCTCCATTTGAAAGTCTGGTTTTTAAGGTACGTGAAGTCTTTACAAATTTTCTTTCATTCTATTATGGCTTGCTTTCATTTTTGTTTGTCATTATAACCTTAAGTTGTCAATGCACATTTTAAATTACCAAATTATATACATGATTATTTACACTTGCCAATTACCATTTTACACTTGCCAATTATAGAAATTCAGAACGATTCACCAAAATTCATCCTTTAAGACAACTCCAAGCCTCTCCCATTCCTCTGAAGGGTCCAAACACCTTCCAATACCTCTGCACAAACTGATGCAGTACAAAGGAAGAAATCAACACCTTTCTTGACACACTTATTCAACTATATTTCCATTCACAAAACATTTGATTTGTATATTCAAATTAGCATTAAGAGTTCCCAATTCCTTAAGGACTTTCAAAAAACCTTGAAAATCTTGAAAATAACTGATTACAATCAACTAGGTTCCTCAAAACATCAACCAATGATTATGTGATTCACAAGTTGTTTAATTAGGTCTCAAAACAAGATAATTTCTAGGTCTTAGGACCTTACCTGCTCAACTAGGCTTCCAATACAAAAACCCCCATTTTTCAAAGCAAAGAGGGAGGGTTTATAGAAACTCCTATTCCTGGGCCTTCCCAGACCATTCCAAAGCATCAAAGATCTTCAAAATACCCTGCACAAGGTCAAAAGTTCATTACATAGACCACTCCTTCAACAATTGATGGGGAGTCTTATATTTCAAGAGAAATCTTGCTCTTCCCAAGACCTATTCTCTGGTCTTCCTAGGGTATTCCTCTCTACCCTACTCAGGGATCCCTCCTAAACTCCTCTCACCTCATAAGACTCTCCACCAATTTCAAATTCTTCACCATTGCTCTCAATTCACCACTAAGCTTTTGTGGGCTCCACACTGAACCAAAGTGTCCTAACCACTCCAAGGGATGGGAAAGGGTATTCTCACTATCCCCTTGTTGATTTGACTCCTCACTGATCCATATCATAGGATTCTTTCACCTTGTACCCATCGCTTTCTTGAAAAACCCAATTTTAGGCCTTGTAGCCCTTTGCCCAATTAAGCCTCCTAGAACCCGTTTTCTTGGCTGTTCTCAAAAACGGTTTTAACAACCCCCAAATATTTTTATAGATTATTTCTATTGGTACCCTAGGCTTAAAGATTTACAAGGTGTTTAGTCCTTTTGGCGTTCGTACATAGGACTGCCCCCATACCCCCTATTTTCAAGGGTTTATAAGGTTCTGGTTCCTTTTTCCAACTTTGAGGGCTTCAATCACCTCCTCAACTCTCCTCCTTGCACAAAGATGTCTGGACTACATGTTCCCACACTCTCTTGCTCTTGATTGGCACAAACCAGTCCATTTAGAAACTTTCTTTATTGTTGTCCTCTCCAAGCCACTAGCCACAATGCACCTACACTCGCCTTGTTCTTGATGAATTCGCCATATCCCCTACAAAACAAGACACCACACACCTTATGTACACTATAAAAATATTCCCCTACTTGATTCCAAGTGGCCATGGTAGCCTTGCCACGGGAATTCAAGTGGGGATCATTATTTCCAAAAACTGGCCTGAACCGGCTATGAGACCAAAAATTCTAAAAACTTGCAAAACAAAAAGCAATTGGACTAAATGGCTAATATAATGCTTCACATAGTAATTAAGTGACACAATTGAAAGAATCAAAGCATTAGAAATGTCCTTTCAATCCATTCTTGACTGGATGAAGGCACAAAAATAGAAATTCAATGAAATTTGCACTCTTCCAACTCACAAATTCCCCTTCCAAAACTCCAAATCGTACAATAGCTTTCCCACATGCTCAATTAGGGTTTTTTATGACCTTATATACCTTTCTCCCATGTTCTAGGACCCTTGGGTTGGGCTTAGAGCATCATTAATTCCCTTTTCCCACTTTTAGGAAAAATTGCCAAGTCTACATGGACTAATTTGCCTAATTTCATCATTCAGGCTTCTCCAAACTTCAAGGCTCTAGACTACCCTAAGTTTGCCTTAAATCACACATCAAAAAAAATACTAGGACTTTACATCATAGTGCTTATTCCCCTGGTGGTTGGATAGAACCACCTACAAGCCAAAATTGCCAAGATCTTCCAAAAGACCTTTAAGGTGCTCTTGTACCAACAATTTTTCAAAATCACTCCTTGGTTCCTCAAATTCTCATGGAAAAGTGCTTGTTTGAGCTAAGAACCACATATCCTATTGTCATTAGTTTCATTCCAAGGCATGTTCAACAATAAAAGACCCTACTTTTGTACACGATGATTGTAAGTATTATTTAAATGAAGCCTTCAATGACATATATTTTTCAATTATCTTGAATGGATACATTTTTTAGGAACTAATATTCATCTCATTACCATGGTACAAATAAAATTATCTGCCATGCCGAAGAAAAAGACAAAGAGGAAACTAATAGGCGAAGAGAACAAAACCTTGAAAGAAAAGGAGAGAGTTCGGGTAGTGGCATATCATGAAAAGAAGAAATTGGAAACGATTGATGAAAACAACCCGATTGTAGAAGAACCTCAACCATCAAAAAGAGAATGGGAATTGGCAGCACAAAAGGCATGAATGCAAAAGCATCGTCGTAAGATAGATTCAGATACCGTAGTTGGAGATACACCCTCTACGACAAGTGAATATGAAGGGACACCATTAAGCACAAGCGAATATGGATGGACACCATCTAGCACAAGTGAATATGGAGGGGCACCATTTACCACAAGTGAATACTGTTGGACACCATCCAACACATCTTAAGTTGAGAGTACATCATCACTCGAAATTGACGAAGAAGGTATGCTATCATTCCCATGTGAACCTCAAGGTATGTCTTCTTCTCCACCATCGATCGAAGGAATGCAATCTAGCCCACCTCAATTAAATATTGATGAAATTCCTAATGTTGAGATGTATGTACCTAGGAGAACACCACCAAGAATTTTGCGTAGAAAGCCAAAGTATTTGATTAATATTGATGATGATATTTCGCAGTACATAGAATTAAAGATTTCAACACGCACTTGTAGAAGATATGCTGATGAGATTTGGGAACGATTCTTTGAAAGGCTAAATGAGATTGCAAGATGTAAACTATTTGTTGAAATGATGCGGGGTGTAAAGTATAGGAACATCATGAAGACTCTTGGATTGAGAACATTGAATGCATCGAGTGAAGACACTTTTGTGAAGAATCTAATGGATGCTTATGAGAGTGTGGGTAAGACCTCACGCTCAAAGGATAGTAATGTCACCCGATGTGTCATTACATCAACTTTCGTAAGTTTTCAAACAAAGAGAGCTCGCCTAATTAAAAATACTAGTGAAAAAATGGGAATTAGTAGAAAGACTTTATCAAGAGCCATTCAAAGGCGGAAAAGAGTTGAGGGCAATGATACAAATGAATTATGGGCATTCTCGGGGAGACTGTCATGAAAAGATAAAGAAGTTGTCGAAGCCTTGAGAACACTAATTGAAGAGTATTGGAAGAATAACACAAGGCCATCTCCGAATCAAAGGGATGTGGTAAGAAGGAGAATCAGTAGTCTGAATCGTGAGCCACATCCAAAGCATTTTTTGGATATGACTCAAACCCAATTTTTTTGGAAATTTTCAAATGATTATCCTCAAATTAGTATTTCTCAATGATTTTTTGAACTGCTTAAATTGTTTTATGTCAAGATAAATCACACACGCACTACTTGTTGTTGTAGACTACATATTGAATTTTCTAACCATTACGATGTTTATCGTTCTATATGTTCAGATTTGCATACTAACAATGTTTTGTAGGATTGTGGCATAGAAGCCCCACCAAAATCTTCAAGAGAGTTCTTATAAAAAAATTTATGTGAAATAGAGGATGGCCAGATATTCTATAGGACAACATGCTTGGATGGTTCATGCGAGCGTTGCGGTGGCTTCCAGTGTATGCCAGTATGTCAACATATGGAAAGCACAAATGAGGTGGGACAAAAACTAGTAGAGTTCGGGAAGTATAAAACAGTGGCATATGCTACAAAAGATGGGTCTCAAGCAAAAAGGTGTGATTTGGTTATTGAGAAGATTCTAGTGTACAGATTTATGACCACATTTCGTGATAGTATACTATTTGAGTATGCAATGCATACCCATAGAGCCCGATGGTTGGACACGTAGTTCAAGCTATGCAAGGACACCTTTCCAGTTGGAAGCATAGTATCCGTGGTTGACTTTGTAGAGAACTACACTCTACAGCCACAACATGAGGTGCAGTCACAATATTACAACTCCACACAAGTTTCAATATTTGTGCACATAGCATTCATTCATGCATCTGATAGTACAGATGAGCAAAGGAAGGTATTGAGGGAGTACCACTTTTACATTAGTGATGATCGCACACATTCTGCAAAGTTCATGCAAGGTTGCTTCCAGATGTTCTACAGTGGTTTGGCTCAGAGGGGCATAGAATATGATCAACATATAATATGGTCTGATAACTATGTAGCACAGTTCAAGAACTCGTGCATGTTCTACTGGTCTTGCAGGATGCATGTCATTATAGGTGTTCAACATATGTGGAACTTTTGTGAGGCTAGACATGGAAAGGGGGAGCATGATGGTGCAGGAGCATGCGTGAAAAGAGCATTAGCACGTGAAGAGTTAAAGTATAAAGACAGTGCAAAGTTGACAGATGCAAAATCAATCGTCGAGTGGTGTAATGCTTTGATGGGTCCAGGTAATGAAGGTATGTCTTCAGTTCGTAGATTTTTTTGGTTGATGGATGATACTAACATTGCACCATATGAAGATTGTTGTACACTAATAGGATCGAGTGAGGTACACTCTTTCCTTAGCTCAAATATAGGTTCATGGAGTATCAATACACGAAAGATAGCATGCTTTTGTTCTTCATGTACAATGGAAGACTGGAATGATTGTGAGTCAGGGGAGTGGGTTGACAAATGGTTCACAAGTTATCTTAGCCCACTTCACACGTATCGCCCTCCAACGGAATTGGAACTGACACAGATAGAATCATCGATCGACTTTGACCACATATCAGATCTAGTTCAACGAGGTGATATATCTACTTTCTTAGTTGTTGAAATTTCATATCGTTAGATCTTACTTTGTACTGTATTTGTAATGTTGACAAATTTAAAGAGATTTTTTGCACATATCAATGCAGGGCATGTTTATGCAGTTATTGCAGATGAAGACAATGAAGAGGGAACAGACTATTACTTGTGTCGTTGTGTTGAGACAAAAAATAAATTGGAGGCCCCAGTTATAGATGGAGAAAACATTGAATACCCTACAGGGTCAGTTGTGGTTACTGGAACATGGCTTAGAAGGTACCCACATTCAAGTGTTAAACATTGGCTATTTCAGGACTATGACATGCATCGTAAGATTCTTCATTACTCGAACCTTGTCATGGCATCCAATGTTCATTTGACCAAATATGGGGGTAGACCTTTGAACAAGACGTTATGGAAGTTCTGTGAGTCTGACCATGAGGCAATACTTGACACAGTAAAGAGTAGAGCAGACCCAGATGGTTCGTTGGATTAATTTGTAAGTATATGCACATTGGTTCTTATTAATTTATACTTGTATGCACATTAATTTGTTTGATTCCAGTGCTATCATCTTCTTTTACAGTGATTGGTGTCCCCTTGCAAAAAATGCAAATATATGAGCCATCCAAGAGAATGTCAACCAGAAAAGCAATGCAACATCCTTATTTTGATGCCTGCATGCAACATCTGTAAGTGCCTTCCATCTATTTTTATTTCATTTCCATTTTAGATGCTCTTTATTTTTCTCTTTTACTTTGCGTATTTGTAAGTAAACTACTAAGGGTTGATTGATCTTTCGTTGCAGAAAATGCTGATTTAAGAGCCATCAAAGAAAATCTCAACCAAAAACGCAATGCAACATACTTATTTTGATGATTTTGAAAAATCTCAATTTTGATTTCAAGCCATTGTAAGAGAGCATGTGAAGCTTAGCAAGGGAATCTCAAGTTACTCATTTGAAGTTAACCTCATGATGAGCACCTATGATGTAGACATTTAAAGAGAATCTTGAATGTATGAGTGACACTGTAAAAGATATGAGAGAACAAAGTGCCAAAGGCATTGTAATAAGATTTAATTACATAATGAGATATACTCAAATATTGTAAGGTTGAATTTCATGTTTGGTGTAGTAGCACCTTGTTCTGTAAATGCCTTGAGTAGGAAAATTTGCAAACTTTGAATTTTGAAATGTAAACAATGTGAAAAAGGTCATATAAAGGTCATGTAAATAATTTGTACACATTTTTCTACAACTCGTGTGAAAAAGCGGATTGTTCCAACACATCCGAATAGATATTTTTATGCTAGGCATGGTCTCTTTTCACACCGAAACACGTGGAATCGCTCTGAGCTATGTTCCACCAGATTGATCCCTCAAGGGTCCAAAGTGCAAAATGGGTGCAAACTTCAGCATGCTAGTACTCAGATACCGTGACACTTAAAAACTTCTCGTCTGATCCTACAGAAAGGTGTTGGGCCCCTCTAGAAAAACCTCTCTCGGTTTTGGCTATCTTGGAGTGGTTTTTTCATGGCGGCGGATTTTCACTTGATGGAAAAGGTGTCAAATTCAAGCAGTGTAAAGTTGCAAAGTGGTGCAACTTTCGCTTTGCAACTCATGTGACCAAGCAAACTATTCAAACACGTCCAAATAGGTATTTTTATTGTAGGCACAGTCTTCTTTCACACCGAAACACATGGAATCGCTCCAAGCTATGTTCCACCGGATCGATCCCTTAAGGGTCCAAAGTGCAAAATGGCTGAAAACTTCAGCATGCTAGTACTCGGATAGCGTGACACTTAGAAACTTCTCATCTAATCCTATAGAAAGGCGTTGGGCCCCTCTAGAAAAACCTCTCTCGGTTTTGGCTATCTTGGTTGTCATGGTGGTGAATTTTCACTTGATGGAAAAGGTGTCAAATTCAAGCAATGCAAAGTTGCAAAGTGGTGCAAATTTTGCTCTGCAACTCGTGTGACAAAGCAGACTATTCCAACACATCCGAATAGGTATATTTACACTAGGCATGGTCCTCTTTTGCACCGAAACATGTGAAATCGCTCCGAGCTATGTTCCATCGGATCGATCCCTTAAGGGTCCAATGTGCAAAATGGTTGCAAACTTCAACATGCTAGTACTCACATACCATGACACTTAGAAACTTCTCATCTAATCCTACAGAAAGGCGTTGGGCCCCTCTAGAAAAACCTCTCTCGGTTTTGGCTATCTTGGAGTGGTTTTCTCATGGCAGTAGATTTTCACTTGATGGAAAAGGTGTCAAATTCAAGCAGTGCAAAGTTGCAAAGTGGTGCAACTTTCGCTCTGCAACTCGTGTGACCAAGCGGACTATTCCAACATGTCCAAATAGGTATGTTTATGCTAGGAATGGTCCTCTTTCACACTGAAACACGTGGAATCGCTTCAAGCTATGTTCCACCGGATCGATCCCTTAAGGGTCCAAAGTGCAAAATCGCTGCAAACTTTAGCATGTTATTACTTGGATACCATGACACTTAGAAAATTCTCGTCCAATCCTACTGAAAGGTGTTGGGCCCCTCTAGAAAAACCTCTCTCGGTTTTGGCTATCTTGGAGTGGTTTTCTCAGGGCGGCGGATTTTCACTTGATGGAAAAGGTGTCAAATTCAAGTAGTGCAAAGTTGCAAAGTGGTGCAACTTTCGCTCTACAACTCGTGTGACAAAGCGGACTATTCCAACACATCTGAATAGGTATGTTTACACTAGGCATGGTCCTCTTTCATACCGAAACACGTGGAATCGCTCCGAGCTATGTTCCACCGAATCAATCCCTTAAGGGTCCAAAGTGCAAAATGGCTGCAAACTTCAGCATGCTAGTACTCGGATATCGTGACACTTAGAAAATTCTCATCTAATCCTACAGAAAGATGTTGGGCCCCTCGAGAAAAACCTCTCTCAGTTTTGGCTATCTTGGAGTGGTTTTCTCATGGCGGTGGATTTTCACTTGATGCAAAAGGTGTCAAATTCAAGTTGTGTAAAGTTGCAAAGTGGTGCAACTTTCGCTCTACCACTTGTGTGACCAAGCGGGTTATTCCAACATGTCCGAATAGGTATTTTTACGCTAGGCATGGTCCTTTTTTGCACCGAAACACGTGGAATCTCTCTGAGCTATGTTCCATCGGATCGATCCCTTAAGGGTCCAAAGTGCAAAATGGCTGCAAACTTCAGCATGCTAGTACTCGGATACCATGACACTTAGAAACTTCTCGTCTAATCCTACAAAAAGGAATTGGACCCCTCTAGAAAAACCTCTCTCGATTTTGTCTATCTTGGAGTGGTTTTTTAATGGCGGCGGATTTTCACTTGATGCAAAAAGTGTCAAATTCAAGCTGTGTAAAGTTGCAAAGTGGTGCAACTTTCGCTCTGCAACTCGTGTGACCAAGCAGACTGTTCCAACACGTTCGAATAGGTATTTTTACGCTAGGCATGGTCCTCTTTCACACCGAAACACGTGGAATCACTCCGAGCTATGTTCCACCGGATCGATCCTTAAGGGTCCAAAGTGCAAAATGGCTGCAAACTTTAGCATGCTATTACTCAGATACTGTGATGCTTAGAAACTTCTCATCTGATCCTATAGGATCGCATTGATCCTGTCTACAAAAAATCTCTCAGTTTTGGCTATCTTGGAGTGGTTTTCTAGTGGTGGTGGATTTTCACTTGATGGAAAAAGTATCAAATGCAAGTAGTGCAAAGTTGCAGAGTGGTGCAACTTTCTTTCTGCAGCTTGTGTGACAAAGTGGACTGTTCCAACATGTTCAAATAGGTATGTTTACGCTAGGCATGGTCCTCTTTTGCATCGAAACACATAGAATCGCTCTGAGCTATGTTCCACCGGATCGATCCCTTAGGTTGGAGGAGTCTTAAGTTGCAAATTTGTAAGTTGCTTAAAGCAACAAATTTGAAATGATATTGAATGGCCCACTTAGCACTCATTACATCTAAGTGATGCTCACAGAGGTGAGGCACTAGGCCTTCCTAAGAGGTCACCCATTCCAGTATACTCCAGCTCAAGTGCTTAACCACAAAGTTTTTTCCCTAAGAAGGCACAGTGGAAAAGGCATAATCCATTGTACTTTTGATGAGTGGAAAGGAATTCCTAAGAGAAATGAAGGAGGAAGAAGGAGTTGTCTATGCAATCATGTTGAAGCCAAAGTAGGAGGAGTCACCTAGTTGGCTACCTATGACAGCAGAGGTGAAGAAACTGTTGGATCAGTTCAGGGATATCATTTCTGAAGGCACACCAACTATACTACCACGTAAGAGGGCAATTAGTCATCAAATTGACTTTGTACCAAGAGAAACATTGCCTAACAAGGCTGCATACAAAATGACACCGGAGCAGAACAAGGAGATAGCAAGGCAAGTTCAAGAACTTTTGGACTAAGGGTTCATCGGGAAAAGCATAAGCCCATGTGTTGTTCCAGTGGTGTTGGCACCTAAGAAGGGAGATAAGTGGAGAATGTGTACTGATTCTAGGGTCATAAATAGGATAACCATTAGATATAGGTTTCCTATTCCTAGGATAGAAGACTTAATGGACTGTTTAGGGGGTGCTAAGTACTACTCCAAGATTGATTTGAAAAGTGGCTACTATCAGATTATGATGAAAGAGGGAGATGAATGGAAGTCAGCTTTTAAAACCATAGAGGGGTTATATGAGTGGTTAGTAATGTTGCAGATGAAAAGGATAGGGCCATGTAAAGTGTTGGCTAAGTATGGATCCAATGCATACAAGGTGGAGCTACCCAAGGAGATGTCCATTTTGCCTATCTTCAATGTGAAGGACTTGGTGAAGTATAAAGGACCATAAATGGATGAGGAACATTATAGTTCTGAGGTGAGTAAGGATGTGGATGAACTCAAGGTACTTGATCAGATCAGACCACAAGTGGACAAGATTTTAGAATCAAGGGTGAAGAAGAAGACTAGGCACAAGACATACATGGAGCACCTAGTGAAGTGGAGACATCAACCAGAGTCAGAGACTACTTGGATAGAAGAAAGTGAATTTACGAAGCATGGAATTAGTGAGGAGCTCTTGACACCAAAGGTTCCTTAACTTATTTGTTGCAGGGGAGAATGGTGCGGGAGCACCTTAAGGTCTTTTGGAGAGATCTTTGAAATTTTGGCTTGTAGGTGGTTCTAGCCAACCACCAAGGGAATAAGGAATATGATGTAAAGTCCCAAGAGTGTTTTTGATGAGTGAATTAGAAATAGGTTTGTTAGGGGCTTGTGGTTTGGGTAAGTCTTGGACACTGTGAGCATTTTGAGCAATGTTGCCTTGGCTATTTGTCCTAAAAGTTGGAAAATGGCATTAATGATGCTTTAAGCCCGACCCAAGGGTCCTAGAACATGCGAGAAAGGTATATAAGGTCAGAAAAACCCTAATACCTGGGTTGGAAGATTTTTTTCATGAATTGAGACTTGGAGAGTACATTTTTGTGATTGGAAGAGAGCAAGTTTTCATTGAATTTTTGTGTTTGAGCCTTCATCCAGTCAAGAATGGATTGAAAGGACTTATCTAATGCTTTGAGTCTTCCATTTGTGTCACTTACTTACCTTGTCTAGCATTAGATTAGTCATCTAGACCGACTGGTTATCTTTTTGCAAATTTTTGGTGTTCTTGGTCTCATTGTCGGTTCAGGCCAGTTTTGTGAATAATGAGTCCCACTTGACTTCCCGTGGCTTTCCTCTCATGGCCACTTGGAATCAAGTTGGGGACTGTGTAAATAATGTACATATAGGTTTTGGGGTCTTGTTTTGTAGGGAAGGTGATAAAATCATCAAGCACTAGGCAGGTGCAAGTGCATTTTGGCTAGTAGCTTGGAGAGGACAGCAACAAGGAGAGTTGCTAAATGGATCAGTTTGTGCCAATCAAGAGTATGGGAATGTAGGCACATGGGATTGGTTTGTGCCAATCAAGAAAGCAATGGGTAAAAGGTGAAAGAATCCAATAAGATGGATCAATGAGGAGACAAATCAACAAAGGGACAACTAGGATACCCTTCCCTAGCCCTCGAGTGGTTAGGACACTTTGGGTCAGTGTGGAGCCCAAGGAAGCTTAGTGGTGGATTGGGAGTGATGGAGAAGAATTTGAAATTGGTGGAGAGTCTTACATGGTGAGAGGGGTTTAGGAGTGATCCTTGAGTAGGGTAGAGAGGAATACCCTAGGAAGACCAAATAATAGGTCTTGGGAAGAGCAAGAGTGCTCTTGAGGGATAGAACTCCCCATCACTTTAGCTCATCAATTGATAAGTAGGAGGTATTTTATACAATGTGTCAAATTGTGATATTGCTATCATGATTCCATTGAGCAGTCATTTGTAGTATTAGATATAGCTCTAGCTTCTACAGTATTGCACATGATTGTAGATAGTTTCAAAGATCTAGATAACATCAATTGTTCACATTACTCAAGAAGGATGAACATCTTACAAAAATTTGCGGAAATCAAGACAAGTAACCTTCTTGTGGACTTAGGGTTGCAATATTTGATCTACAACATGTTCCACCATTTCTTCAGTAGGATCAAGAACACACATAATGAAGGTGTGTTTGTAGCCATGAAAGATTATGGTTCGAACTATCCAGGAGAGTGATGTTTTATCTCGACCAACCATATCTATACCATGATTTGTTTGGAAACAAGAATGGGTTCTCTCTTCATCAGCATATACATTATTCCTCGATGTGTTCACACTAGTGTTACAAGACTAGGACTCGCCTCGGACTTGACAAGCCATATTTTGACTTGGACTCGGGCTCGAAGCCCAGACTTGACAAATAGAAAAACCTAAGAAATTCAAAGATTTGTAAGGATTTAAAACTTGTTTCATGCACCCTTTAATAAATAAACCCTAAAGACACAATAGCATCATCAAATAGAAATTACTATGATCCCATACACAAACATACATCAATCACATAAGTATAAGTACAAATTTTAGCTAAAGGAAATAACACATTTAGATATATAAATATTGTGATATTGCTATCAGGATTCAATCGTGTAGTTTTACAAGTCAAACTCATTGACCCACGATTCATCAGTAGTGGTCACAAGAACCCATCTCTCATGATAATGAATGGTTCATAAGGAGGAAGACAAATCTTCATACATTTCTTCTATCACAAATGAGATAAGTGCTTGGTTTCATGAAGGTCATGAGACAACCATTAATGGGGAGTGGATACATGAAGAACTTATGGAGAGATAATGGCTTCAGACCTGCTATAAAGGAATTTTTTTTTCGTTTCAATGATGCAAGAGGTTTTTGGTTTCACTACCAAAATGAGCCTACGAAGAATGCATGTGAAACTCCTTTTGACCTTGAGGGTGTACTTACTCCATCTCAAGGATCATGCATTAAGGATGACATAGATCAATGCTAGGGCTAACCAATTAATAATTATACACATGAATAAGTCAAACATGTACATGTCAATAAGGGAACTACAAGTACTCATAAACATGTAAGCCTCAAAAAGTATACACACGAATACATAGTATACACAAATTAAAACAAAGTATATGCATGAATACAAGGTATATGCATGAAAACATGTAAGCCACAAAGTATACACTAGAATGCACGTAAGTCACAAAGTATACACGTAAGTTGTAAAGTATACACTTGAATATACGTAACTCATATCTATTGAACCATCAATTTAGAATGCAAATATGGATAGGCATCGAAAAAAGATATTTGTATTAACCAAATAGCCATGTAGGCATACATAAATATATGTCGATATAAGTATGAAATATATGTACAAAATAGCCATATAGGCTTACGAGAATGCCATCTAGGCATACAATGTCAAATATGTCCAATAAAAAATATGTACAAAACTGCCATGCAGACATACAATAAAGGACTCTGGAATCAAAAGTCATTGCTCTCCATGCCCAAGAAATAAAATATTTCCCTTTCCTTTTTTCTCGGATGGTGATAGGTCTGTCACTCATTTTTGTTGTGCTCATGGAGTGCTCCTGCTACTCCTCCTAGGGTTTAGTTCATGGTGAAGTTTTATCTGTTACAATAAGAAGTAAAGACATGAATATATAGAAATTATATTATAAAAAATGATATATTTGATAAAATAATCACTTACAGCCATCTCACGATCTCTGTCCACAAGGGAAATATCCTCATGCCCATGCTCAGGCATGCTCAAGCCCTGTATAAACCATGCAAATAGACAAAAACTACGTGAATCAATAATGGTTTGGTTTCTCACTAACTAACATCTATAACAACAAATGTAAATTAAAATTTACTAATTTTCCTTATACCTCTTTTGTCAGAGCCATTGAGGATTGTATAGCAGATGTCACACCAATATCCATTACCCTCGTCACATTCAGAGGTGTATCGTCTCGCAACAACTGAAAATAAAATAACAAATTATTCAACGTAATCAACGATGTGCATGTATAAACTACATAAATCTATTAAGTACTTGATTCATTAGTTAAACTCTTTATTCTATTACCTACGTGAAGGTTTGAGTAAATCCACCACCACTGGGAAGTGTTCCATCAAAACCTCCAATATTAGCCTGTTCAACATCCAAAATTGCATATTAAATTACCATTCGTAAAACAATGCCATGAATATGCAATAAACTTATAACTGTTTACTAGTTACATACCCTAATGATAGGTGTACTGCAAAAATAGGTTGGTGGGGGGCAGTGTATCCATTCTCAACACTGTGACCCTGCAATTTTATTAAAATCATAAAAAAACATTTTTAGTTAATCTTGCATTTCAAAATCAAAATTTAATAAATTAAATTCAATGAACACATGCACTAACTTTTACTTGACTATCAATGCCATATGCCTCATGCAAAATTTCAGCTGCCCTCTCCATCTCCATAGCTGCAGACGGATCCTGTGTACCAGTCTCCTAAGGGTCGGTGGGGTCATGTGAACAAGTAGCCCCACAAGATTGACACACATGTGTTCGAACACCACCACTAGAAGACTCCCCTGGATGGCACTGTAGAATAGGGATAGTATGATGGATGATACTCTGGGTCAAAGTGTTGATTTCCTACAATGTCTCTACGTCAGCACTTTCCTGCATGATGGAAGGCATAACAATGTGCTCATGAGGTGGCCTAGCGAGATCTCGTCTACCTTGCCGCGTAGGATCCGGCTGTGCACCAGGTTTATCCTGAGCTGACCCCCCACCTCTCCCCTAGAAATCCCTCATATCAAAATAATTTAGGATTTCGTTCAATATGAACTCATTGTATAGTTTCCTAAGGAAATATTGCGGGACCTCGCAATTGTTGCACGGTGGGTAATCGAAGACCATGTACCACCTATCATAAAACTGCTCCTTCATTTGTTGGTGGCACCAATGGATAGGAAACCTCTTCGCGTTGAGGGTAATATTTTGATTTGAGCGTGGGTCGATGAATAATGAACACAAATCACCTTTTGTTATTTGTAAATCTTTCACATCCTTGTATGATAGTTTATTTGCATAATACTCTGTAGCTGCCTCCCTCTTATCTTCCCATCCGGTTATTTTTTTGCTAATTGAATCTACATTTGTTAACATATCTTTCAATGACTTTGCTAGGGTCATTCTTTCTATGGTTGAACCATTTGGATCACTCAACCTATTGATCAAATCCTCAATTTATTTTTTGTTGTTCTCAATTTCACTCATTAAATTTTGTTGAGTGCCAGGAGTGGGTTGAGTGATTGGTGGAGGAGGTTGATGTTGTGGTTGATTTTGATCTTGAGGATTTGGTTGGTCCTCCTGTTGAGGATTTTGAGGGTTTGCAGGTTGATTTGCATATCCTAAAAATTCAAACAAATAGATGTCAAATTCAACCTAAAACTAACAAATTCAAAACAAAAAGCATAGAATCCTTACCTCTTATAGCTCATCGTCATCGTGGCACCATCGTTGTGAAGAAATTCAAACTCTTGGTGAAGAAATTCTTCTCCTAGAACACGAGTGCGATATTTTGGGGTTTTTGGCCGCGGGTTGAGCAAAAAAACCAGTCGAAATGCAAATGAGAGATTTGCATTTGTTTTTTTGCTTTTAACAAAAGATAACACGAGTGTGTTATAATGCACTCGCATTATGGCTTTGTAGTTGTGGCCGAAGGGAACTTGCCTAGGTTTAACGAAAACCATAATGTGAGCACGTTATAAAGCACTCGCGTTATGCTTTTCAACTTTTGTTTTTAGGGTGTCCACGGAATTGCTACCCATTTCCATGCACCCGCCTGATTCAAAGATGTATTTCCTAAATAATTAAATAGTTTACCCACTAAGCGATCTATAGAACATGCAATTGATCTAGTTTCTAGGGTAGAACTTGTTTCGAAAGCCTCGTATCATCAGTCAATCCTTGAATTAACCAAACTAAAAATTCAATTAACACAATTATTTAAGGAATTTAAGATAAGACCAAGTGTCTCTCCTTGGGGTGCACCAGTATTATTTGTCAAAAAGAAAGATAGAACCATGAGATTATTCATAGATTATAGCCATCTTAATAAATTAACCATAAAAAACAAGTATCCCTTACCACAAATCGATGACCTCCTTGATCAATTACATGGTGCCAAATATTTCTCCAAAATAAATCTAAGATCAGGATACCATTAAATTCACATTAAAGAATTTGTTATGTCCAAAACAACATTTCAAACATGATATGGCCATTATTAATTTGTAGTGATGCCTTTTGGTCTAACCAACACACCTGCAAGCTTTATGACATTGATGCATGATATCTTTCAACCATTTCTAGATGTATTCATTGTCATTTTTTTAGATGATATCTTTATATACTCAAAGAATGAGGAAGATCATGAACAACATCTCAAGATGGTACTAGAAACTTTGTGAAAGCATAAGTTATTTGCCAAACTTAGCAAGTGTGAATTATTCAAAACATAAGTATCTTACCTAGGTCATGTAGTTTTTAAGAATGGTATTTCACTCAACCCTACTAAAATTAAGGCAACTCAAGATTGGCATATTCCAAAGGATGCTTAGAAAGTCAAAAGTTTTTTAGGATTGTTTGGGTTTTATTGTCACTTTGTTAGAAACTATTCCAAAATAGTTGCACCTTTGAACGATCTAACTAAGAAAGAATAATGCTATAATTGGACCCCAACATGTGATAAATCTTTCAACACAGTAAAGACTTTATTAACATCTGCACCTATTCTTTGTATTTCAAACTTTAGTAAGCCTTTTGTTGTGATTACTGATGCATGTGGTACAACTATCTATGGTGTTCTAATGCAAGATAACCAAGTAGTATGTTATGAATCTAGAAATTTGTTACATGTTGAAGGGGATTATTCTATCCATGATATTGAATTATTAGGCATTTCTCATGCTTTAAAAGTTTGGCGCCATTATTTATTAGGAAATAAGTTTATATTAAAAACTAACCATCACAATCTACAACATATATTTACTCAACCTTACCTTAACATGAGACAAAAAAGATGGATGGAACTCTTAACTGAATAGGATTTCACCATCCAATATGTTCTTGGAAAATAAAACATAGTGGCAGATGCTTTAGGTCAAAAACGATTATTTTTTAATGCCTTAACCTTGGAGAGAAGTCAATTTGAATAATATATAACATCCAAGTTACCCATCGATGATTATTTCCAACTGATATATGAAGGTATGCAAAATCAATCCTCTAATGTTCATCTAAAAAATTGACTAGAACATTATTTTCCAAGTAGCGATGGTTTGCTTTACTATAAAGGAATATTATGCGTTCCCAATCTACCTAGCCTTAAATCATAGACATTGAAATATTCTCATGATATACCTATAGCTGGACACCTTGGATTCCAAAAATCCTATCTTTCCATCAAGAAAAATAACTTTTGGGCTCAAATGAAGGCTAAAATCCATACCTATGTCGAACGATGTTTAACTTGTCAAAAGGTAAAAGGAGAGCAATGCAAACATCCTAGCCTCTTACAACCCTTGTCAATCCCAAATTGGAAATTGGATTCAATTAGTATGGATTTTATTATCGGATTACCTCGAACACGTAAAGGGCATGATTTTATTTTCATGGTGGTGGATAGATTAACCAAGATGGCACATTTCCTACCTATCAAAATAGAATCCTTTGCTTCTGATATCGCTCATATTTTTTTCAAAGAGATTGTCAGGTTAAATGGTATTCCAAAAAACATTATTTCAAATTGAGACCCTAGGTTTACATCTTTTTTAAATTCTCTTTTGGAACTTGGTACCACTTTAAGCTCTTCAATATTGCAGATTATCCCGAGTCTGATGGCTAAAATGAAAGAATTAATAGGATTTTGGAAGATATGTTATGGATGTATACCATGGATAAACCTAAGTCATGGGAAGACTACTTACATTTAGTGGATTTTTCCTATAATCAAGGATATCATTCAACCATTAAGATGTCACCTTTTGAGGCAGTGTATGGTCAAAATTGTAATACACCCATCAATAAAAAATAGCATTTATCAACTTAATTTGAATTATAAAATTTGGACTTTAAGTTCTACCCCCTTGACTAACTTATGTAGTAATTTAGAACCCTACTTCTATAATAGTTGGAAAATGTTTTCATTAAAAAGGTATAAATATTGGAGGATAATTTATCAAGAACAACATAGAATCTATTACAAATAATAGCTTTGAATTTGTACAACACACATATGGTCATTAGTTATTTTTTGGTATACATTCATGCATGTTTCATGTTTACAAACTGTAGAATGCGAGATACAATTATCCCATAATATGTTGAAGGGGAAATTTGACCAAATCAATGTCTACCAAGATAAAAAATCATTCATTGTTGATAATGCGCAATTGCAAACTAAATAAATAGAAAACACTAGAAGTGAATACATGGATATATGCTTGACTAATGTAGGAAGCTATAGATATTCTAACTATGAGGTTTTGTGACTTAACTATCTAACTCTAACTTGTTTGAGCTATACAACCATTGGCTATGGCCACATGCCAAATTTTTTACTAAAGGAAAACATGTTTATGCTAAAGTTCTTAAAAACCTATCAAAATGTTGAAAAGGGGAATTTCTTGCCACAATTTGAGAAATCTCTTAAAATTGAAGAGAACTAAACTTGATCCTTAGTGAGTGGGACTCTCATGATAATTTTTGCACAATCTAGTATATACAAATTATGTAAGGGGTCCCTCTTAGAATATGTGACTTAAATGTATAGAAGCTAACTTATAATTTGAACTTCCATATTATTACTAAGCTATAGTTTGATTCACAATCTTCATAGGGGTTAAATCTTATATTTAATAGTTTATGTTTCATAAGCGCATATGTTATAAAATACAATTCCTCTTGAGATAATTCTCTATGTTTTTCTTTATTAAAAAATTATGAATATTCTATTGGAATGATACAAGAGAATCTTAGTATCATATAATCCTCATCAAATTACTAATAATAAATAAGATAATTGATGATACTTGATTCTTTTTACTATTCTCTTGCAATAATCCTTCATACCATAATTCTAGGCGTGCCTTACAATTCCTACACATAGTTGGCATTCTTAACAAGGGAGAGAGAGAGCATAAATGAGAGGACAACCTAGCTCCTTGTATTTTGGCAATAGACTAGATCTAAAAGGAAAAAGATCATTGATAGTTAGCGGAAGAGGGAGTTTTATCTTTAGGGGTAAAATGGAATTAGGAGAGGTGTGGGAATATAAGAAAGAATACAAGGATATAGAAAAGAGGGAAGAAAACAAAATTAGGATGTTGGATGGACAACTAGGTAATGAATTATTTGAGGAGGAAGAGAAAGAATTGGGGTTTGAAATGTTGTGTAGGAATATAGAAGTGACTATTATTGTTTGGAAGGTGTTTCTTACTCAAGAAAGTCACAAAAATTAACATTTGAAACATGAGAGATTGTATTACTATGGAAAGGACAAGTATTTATATCGATGGGTCTACAAATATAGCACAATCAACCATAACAATTGAGAAAGGCTTAGTTCTTTCATTGTTCCTTATATATTATTTTATAAAATACCCTAAAACCAATATTTTCTAGCCATTATGATTAGTTAATATAAGTTCTTTTCATTTTTCCCATGTATCTTCTTAATAAGGTCCTTTGTGTGGGAAAAAGGATTATGTTGTTTTTAAATTTGCTTATGGAAATTATAAATTGTTAGAATTTTTCTTGGAAAAATATGTTCCACTAGTAATGACTTACACTAAAATTTTATCTTTCATCCATACAATTAGACTATGAGTTGTTTGAGAATTCCTAGTGTGATTCTTGTTTATTTGGGCCTCTACATTAGTATAATATCAAAGCAGGTTTTATCTGTAGGAATTATAAGAGAATAATTAAAAATTTAGCTCTCCAACAAGTGAGTTTGGTAGAGAACTAAAATTCAATCTAAAGGCTATCTTCTATTTGGGTAAGTTAATAGAAATGGTATACAAAAGGGGGTCAAAAGTGGCCACATTTTTCTAAAATCAATTAAACCTAAACTTGGATGAACAATTTGGGATGCATGCACTCAAAATTTAAATATATGAAAAAAAATAAAAATGCAGTACTCTTTATTTAGTCTCTAAACTACTACTTTTTTAAAAACATAGTTAATATTAAGAATGTGAAATTTTGCACACACACAAAAGTGTTCTTGTTTTTCTTAGTAAAACATAACAAAATGTTTGATGTGCACCCTCTATTTTTTTTGCATTTAGTATTTTTAAAAATTGGTTGGAAACATAATAGTTAAGAGTGAGTACTTGAAGTTGTGTACTTTTTTGTAATATTTTATTGAATACATTTTATGTAATCTTTCAAAGTGGATGCATCTTGAAAATGTGTCACTAAGTGTGCTTGTCACATAACTTGCATAAAAATAATTGAAGATATAATTTTTAATGTGTAAAAAATGAAATGTAGAACAATATTATATATTATTTTTAAAAAATTGATAAGAATACCAAAAGTTATAAAGAAAAACCAATACATGTGTATCTAAGAAAAATAGAAACATTAGTAAAAGAAATCAAAAATAAATATAATGTATTTTAAATTGAAAAAACTTTTTGTGGTAAAAAAGCCAAGAAGATGTAACACATTTTGGTGGCAATTTTATTAAATATTATTGTGTAATATGTAAACCTAGTGACATGCAAATTGAAAGCTTCATTGAAGGTAAAAAATACATGAAACTGAGACAAGTTAATAGTCCAATCCTTTAAGCTCATTGCCCAAACCTATTCCAAGCCAAAATTTGTGAGAAATATTTTTTAATAAAATGCGAGCATATTATGAAATGTTCTTGCATTATTTAACATGAGTGTGTTATATAATGCACCCACATTATAAAATATATGTGCATTATGAAATACATTATTATTATAAATATGAGCACATTTTATGACACAATCATGTTTATAACATGACCACATTTTGAAATACTAGCATGTTACATAACATTCCCATGCTATGGAGCACAAACACATTTTTTAAAAGTTAAAAATCTGATTAAATTTAGCATCTTTACCTCTCTATATCTCCCCCTCTCTCCCTCTTTATCTCTCTCCCCTGTTCTATATTTATATTTCTCTTATATATCTATCTCTCTCTTTACCCCTCTTTCTCTTCTCTTATAGATCCCTCCCTCCCTCTTTTTCTCTCCTATCTATTTATCGCTCTCTCTCTCTCTTTCCCTATCTCTCCTTCTAGATCCATCTACCTTTCTATCTGTCTCATCATCTCTCTCCCTCTCTCCCTCTCTATATCTCTCCCATCTCTCTTTCTCTATATTTCTCCCTTTGTCTCCCTCTCCCCCTCTCTCTCCTTATATATTTATATGTCTCTCTCACCATTTATTTATGCTTCTCTCCCTCTCACTATTTATCTCTCTATCTCTCTCACTCTCCCTCTAATTTTCTCTATCCTCTCTACCTCTCCCTCTACTTCTACTTCTACCTCTACCTCTACCTCTCACTCTCCCTCTCCCTCTCCCTCTCCATCTCCATGTACCTCTCTTTATATTTCTCTATCCTCCCTCCCTCTTTCTCTCCCTTTCCCTTCCCCTATCTTTATCTCCATCTCCCTCTCCTTTTATATTACTTACCATTTTTTATGCTTATATCCATCTCGTTGTCACACACACTTTCTGTCTACCCCTCTCTCTCTTTCTCTCCCTTTCCCTTCCCCTATCTCTATCTCCATCTCCCTCTCCTTTTATATTACTTACCATTTTTTATGCTTATCTCCATCTTGCTGTCATACACACTTTCTCTCTACCCCTCTCTCTCTTTCTCTCCCTCTCTATCTCCCACTTCGTATATCTACATCTCTTTATCATCCATCTATCTTTATCTATCTCCCTCTCTCCCTCTTTCCTTCCCCACATCTCCTTCCTTTCTCTCTCTATGTTACTCTCTCCCTCTCTCCCTCTTCCCTCTCTTTGACTATATCTCTTTGTATCTCTCTCATTCACTCTCCCATCTCTCTTTCTATCCCTCTCTATCTCTTTATCTACCCCCTCTTTTTTAACTCTCCCTCTCATTGCATCTCTCTATATAAATGTCTCTCTCCCACTATCTCTTTATGTCTCTCCATCTCACTTGAATTCTTTATCTCTATCTCACCCAATCCCTCTATATTTTTCTTTATTTATCTCACTATCTCTTTATGTGTATCTTACTAGAGCTCTCTCTATATCTCTATATGTCTCTATCTTTATATCCCTCTCCCCCCCCCCTCTATCTCTCCATCTATCTTTAGTTCTCCACCCTCTCTTTACCTCTATCTATTTCTATCTCACTCTCTCTCTCCTACTCTAAATCTATCTTCGTCATATTTATATCTCCCTCTCTATCTCTCTACTTATACCCATCTTTATCTCTCTCCCCCTCTCTTTGTATTTATATTTAGCTCTCTATCTATCTTTAGCTCTCCATCCTCTCTCTACCTCTATATATTTCTATCTCACACTCTCTCTCCTACTCTAAATCTATCTTGGTCATCTTTATCTCTCCCTCTCTATCTCTCTACTTATACCCATATTTATCTCTCCCCCTCTCCATCCTCTCTCTACCTCTATCTATTTCTATCTCACACTCTCTCTCCTACTCTAAATCTATCTTCGTCATCTTTATCCCTCCCTCTCTATCTCTCTATTTATACCCATCTTTATCTCTCTCCCTCTCTATTTCTTTGTATTTCTCCCTCCCCTTCTCCCTATATCTTTATGTATTACTATCACTCTCTATTTCTCTATCTCCCTCTCCCCCTCTCTATCAAATTCTTGCATAGACTATGACACATTCATAATTAGATAGATGAATGACACATTACATAGAGTGACAACAAAGAAATATCAAGATTGCATCCAAGTGAGGCATCCTTTTCTATGCGGGAACATTAATTTATAATAATAAAAATAATAAATAATTAAACTATATGTAGGAATTGAAAGGTGTATAATCTATGATCCTCTAGTCCTTCCATACTTTTCAAACTATTTTTTCATTAACTTATATAAAATTTACACTTTTCATAGACGATGATTGTGAAACTACCACAACACTTTCGAGACTATTATAGTAACCATTAAAACTATTGTGGTGGTTTTTAAAACACAATGGCAAATAAAAACTAACCATAGTGGTTTTAAAACCTAAGGACAACTAGTGGTTTCGTTAAATTTGGTAAAACATAAAAGTTTAATGGTAAAAAAAAGGAGAGTGCAAGGGACTATAAAAGGATGAAGTACATGTGAAATGAAAACTAAGTGTACCCATCCTAGCTATAAAAATTACTCATCACATTTTATTCCATTATGAAGTTTTGAGAGGCTTGCCAATAATCATTGAACTACCAAATATGACTCATGAAATTTGGGTAATTACATATTACCTCCTCAAAATACATACTTTGAAAATGATGAAAGAATAATCTTTCATAGTATTGAGCGGATTCGGTCTCTTTTTTTTCCCATATTTGTCTTCATCATCTCAACAAGAATTCACAAAACAACAAAATTATAATCTTAGTGAAGCATCATGGGTTATTGAGAATAAAGTGCTAAAAAAAGAAATACAAAATAACTTACCATTGATGCAAGGTTTTAAGATACCACTTGAGACCAACTACATGTCCAACACCTTAAAAATGGTCCATCCTTTACAAAATAAAGAGATTAACATATTTAAAATCATCTTAAAAAACAAGTCAATTTAGCCTATGCACTTGAGATTTTTTTGAGATCTAAGCTTATAGTGATGAATTTTAATGATTTTATAGTCTACAAAGTGTTCTTAACACATTGATCATAGTGATGCAAAGTATAATTGCAATGCTCTTGTATGAGTTATTTATAAGCAAAACCTTTCTTTTCAATAAAAAATATAATTTCTCTTGGAAAAAGCTTAAATATAATGGATTGTGATAAATTTGTGGTCAAAATGATTTGAGCATCATTTATAATGTGTGTATGTAATTTTAATTTGAAAATTTATTTATTTTGTATGTTTAGTGTTTTTTTAAAGGTGTAGGTAAAAAACTCTTGGTTTCACACTATTTTTTTTATAGAATCCATGCAATAGTTGTTAGACTATTGGAATTGTTTCTATGAAGGGGAAAAACGTACTAGTCTAAAATGCAAAAATACAAAGACATCTAACACCTCAAATGATTAGCCTAATTGGATTTAAGAAAAAACAAGATAAATATTTAACAATACGATTATACCTTGTCTCAAATCGATCCTTTGGTTGGCCCTTGATGTCGCTTTTGATGTGTGCTCCTTGATGGTAAAATGATGCAAAGTGCTTAAAATGCAAGATGAAGATGTAAATGACTAAGATGGATATTGGATGAAAAAATGTGATAATAACTTATGGAGGCTCAAATGGCTCAAGATCATAAGCTAGCTAAGAATGCATGAGGATCCTTTAATGAAGGAAGAAGGGAGGTATTTATAGGAGAATTTGAACTCTCTAGAGAATTCAACGATCAAGATTGAGCCACCATAGCCAAGATGGAGGGCTATGGTGAGTTGAGGAATCACAAGCCCTCACATTTGGACATGTGGTGGGTGAGTTGTGGACAAGGTGAGATGGCAAGGGGTAAAAATGACATGGAAGAGGCCATGTGGTCCCAAGTTACTTGCAAGTACCTTGAAATGTGACTGATGCGACTTCTCAATGATCACATGGGGAAGGGGAAAGCTTTGGAGGAATAAAAGTTAATTTTTAATTCACTTTTTGGAAGAAACCAAAGGGTAAGACAAGATTCTTTCTAGAAGGTGTCTTTGTCCCATGGGTACGATGTGACACATGAGATGTTATGGGGAAGACAAATGCATGGGAGGAATAAATGTGAATTTTTAATTCACATGGGGAAGAAGTCAACCCAAAAAAGGTAAGTACCAAGAAGGTTGACCTAAGGGCATGTTAAAAGGGGTAAGTGATTAGGATTAGGATTGTGCAAATAGGTGATTAGATTAATTAATAATGATTAGAAGCAAGTGGCAAGTTATGGAGGATGTGACATTAATAATAATTAAGGATTAATTAAATTAACCCAGTGGGGGATGTGACAAGGAGAGAGAAAGAATGAATAAAAAAATGCAAAGGATAATTGACTAAATTAAATAAATTGATTGTTTTTATTTAATTTAGAGAGGAAATGGGATAATTTATAAAGTATTTAATTGATTAAATTAAATACCTTAAGAACGTTAGGGAAAAGGGACAATATTAATTAAATGTGTGATTTAGTTAATATAGATGGATTAAATGAATAAATGATGGGATTATGACCATATGAAAGTGGTCAAATTTAGGTGTCTACATTTTTCCCCTCTTTGAGATGGTGTTCTGAAGTAACATCATTTCAAAGAATATTAAAATATAACACTTAGAAAAAGATGGTTAGATCAATGAATATGCCCCAGTCATTTGAGGAGTGATTGTGAGGAAAGATGATGGGAGTGAAGATGAAGATTAGGGATTGAGGATGCCCCCTCGAGAGGACATGCGGGGTTTAAAAGAACACAAAATGTGCTCTCAAAATAGATGAGATAATGCAAAGGTATATGGGGAAGAGGATGCAGAAAATATGGATGAAGAGAGAATGCTGATATGAAGAGATAAAGGCAAGCAAAAATGGATTCTCGGACAAATATGATGTTGCCCCAGTCAAGCGACAAGCCAGGATGGACTGAGGATGGAGGGAGTCTTGTTGATGAGGGAACGATACATCCCCAAACAACACAAGGATAGGGAAAGATACATCCTGATAAGAGTGTTGTTGATGAGGGAAGGATACATCCCGCTGATGATGATGATGATCGGGTCAAGGCTTGTAGCAAGGCTAGGAACAAGACCAAAGATGTGATTAGATGGTTTGTGCTAGAAGGAATGGATTAGGATTAGATGGAGAAGCGAGATGAAGATGATGGAGGTAAAGAAGCAATGCAATGGAAGATGCAAGTTGCCATTTTTGGAGAACTGATTTTTGCTGTAGCATAAGACACCAGATACCATGGTATGTGGAATCAAGGCAGATTAGTGTCTAATGCATAAAAAAAACACAACAAACAAGAAGGATATCCCAATACCCCAAAGTCACGATGACTTCGGTCGGGCCAGGTATTGAGATAACCACAAGCACAAAAGGATGCTCCAGCGTAAAACAAGACCTCAGGGGTCTTGGTGGGTACTATGTGGGTCAACCAAGAAGACAAAAAATAAAAGAAAAATCAAGATATGCCCCTATGTTAACTAGTCAAAACACACCATAATATGAGAGATCATGGTGGCCTTGACAAGTGATGATAGGGAGCTCAAATGATAAACAAAATGTCAAAAACATCAAAAGATCACAATCAAGTTTATAACGTCCTTTGCCATGGGATCAAAAGGATGGATGGGGTTGATGTGGTATGTTAGGAAGTATACATCCTATGGAGACCAAATATGGAGGATAGATTGGTTGATCAACATGATGCGAGATATCTGAAATTGATTGAACCTCATGATACTAATGACCTTTGTTTGTAAGAACCAACTAGGATAAGGACATACTTGACGACACGACAAGACGATGAGACACAAGACTCAACCTAAAGACCTAGGGGCTTGAGGGTTGATCAAAGATCAACCTTGCTTATGTGAAAGAACAGAGCCCTCGTAGTTCGATAAAAGACCATGGATAAAAGCAAAAAGAGGACAATGAAGACCTCGATGGATGACAAAGACCAAACAGACAAACGCCCAGGGGGCGGATCAAATGATTGACCTTGCCTACGTGAAATCATAGGGGCCACGTAGTTTGACACAAGGCCAAAGATAGACGAGGGAAGAGGACAAGGCAGACAAAAGATAGAGCCCCGAGGGCCGATCAAATGATCGACCTGACCTACGTGAAAGCCCAGGGGCAACGTAGTTCGACACAAGACCAATGACAAACAATAGATAAGGGATGATGAGATGACCATGATAAATGGATAAAAGGATGGAGCGGATATGATGAGCCAGGATAGGCCATGCGGATGGGATGGTCAATATGTTGGATGTGGGTTATGCGAAGCTTAGGGATGGGATAATGATCTAGATTATTAGAAGATAAATTGGGAGGATAAGAGGATGTATAGATGAAGGATGAAGAGTGATAGGATAGGAGGAAGATGGAATTGGATTGCATGGGGGTAGCCTATAGCTAGATACCAATGACAAGGGATTATGAGAGGGAAGGAAAATGGATGGATTGATAAAGATGGGGAGATAGAAATATATGAGGATAGGTGGATAGAGGGATAAGGATTTGGGAAGATGGATAGGAAGATAAGGATAGGGATATGGATGGGATGTTTAGATAGAGGGATGGGTAGATAAGGATGGGTAGGATGAAAAAGGACTAGTGGATGAGAGTATAGGAAGATAAGGATTTGGTAGATGGAAGGGATGACTAGATGGATAAATGGATGGGGAGGTAAGGATGGGCAGAATGGAGAGATGGAAAGGATTATTTTGGAGGGATGGATGGACGATGTCTCCAAGGACTTCATGCATGATGGGGTAAGAGGGATAGTAGAATGGGTGGATAAAGGAGTGAGATGGACATGGATAGGAGAGGTAGATAAGTAAGGGAGATGGATGGTGGCACGATGGGATGGATGAGGAAGTTAGATGGATGTAGATAATAAGTATGGATCAAAAAATTAAATGAGGAGGATAAAGAAAATGATAGTGGATGAGGGGAAAATATGCCAAGAGATGTCCAAAGCATGTATATATATGTGCCTCTGTCTTTATCAAGATCACAAGGAATATGGAGGGACTGGGATATGAATGGGAGATGATGGGTAAGATGTGGAAGATAGGCAGATGTAGGAGATGGAGGAAATGAATGCGTAGGTGGAAGTTTCCCCCAATTGTGGAAGCAGATCAAAGGGGGGATTGATGCATGACGCATGTTTTCCAGGTTTTCATCACGGTACTCATCCAAGGTACTTGTTTGCCAAGTTTTCACCATTGGACGAATGATTTTCTCTTAACTATTTTTATTTTTATTTTTTTGAATTTTTGGACTAGGATACGGGTGAAGATGGATGAGGATATGGATTTGGAAGACAAATGATAAATTGGATAGATGAAGGACTCAAGCATCAAGTTCCAGATGAGGTAAAGAAGAGCCCATGTGTAAAAAAATAATGCGGATGTTGGTACAACCTTATGAGAATGGATGGATTATGCAAGAGCATGGATTAAAGGGATTTGATGGGGGAGATATGGGGGATAGTGGATGGGATACTGTAAGGTGTATGGATGGAACGATGGATGGATGTGTGATGGGGGAAGGTGTTCAGGACCAACATTGGCACATGTGGTAGATGTGAAATGATAGGAGGGTTGATGAGTGGAGAATGTGGCGATAATGGAGGCATTGGGATAGTGAATTTAGGGACATAAGGACCCAAAATAGATTGAGGAGATGGAGGATGCAAATGATTAGCATCGGGATTAGCAAATTTGGATTGAATTAGGCATTTCTCATTTGAAGGAATGACCTCTTTTTTCTTGGGAATCCACATGGTTTTGATTTTTACATTGGTGGGCCTTTGTGGCCAATGTGTTTGATTTGGCTTGTGGATTTGATTTTTCTTTTCTGCAACATGTCTTTTGAAGGGGACATGAGGAGCTTTAGATTCATGTGGATGTTTGGATTTATGCATTGTTGCTTTGGTATCCAAAGTGATTTTAGTAGCAATGGGATGAGTATGAGGAGATGGATGATATGGAGAAGACGTGGATGGAGTGATAGATGTAGGATTTTGATGAGGATGTGTGGATGGAGGATATGAGATAACATGCATGGATGGGTGCCTTTGTTGATCCCAATTAGGGTTTATGAATTTAGGATTTATTATGGTGGATGGAGGTACATAAGGGCCCAAAATAGATGTAGTAGATGGAGAATGAGCGGTGGTGGATGGAGGCACATAAGGACCCAAAATGGACTTAAAGGATGAGGGAGGAAGATGGACGGTTGTTTTGTGGTAATACGATAGAGGAGGAGGGATGGCGACAAAGGATTTGGTAGAGCGACGAGAAGTACCTCTTGTTCCTTTGGAAGAGGATCATTGAGGATGTATGGAGGTTGTACCAACATTTTTGGATTGTGAGTCTTGGGAGATATATCCAAGACCGTGCACACCTGGATGTTCTTTGACCTGAATGGGTTCTAAAATACCTTGCTCATGAAGGCCTAAACCTTTTCCTTGATAGTTCATGTTTTCGAGCATGTGATTTATGGTAGGATGTTTATTCTTTTGGAAGCATGATGTGAGTCCGTTAGCAGGTGGAGGAGGAAAGGTGGTGCATAGACTTTGTTTTTCTTCGACAAGAAGACCACCATAGATGCATGTAATTTTACTGAGGTGATAAAAATTTGGTGTTGGGATGGCAGAGCTAAGCAGTGATGGAGGATTGTGCAATGGAGATGAGGGGATAGCCGCATCTTGATTTGGAGGAGGAAGTGATAAGGGATCTGAAGATGGATTAGGTGGTATGACAAGATCCAGATGTGTGGCAGTGGGTGATAAGTGTTCATGAGATGGAGCGATTGGATCTTGAGTGCAAAGGGGATCACGGGATGGAGTAGATGAGCTAGGGTGATCTTGAGAAGGGGTGGATGGGAGGATAGAATCATGGGATGAAATGGACGGAACACTATGTTCTTGAGATGGAGTAGATGGGATGGAAGGATTTTGACTTGGAGGAGGGGATATGCTTGTATGATTTGGATCAAGCTCTTGGCATGACTCATCTTGTGTGGGATGTATGATGATGGAAGAGCGCTACAGGGACTCCTTAATTGGGGGAGATAGGAGGATGGAGGATTCATGAAGGTCATGGGATTCAAGTTTGTGAATATTAGGACTGGGAGGGGATTGGATGTATTCAATGGATTGGGTGGATCTAGTAGTAGAAGATGGGGATTCAATGGATTTAATGGGTTTGACCGGCTCAATTGTTTGGATTGTGGCAAGAGTGGTGATGGGAGGGATAGGTGTCAGATGGAGGAGGGCCTCATCACTAGTGACAATACATGATAGAGTGGGAGGGCATGATGTTTCTTTTTTCATGAGTCCTTGGGCGACATTTGGAAGGGATGTAGGATTAGGTAGGGTGATGGGAATGGATGGAGGACTAGGATTAGGGATTGGTGGAGTAGGATTAGATGTAGGGATGGGATTGGATGGAGGACTAGGAGGAGATGGAGGATTAGATGAGTGGATGGGTGGATGAGGATTAGATGTAGGAATAGGATGAGATGGGGGATTATGATTATTTGAGTGGATGGGACTAGATGGAGGACTAGGAGTGGTTGGAGGACTAGATGGGTTATGTTTAGATAGAGGATTAGTATATAATGCGATGAAAGGGGGGGTGATGCAAGAGGATGCAAATGATGAAGTAAGATTGGGGGATGTAGATGTTGGATTAGGTTGGGGAGATTGGGATGGTGGGTTATAGTAGGAATATGTGGATGATAGAGTAAGATGAGGAGATGTGGGTGGCAGATTCTCGTAGGAGGACATGGATTGAGGATTACGATGGAAATATGTGGAATTAACGTAAGGATATTGGGATGGGGGATTATTAGAGGAAGGTGTAGACATTGGATTAGAACAGGAAGATTGAGGTGGTGAGCTACCATAGGAAGCCATGTATGGTGGTTTGGCATAGAAGGATATGGATGATGGACTAGAATAGGGAGATTGAGATGGTGGATTAGGATAAGAGGAATATTGGGATGATATAGTATGATAGGAATGTGTGAGTGATGGATTAGGATGGGAAGATTAGGATGTGGGATTAAGGTAGAGGTATTGGGATTGTTGATGATGACAAGGAGAGGAGGATATGGATGTTGGGTAGGATAGAGGTTGAGAGGGAGGATATGATGAATATGTCGATGGTGAGGATGTTGGATATCCCTTGTCAAGGGTAGCATAAGGACTATTATTAGATGTAGATGAAGGCATGGTGGGATAGTTCAGAGAAGTGATTGAATTGTGGGAGGCGATTGGGGAGAGTTTTCTAGTAATAATTGTATCGAGGGGATCTATATAACACTCTTCATGATCAACCAGAGTTTCGTTATCATTGTCAACATAGTTAGGATTCCCCTTGACTACTATTATTAGTTAGGCGAGAGGGGGATAAGGATTCATGATGGATACGAATTGAGAAGATGGAGGCAACTAGATGATGGAATGATAAATAGGATGGATTGGAAGAAGGTGTAGGTGGAATAAAGCTCAAGTTGGGATATTCGATTAAAGCTCAGATTCAGATGATGGGATGTGGCAGGATCAGATGATTGATCAGATAAGAGGATGAAACGGATACCCAAAACGAGAGAGAAGATGTTTAGAACGGGGAAGCAGATACTTAGAATAGATGAATGGATGGTCAACACTTGAAACGAGTAGATAGATAGTCAGAATAGGTGAATGGATGCTCGAAGTAGGAGAATGACATTCAGAATGGGAAAATGGGTTGTCGGAATGGGTGAACAACTTCCCGAAATGGGTGAATAGCTAGTCGGAAAGAGGGAACGATTGCTCAAAATTAGCAAATGGATACTCATAATAGATAGATGGATGGTCGAGATGGGTACTTGGGACAAGGGAACAACACCCAAAATGAGAAAACTAGTTGTCAGAACGGGTGAACAACTAACGAACAAGAGCCAAAAAAGGCTATTTTGGAGGGCAAGGCCGCCACTTGAGGTTAGGACCACCCAAACAGAGGTTAGGGCCACCCCTTTGTAGGTCAAGTCCACCCAACCAAATAATGATAAGGAACAGGTCCAAAAATAGCCAAACGGGGTCCCAAAAAAGACCGTTTTGGAGGGTAGGGCCGCCCCTTGAGGCCAAGGCCACCCAAATAGAGTTCAGGGATGCCCCTTTGTAGGGAAAGGTCACCCCTTTGTAGGGAAAGGCCACCCCTTTGGAGGGAAAGGATGCCCAAACAGATAATGATGAAGAACAAGTCCAAAATAGTCAAACGAGGTTCCGAAAAAGGTTGTTTCGAAGGACAGGGCCGCCCCTTGATGTCAGAGCCACCCAAGAAGAGGTCAAGGCCACCCCTTTGTAGGGAAAAGCCGCCCCTTTAGAGGGAAAAGCTGCCCAAACAGAAAATGATGACAAACAGGTCAAAAAACAACCAAATGGGGTCCCTAAAAATACTATTTTGGAGGGAAAGGCTGCCCCTTGAGGTCAAGGCCACCCAAACAGAGGTCAGGGCCGCCCCTTTGTAGGGAAAAGCTGCCCCTTTGGAGGGAAAGTTTTCCCAAAAAAATAATGATGAGGAACAGGTCAAAAACAGCCAAACGGGGTCTCTAAAATGACTATTTTGGAGGGTAGGGCCATCCCTTGAGGTCAGGGCCACCCAAACAGAGGTCAGGGCTGCCCCTTGGAGGAAAATTCTGCCCAAATAGATAATGATGAAAAACAGGTCTGAAAACAACCAAACAGGGTCCCGAAATAGACTATTTTGGAGGGCAAGGCCACCCAAATAGAGGTTAGGGCCACCTCTTTGTAGGGAAAGCTACCCCTTTGGAGGGAAAGGCTGCCCAAATAGATAATGATGAAGAACATATCCAAAAAAAGTCAAACAGGGTTTCAAAAAATATTGTTTTGGAGGGCAGGGCTGCCCAAGCAGAGGTCAGAGCCGCCCCTTTGGAGGGAAAGGCCACCCAAAAAGATAATGATGAGGAACAGGTCAAAAAATAGCCAAATGGGGTCCCTGAAAAGACTATTTTGGAGGGCAAGGCTGCCCGTTGAGGTAAGGGTAGCCGAAACCGAGGTCAGGGCCGCCCCTTTGTAGGGCAAGGCTGCCCCTTTGGGTCAGAGCCACCCAAACAGAGGTCAGGCCTGCCCAAATAGAGGTTAGGGCCACTTAAACAATGGTCTGAACAACCCAAACAGAAATGACTCTGAATTTTGACTGGAACGGGCTAAACAACTAGGCAATGAGCAAATGGATACTCGAAATGGAAAGATGAATGATTGGGATGGTTGGTTGGTTACCTCAAACGAGGGAACAACACTCGAAACGAGGAAACAGGTTGCCAAAATGGGTGAACAGCATCCTTGAGCAGTAAAAATGGTTGTTTTGAAGGTCAACACCACCCCTCTAGGTCAAGGCCGCCCAAGTTGAGGTCAGGGCCACCCAAACAAAAAAGATAGCCAAAAATAGTCGACCAGACACCAAAACATACCCAAACGGGGTCTCGGATAAAGCTGACCTCTAGAACGGCTAGTTGGATTTGCAAAACAGGCAAAAGATCACTTGGAACAAGTGAAAGGATGTAGGAGGTTGAGGAATAACGCTCAAAATGGGAAAACGAGTTCCCATAATGGGTGAACAGCTAGTCAAAAAATAATGGTTTGAACCTAACTTAGTCAAAAACAGTGATTGCAAAGGATGGAAACAGTAAGTAAAAAGGCCAAACACGGAGTGACAAGTACTCGATTTTCACAAGAAGACACTTCAAGCAACACAAGCCTAATTTTAGTGTTAAGGTATGGCCAACACAATCCTCTATCTAGGTTTAACAAGTTTTCTAGTGGCGTCCCTGATATACGTATGGTACGTGGGACACAACCGTGAACACCAACCCGTCTACAAGCATGAGTCAAGAGTAGCCAACGAGAGATTGGGAGCTTGGACCAACCCTTCATGTCTATCTAGGTATCACCCTAGTTTCGACGCTCCACTAGACACGATGTGACTGGATTGAGGTACAACTTTTGCCTCCCCTTTTTATATACCTCATTGGTAACACATGGTTGGAATCATCCCTTGGGGTGATGAAATCCCCAAGCAGGTCCCACTAATAAATGTAAAAAGGGATAAAAATGGACTAAGTGAGCTACGATTTCTCTTCACCTAGGATCGCCAAACGACGCAAGGGGATTGGATACATCAATAACTCACTTCAAACATGACAAACAGATTCATTAACCCTTTAATTAGTCCTATGTTACTATTTTAAGAAAAACAAGAGGATAAGACTAATTGAACATGATTTTTCTACCTGCAAACAGTTGTTAGTAGTTTTGTTTTCTATCTTTGACAAGCGAACCTACAGAAAATAGTTGTCAGAAAAAAAATGGAAAACAATAGCAGAAAAATATGTTGTCAGATCAAGGCCACTCCTCTAGGTCAGGGCCGCCCAAACATGAAACCTGCATAGAAAACAGTTAGGAAAACAACAAAAATAGCAGCAAAAAAATCTGCTTTAGGTCAGGGCCGCCCAAACATGAAACCTGCACAGAAAACTATTAGGAAAACAACAAAAACAACAGTAGAAAAATCTGTTGCTAGGTCAGGGCCGCCCATACATGAAACCTGCACAGAAAATAGTTAGGAAAATAGAAAAAACAACATAAAAGTTTGTTGTCAAGTCAGGGCCACCCAAACATGAAACCTACACAGAAAACAGTTAGGAAAACAATAAAAATAATAGCAAAAAAAATTGTTGCTAGGTCAGGGCCGCCCCTAGGCCAGGGCCGCCCAAACATGAAACCTGCACATAAAATAGTTAAGAAAACAAAAAAAATAGCAATAGAAAAATCTGTTGTTAGGTCAGGGCCGCCAAAACATGAAACTTGCACATAAAACAGTTAGGAAAACAACAAAAATAGCAGCAAAAAAATGTGTTGCTAGGTCAGGGCCGCTCAAACAGTGGACAAGGTCGCCCCTCTGTGTCAAAATCTACAAAAAACTAAAAAACAACCACTGTTAGTAAAAAAGACCTGTGACATGGGTCCCAGTGGGCATGCCAAAAATGTGAAGGGAAAAAATGTACTAGTCTAAAATGCAAAAATACAAAGACACTTAACACCTCAAACAATTAGCCTAGGTGGATTTAAGACAAAACAAGATAAAGATTTAACAATACTATTATACCTTGTCTCAAATTGATCCTTTGGTTGGCCCTTGATGTCACTTTTGATGTGTGCTCCTTGATGGTAAAATGATGCAAAGTGCTTAAAATGCAAGATGAAGATGTAAATGACTAAGATGGATATTGGATGAAAAAATGTGATAATAACTTATGGAGGCTCAAATGGCTCAAGATCATCAGTTAGCTAAGAATGCATGAGGATCCTTTAATGAAGGAAGAAGGGAGGTATTTATAGGAGAAGTTGTTCTCTAAAGAATTCAATGGTCAAGATTGAGCCACCACAGTCAAGATGGAGGGCTATGGTGAGTTGAGGAATCACAAGCCCTCACATTTGGACATGTGGTGGGTGAGTTGTCCAAAGGACAAGGTGAGATGGCAAGGGGTACAAATGACATGGAAGAGGCCATGTGGTCCCAAGTTACTTGCAAGTACCTTGACATGTTACTGTTGTGACCTCTCAATGATCACATGGGGAAGGGGAAAACTTTGGAGGAATAAAAGTTAATTTTTAATTCACTTTTTGGAAGAAACCAAAGGGTAAGACAAGATTCCTTCTAGAAGGTGTCTTTGTCCCATGGGTACGATGTGACACATGAGATGTCATGGGGAAGACAAATGCATGGGAGGAATAAATGTGAATTTTTAATTCACATGGGGAAGAGGTCAACCCAAAAAAGGTAAGTACCAAGAAGGTTGACCTAAGGACATGTTAAATGGGTAAGTGATTAGGATTAGGATTGTGCAAATAGGCGATTAAATTAATTAATGATGATTAGAAGCAAGTGGCAATTTATGGAGGATGTGACATTAATCCTAATTAAGGATATGCACATATTAATGAAGGATTAATTAAATTAACCTAGATTAATGAAAAGGTTATGGAGGATGTGACAAGGAGAGAGAAAGAATGAAATAAAAAATGAAAAGGATAATTGACTAAATTAAATAAATTGATTGTTTTTATTTAATTTATAGAGGAAATGGGCTAATGTATGAAGTATTCAATTGATTAAATTAAATACCTTAGGAACGTTAGGGAAAAGGGACAATATTAATTAAATGTGTCATTTAGTTAATATAGATGGATTAGATGAATAAATGATGGGATTATGACCATATGAAAGTGGTCAAATTTAGGTGTCTATAGTTTCAAAACCACCACATTAGTTCTCTAAGTGCCTTATTGGTCACCATATCAATAATAGTGGTTGCATAAATATTTAATTTTTATAATATGAGTGATGATATTTCTTGGAAATACTTGTAAAAGTCAGAAATATAGTAGACCACTTCAAGGGGGTGACCTCCAATAATAAAATAATAATATACGAGTTCAACATTTGATGATATGATCAAATGGGAGAGAGTTATCTTCCTTGTTTATAGGCTTAACTATGTAGGGACATACCCTTCCATCTTAATTAAGAGGTATTAGTGTATTAAATAATATTTATATTAGGGTTAAGCATTCCACAAGTGCTTATCCTTATTATACTTAAGCATATATAATATATACTTAGGAATATATCATATTATGATCATAACAACCCCTTCCCCTTCAAAAAATAATTTCCTTCAATGTTTAGCAACTGTAATATATTTTTTATGAATCGTTCATCATTCCATGTTGCATCTTCAATCGGAAAATTCTTCCATTTGATTAAGAATTTTGAGGTGGATCTATTTTGTGATTTGATTTTGAAAATTCCATGATTTTTTTATATATTTTGTATGAATACATTTTATGTAGTATTAGTAAGAAATAAATGAGAGAGTCCACAAAATATATGCATCCTTAATGAGTCTATCCTTAACAAGCAATATTACTTCAAGACTATATGACTTTTGAAACCTCATAATGAATTCCATTAATATTTTTATAGGTAGTGGTGTATTGGAATGTCTAATATTTGTAATAGGCCTGAAGTCTTTATTGTTTTCCTTTTATTTCATTGGCATATCAAACATTCCACCACAATTTTTTAGAAATTCACTTTAGTACCTTCCCAAAGGAAATATTTTCTTTATAGGATGATATTTATGGAAAAATATTCTATAGTATCCTTTTAGACCCAAAAATCCTCTCTTATTAGCCTCAATCTTAACACTATTAAGTGACACTAGATGCCTTGAATGGTATTCTACTTCTTTCACCCTTAAGACACATTTGGATTTTTTGAATAGATTTTATTATATTCCTATTCATTAACAATAAGAATATGAAACTTGTCTTTATGAGTGATCTTGTTTAGCTTCTTGTAACGCGAGGAAATTCTCCATGGATTATCCTTTTTCTTAATCATAAGAATAGGGGATAAATATGAACCTTTTTTGGGATGAACAATGACTCTTGGGATTAATTTAATGACTTGAAAATTGAAATATATTGTTCCTAATTTTTAAGCCAATTCACACCTAAAAATACATCCACTCTCCTAATAGGGAGAACCAATTTTTTTAATCTAGTTGGTAATTTCCCATTGAGAGTTTTATATGATGAAATTTACCACAAGGTAGTTGTTTCTCACTAGCTATAATGACTCAAAAATTAAAGATTGAAAAACAAAATAATTGATCTCATTAAATAATCTTCTATTAATAAAGTTATGTGTACTACTAGTATGAACTAACAATTTCAAATTAATTATGGAGCATGTAAGAACCCTTATTTATTCCACCTCAATTAAGGGCAAGGAAAATACTATAAGTGATGATTCTAGATCGTTTGGTTCAAATAATAACATGGCTGAGGAAGAGGAGTGGAATGAAGAAGGTAAGGATGAGTCTCCCTCCCCTGTGGATGCCCCTTTTAAGAAGATAAAGAAGGGTAACCCTAAAGGAAAACGGGCATCCAAGCAGCTTATTCTTCAAGAGTTGGAGTCCCAGTCTGATGGTAATGACACAAAGGTGGGTTCTGGGGACACCGGGTCCAAGGACGATGTTGTGATTATTGTTTAGGTTGATGTTGAGGTAGGGGGTAAGGATGAGGGTTTCCAGGAGATTGTTGTGGCCATGGAGGCCAAGGAGAAGCCCAAAAGGGCTTCTGAGCACATTACCAAGATGAGGAACGAAGCCACAAAAGATGTGATAAAGGATACCACAGAGCATTGCAATGAGAAATATCTTGAGGAGAAGGTGGTGGAAATTGATGACTCCCCAGTTCGAAACACACCAAATGTGAAACCTGTTGGTGAGAAACTTGTGCAAGAGGAAGAGGGTGTTGAGAAAAAGCATGAAAAATTAGAACCTCTTAAGGTTGACCCCTTTTCAAAGGACTTATCCTATCTTAATGATGAAACCACCTCAATGTTTGAGCTCCTTGACATGGCAAGGGCGGGGGCTAATAGTACTTTCAAATTGGAAAAATGGACTCTATAGGAATTCAACAAGGTCAACATCAAAATCAAGTGATTGAAAGAGAATGTATAGAATATTCCAAAAGGCTATGCCTTGGATATTCTGATTGATAGAATTGTTGATCTTGAGTGTTTGTTCACTGATTTCAAGTCCTTATGTGAACAACACCTAACTAATTTAGAGGCCAGGGTGTTGGATACCAATGCGGATATCAAGAAATTGTTCCATGCCTATCATATTTGTGTTAAGAATAGCATAGATTTTTTGGAGGTCCTATTCCACAAGATCAGTGAGCTTAGAGAAGACCAGTTGTATTTTTCTGAGCTGATGGAGAAGGATTAGGTGACAAAAGGAAAAGGGAAAAAAGGTGGAAAGGACGATGTTAAAGGCCCTGCTACTAGAGGTATGGATGAATGGAGGAAGTCTTTTGAGGACAAGAAAAAATAATTTTTGGACATGATTGGCCTTCATAGGAACCAGGAACTTGAGGTAGCCAACAACTCAAGAAACATGAAGTAGTGTCCAGTTTTGCGTCTTTGTTTGTTTGTTTGTTTTTTGCTAGGTTTATGTTTCTTTCCTATTTTTTTTTTTTTTTGTTGATGGTTGCTACCGATAGTTTAGTGTTACATCCTTAGAGAAAAAAATTGTTTCTACAGTTGTAAAGGGTTTTGAGTTCCTTCAAAACTTATTTTCCCCATATAATCAAAACTAACAATTTCAAATTTTTTTTTTTTATATTACCAATTACTCTGATTGTTCAATGCATGTATGGAGAGAGTAATGATTTCTTTTTCCTTGGAAACCTCATTCTTAATTTTTATGTTTGGTTCTTTTGCATGTACTTCTCCCTATTCTTCAACGCCTTTTATCACTACTAGAACACTTATTGCTCCTTGATCATTTGCTATCATAATCCCAACATAGGCCTTTTTCTATTTTCTCTAGACCTCTTGTTGAGGAGAGATTACTAATTTATTTTAGGTTAAATAATTTTTCCATATTTTTACTAGTAGGATTAGTCACATTTTTTTTAAGTTACTCTCATGGTTTCACCTTTGGTGGTGTTTTTGTTTTTCTCAATATGCAATGTGTGTTGCATATCTTTCCTAATTGTACAAGGTTACAGCAAACAAACATCAATTTTAATTTGGTTCTTGAATCCATTGATGTACAATTGTAACCTTTGGTAAGGTATCACCTCAAGAGCTCGAAGTTCCAATCTCAAATGCTCAAAAGTATATTTAGCTACAGACCTTAATTTTTAGTCGGGTACAATAAATTTCAATGTATGGTTGTTCATAGAAGGTTTATAATTCTTTACTAATTATTTCCAACTAAAAATTTGTCCTTGTCTATTACTCATCTTCCATCGGTACCATTGATAAGGTCCTAATTCTATATATAGTAAAGCTATGTAAACCATGACATTACTTTGTATATTATGAAGTTTAAATTGTTGTTCTACAAGGATTATCCAAGAAATTACACTTCCACCATCAAATTTATGAACATGTTTATTCTTGGTAGGTATAATTAACCTTGAAGAGGTTCTCCTATCCCTTGATTTCATTTACTAAGGTTGCACCCACCTTGGTGGTTTTGTTGGGACTTTAATTTTGATAACAATTCCTTCTTAAACCTAACTAAATCTTCATTTAAGGATTTTACAAATGGGTCAAACAATTTATATTATTTTGAAATGTATCATTGTTTCATGTCCTTATGGAATTCTTTCCTTAATTTTATATGGTGGAATATAAAATTGGTCTTTAGATTTGGTATGTGTAGAAAGGTTCTCTATTCCTAAAGATGACATGGCTTTAATTATGTTTCAATTTTAAAATTTATTAAGGTATGAAAGTATTTGGTGTGAGAGAGAATTTGATGATTTTGTTTGGACCAAAATTTGACCACTAAATTAAGGAATATATTTTATGTCTAATAATAAATTTCAAATAATTAACCCTACTCAGTTTTTAATAAGCTTTCCTAAAATGTAACTTTTTAAAGTTCCAAAAATTACACCCTATAGAGAAAACTAATGAAATTTTTGACTAAACTTTGACCACTTGAACTCAAACAAAATAAACCACACATTAGACATAGTGCAATAATAAAAATCACACATAGGACCAACTCTCAAACAATAAACAATCAACATAACTATTTCCCACCATCCTTACAAACATCATAATCGATCCTTTTGGGATGCATCCTTCCCACATCGAGAGTAATATAATCGTATATTATTTATCCTAATTTAGAAATAGATATGATGACTACATGAATTTTTTGTTAGTTGGTCTTTTATTTTGATGTATCTTTTGACCCATGTTATGCCTATTCAAATCCACCTCAATCTTACCATATCTTGGTATATTTTTTCTTGCATATATTGGGGCACACTCTTTTGTTTCTATGTGGTGTGTTTGTTGGTTGTTATTTACATGACCCACCAAGGTTGATTTTAACCTTATGTGTGTTAGAACACATTTACATATGATGGTTGTTCTTGACCTACCAAGGTCATGTCAATGCCATGTGTGCATAATGACCTCCTCATGCTTAAATTTTCTTTCTTCACATGACCCCAAGGTTATCTCATGTATTGCATGTACTACGATAACCTTTTGTTTGAGATTCAAGTCCATGCAATGCATACCTTCTCACCTTGGTCTTTATACCTTAGTGTGTAATATCCATTGCTACATTAAAACTAAGGATTTTTTAGCACATACTAGCATAATACCACTCCCTCATCCATCTCTACCCATCCCTTTATATATTATTATCCATTTTTCATCCAAAATATTATACCCACATTAACTAGATTGCTTTCTCACTTCCCCACACATACACCATGCCTTAAGGATTCCTATTTACTCCCCCATTCACTACAACAAATCCCTATGATTTTCTCTAATTTTTCCTCCATTTTTTGCTTCCATCCAATGTTTTAATGTACTTTTTGCCAATTTTTTGAAAACGTCGGTGCTATTAATCAGGATGGTGCTATTTTTGGCATTTATTTGTGCCGATGAGGACTAGTTGATGCTAATTTAGGCACTAATTTACGTCAAAATTAGAAATGCCTTTAGCGTCGATATTGGCTTCAAGTGTAGCACCACCATTAGTGCCACCTTTGGCTCCAATTTTAGCTTCGAGTTTAGTGCCACTTTTATCTCCCAACTTTAGCTTCGAGTTTAGCTTCAGGTTCAGCATCGGTTTAGACACCCCTATGTTGAAGAGACTTATTTATATGTCATCGAAAATGTAAAACAAAGAAATGTCAACAAGATATAGGCATATCGAGGAGAGAATCACTTATGTCACATCGCTAAGGTATATCTACAAGTTCTTGGTGAAACACAACTCTTGGATATAATGAAGTAATGTCAATGAGACATTGAGATATTGGTTAGACAAATAAGATTGTCTCATCGACACTCTTCAAGTAATGATCAAAAGCATACACCTCTAGACTGCCAGAAGGGTGAGCAACATATGCGGTAGAGCCGTATACACCTTAACCCCACAGCAAGAAGCCTTGAGCAAGGCGGTAGTGTGGTAAATAGCTGAAGAAAAGGGAAAAACACCGCCATACCAAAGTGATAATCATGAGTCTCCCCAACATGGAAGAGTTACACCAATATATAAAGAAATATCAATGAGACAATGGCATATTGGCAAGAGATATTAACTTGTTTCATCAACATCGGCAACCAACATCAGAGGAACATAAGATCTAATGTCGATGAGATATTGAGATATCGGTAAGACAAAGAAGATTGTCTCATCAACACTCTTCAGGTAATGATCAAAAGCATACACTGCTCTACCACTGAGAAGGTGAGCAACATATGCGGTAGAGCGCTATACACCAAAACCTTGCAGTAAGAAGCCTTGAGCAAGGCATTAGTGTGGTAAACAGCAGAAGGGAAGGGAAAAACACTGCCATACCATAAAGGGTATAATAAGAGACGGCGGTATTATGGTAATTGTGGCAGAAAATCACGTCAGTCACAATCCATTTGAATAAATCATTTAAGGAATCAAGAATATAGCCCGCCAAAATACTCTAAAACTCTAATAAACATACTCTAAATTTTTTGTCGAAATCTTATTTTCAAGCATAGACCGCCAAAATGGAGTTTTCATTTTAATAAACATACAATAAAACCTTTGTTGAAACCTTATTTTCAGAAGTAGCCTGCCAAAATGGAGAAGTGTTTCAGTAAAGAATGACAGAGAATGGTAAGGAGATGTGCGTGATAGGAGGTATAGGATTCATTGCTATTGATATTCCAGCTCTGATCAACAAGGGTTACAATGTTCACGCTACTATTTTTAATCCAGGTATTTAATCGACATATGTTTGCATAATCTCAAATTCCTTCAGATGCTTTTGAAGTATCAATGTATCCTATATAGGGTTCAAAATAACTTCTTTTAATTTTAAAAAATAAATCAGATGCTTTTGAAGTATCGATGTGTCCTATATAGGGTTTAGAATAATTTCTTTTAATTTAAAAAAAATAAAAATGATGTGTTTTCCTATGATTAGATAATATGGACATCTTCTAAATCTTCCCTAGCACACTGTCCTCTTTCACACTATGTTCATTACTCCAGCTGCTAGGGTTTTGCATTTGACATCTTTAATATCTTCATGATAGGGGCTTTTAAATAGATCTTAGTCTTTGCTTTAATCTTTATCATGGTAACCCTTGAGTTCCATAATCCACCTTCAATCTCTTATAAGAATGTTGTCTTAAGCTAGACTACATAGTATGCATATAAAGCAAGTCCTTCATACATGCCATTATTCCAAACCACCACTCACCGCCTTGCTTAAAATGTTGCCTCCATAAGCACAATAGCATGTTTTAAAATCATGGTTTCCAGTGATTGACCATAAAGGTCACTAATTTCATAAAGATACAATGAGATTTTTCTCTTCAAACTTAAGGCATTATGCAGGATAACATTGTGAATTGTTTGTTGTGTACAATTTAATTTTCTTGCACATTTACTGCTTTGCTAACTGCCTTTAAGATTGGATATTGCACCATCAGCTGCAATCTCAAACAACTCACTCACTGTCACTTGAAGATTCCTTTCATGAGCATCCTTGTATAAAATCAAACTATGCCCTATAGACTACCTACTTACTTACTAATATAGGGGACTCATTGTTTCATAGTATTTTGAGCTTTATTTAGAAGGGGTTAATATGTGGAATTTTTATGTGCAAGAAGAATAGATTGTGATGCAACGTTCGGGTATGGACAGTTTAGGAAAAAGTGGATTGCTATCACTGTCATAACCAAGTTGGATTTTACCTTGAGCCGGTGTGAAACACTTTCAGGTGTTTTCGCTCCGAAGCAGAACTTGTGTGTAGGAATTTCCAAATATCCAACAAAGGAAGCTCCTACATTCTAAAGATAAAATCATAAATATGCTTATCCAGTTTCTGATCCAACTTTAAATCTTTAATATCTGATAAAGAAAGTTTGTACATTCTAAAGATAAAATCTTAAATTTTATTGGTCCAATTTGAGATCCAATTTCAGGTCGTGAAGCTCCGATAGAGAAAGATCCTACATTCTAAAGATAAAATCATAAATCTATTTAGTCCAATTTGAGGTCCAATTGTAAGGATTTGTCTTTTTAATTATACTTTCTAAAATTTGTCTTGATACAAATTGCTACTTTAGAATTATGGTATTTATTTTATTCTGATGTTTTCAACCCTCATTTCAGTGAAGAGCTCTGAAGATGGTTCCTTCAGATGGAGACTACACTTTTCCGCTATAGGTTCCATCTAGAAACACCAGAAGCTCAGGTACTGTCATACCCAGGTACAATAGATTTTGAGGTTACCTTGTTCCCCTCGATACAAAATTATGTCCTTCAATCCCTCTTAAGTAACATTCACTATTATGGACTTCATCATTGTACCTTTCATGCATTCGATTTAATTTGTTATGTGAAAACATGTTGTTCTTTCTTTGCAAGTGATGACTATTGTGTAAGCTTTTAATCTACATGACTTCCCCTCATGTTTAATTATTGTGACTATTATGATGCTTGGGGTTGCTTACTTTTAACCAGACTATTAATGAAAACTATCTTGGAATCCTTGATGATCAATTTTTTCAGAATCATGGATATATTGATAGTGGACTGCTCTTATTAATAAGGATAAATCTTTATCAATAAGGAGATTACCCCTTACCAACATACTCCACTATCCTTGCAAAGATTGATTTTTAATGCTTCATGGATGGTTTACTTGTGATTATACTTCTCAAATAAAACAATAGGGCAATAGGCTAGGCTCAGCTCTTGTGGGAGCCACATTTCACCCCACATGTTGTAACCAAATAAACAAAACAACAACCTAATTTTATCTATACCTGCACAATGAGAAAACATGTTAGATAAAACCAAGCATATAATAGATATGTTTGATAACTTTCTTATTTTCCTGGGCATCTATGGTATGCAAGCTATTTGAGGGATTTTTCATTTCTCTTTATGTGCATTTTTCTCTTTTGAATCTATAAATTTATAGTTTTTTTTATTATATGCATTCAAATAGTCAGTTCCAAGGCTTGTGTTGAACAACATACATTTAAATTAGCAATAAAGACTACATTTTTGAAAGGATTGCACAATCTTTCCTATATTATATGCATCTACATAAGTGCAATCTAGTAATGTAATCTTCTGATTTTGTTTATGCACATGAATGTAATGTAGCAAAAATAAAAATGTACCTTACTCTTCATTTGAAAATCACAAAATCTCTACCTGATTGAGCTATTAAATTTTGTGTCTTCACGAACATATGTTGATACAAAATGAATGGAAGAAGCATCCAAGTAATCCTAATTTTTTCTGCCAACAATTCATACCAAAGATTGAACAATTTAAGGATATTGCAATAGGTAATTTGTATCGACACAAATAATATTACTGAAGCATTTCAAAGTTTAGGCCATGTAAGAATCATCCTTTTTTAAACATGGATTGTGTTGTAGCCAAAATTCCATCCTAATTATTTTTTCATACTTCCATTTTCACTCATCTCTTACATCCACCATATGCATAGAATTCTTGTCATAATAACTTAAATTTAATAAAATCCCTCACGTGAGATTCCAAATAAAACCCTTGATCATAGCATCAAAGTGTATTCCTTATTGAAATACTCCTATGATTTCTCATAGCATATCACCAAGACAACACCATGTCGATGGGAGTCCCTCCAAAGTCTCCCTGACATTAGCACAAAGCACAAATCAGAAATGTAGATGAGACACCCCTATGTCGAAGAGACTTATTTATATGTCTCATCGAAGATGTAAAATAGTGAAATGTTAACAAGATACATGCATATCGAGGAGAGAATCACTTATGTCACATCGACAAGGTATATCTACAAGTGCTCAGTGAAACAAAAATCTTGGATATAGTGAAGTAATTGTCGATGAGATAGTGGCATATCGGAAAGAGACATTAACTTGTCCCATCAACACCGACAACCAACATCAGAGGAACATAAGATGCAATGTCGAAGAGATATTGAGATATCAGTAAGACAAATAAGATTGTCTCATCAACACTTTTCAAGTAATGATCAAAAGCATACACTGCTATACCATAGGGAAGGTGAGCAACATATACGGTAGACCGGTATACACCACAACCCCAAAACAAGAAGCCTTGAGCAAGGTGGTAATGTGGTAAACAATAGAAGGGAAGGGAAAAACACCACCATACCGAAATATCAAAGAAACAACATGCATTTTAATTAAAAGTCTCTTCAACAGTTATGAAATGATGATTAGTTCGATTGATGTGACTAAAAAAAATATCAATGAGACTACCACTATTAATGAAGAACTTGATCATAAAGGTGGCGCGATGAAGTGTCCTAAAATTTCATAAATATGGCCTCAAAGAAGTTGAAATCACTATGAATTGTAATTGAAAGATTTGGAGAACCAAATTGGATGACGGTAGGCAGCTAGAAATTTGCAGCATTTATCCAAGTAAGTGGTCTAGATTCAGCTCAAAGTATTTTCTCAGTAAGTAGATGAAAGCATTGCATGAGTAGGGTTAAGATGGAAAAAACCCCAAGCAAACAAAAAGAAAAAAGATAGAAAACTGAAGCTAGGAAATTGAATCAAGACTTAATCGATCAGTGTCTCGGGTCTGGGCCAAAATCTAGAAGAATAAGATAGCTTAACCCATCGTGTGTTACATTAGAAGATAAACATAAAAATCTAGGAGATGTATGGACTCTTTGTAGGGGTTACAACCTCTTTCTTTATCATTATAGGAAGAAATTCCGACATAGACCAGTGTCAAACCCATGGAATTTGAATTTGGGTAAACTTGTAGTACCCAACATCTTTGTGAACATAGAGTTAATCAATGTGTTGGAAAATAATTACAATCCGAAGACGAGAGAAATTTATTTGCCTGATGGGTCATAGTTCATGGTCATAAAGCCATATTATATTTCCATGATTTTTTAGCTAGACACTTCCTTGAAAACAAAATTACGAATCAAAGACTTGTTCAAGGAATACCGCACCATGGACACAAGTTACAAGAGGTGGAAATTTCCTCTACATAGGGTTAAAGGTGTGGGTAACCAAACTATAAGGTTCTCTAGTGAAGATAATCCCCCATTCTCTTTGGCTTTATTTGAAGAATACTTTCAATACACTTATTACTCAGCTCAGGGTCAAGTACTGGGAATTGATGTTCCTAAGAACATGACAATTTATCCCATGGTTTTAGCCATAGACATACAAAGCCATAATGCTCGACCCTATGATTATGTAGAGTATTTATCGGAGGCCATCAATAATGCCCTCAAGATCATCAAAAATGATAGTGAAGCCATTAATTTCAAGCACTATTCTCTTTTCATGCACATGATATTATACGAAGGGTAGGTGATGGGGATATGGGGTGAGGAATTAAGAATAAAAGACTTAGATAAGGATGGAAATTCAAGGATTATACAAATGTGGACATCTGTGTGGGAGGTCCCACTACCTATATTTTGAGGAATATTTTGTGAAAACACTATACAAGATGCTATGCCACAAATGTGACTACAAGCTCTCCCCAAAGATCTTAAGATTTCTCTGACCAAAAGATATGGGTCATGAAACAAGGATAAATCACAATTGGGGGGACTGGTACATGTTTTGGGATTGTACTATTATCAGGGTTTATGGATTTGAAGCTGCACCTTATTTGCTGCCTACGACTATGCCAGATAGAGTTTCTTATTTAGAGATCATAAGGCAATTGTCATTTTCAGATTTCATGCATTTAAAGAGCTATGGGAGGTAGAATTTCATGCCTTCCACTTTATGCTTTGTTGATTTCATTATTATCTTTGATTCAGGCTATGAATTGGTTAGTGGTAAACTGGATTATTATGGCTTTCTGATTGGCAACAAAAGGGAAAATTTTGATCCTGAACACTTCATTTGTGATGCCAAAATTTTTCAGAAATTGAAAGGGTATGAGCATAGTTTCCTTTTAGAAGATGTCATCAGAAATTGTGAAGAAACAAAAACATGATAAGAATGAATGCCTACAGTAGGGTTATGATGGTTGAGGCTTGGAAGGTGAGTAATAACCCAGGCTACGTAGGGGTTTCCCTGAGGTACAGGATCCCACAAAAATAATTGAACAATTAATCCTCCATGAAGAAGAACTGATAAGAGAAGTGCCACTTGTGGCATTTGAAAGAGGAAGGGGCATTGTTCCTAGGAGGCAAGTAGAAAAAATCACACCACTAGATCACTTATCACCTTAACCTACTCCTGAAGTGAGATTTTTAGTTGGTTCCCCATCCATGAAAGAAGATAACACTGAGGAGGAAGAAGAAGTCTCACAGTTTAATGCTCCTGTTATACCCCAATATGAAATGCCATTGGAAAGAAGTGTGATCACCTTTGAAGCCTCTAATGAGCTATCAGATGATGTGAGGCATCGTGCAAGTCAAGAATTTGTTGCGGATGATACTTTTGTGCAGACCCCTAAATTTAAGTCCTTTATATATGAGTATAAAGGAAGACTAATAAGAGAAAGGTTAAAGGACATTGACCCTAAGAAAAAGGCTTATGCCTTGAAAGAGTTGCAAGATGAAGTTGATAGGGAAATTAGAAACATGATTTTTGAGAGAGAAAGAGCATTATTGCAAGAAGCTAGAGTTATGCTCCTTCCTGGGTGGGATATTAGTTCAACCATTGTGTTTGATAACTTTTCGAAGAGAAAGAATAAAAATTTGCAAATAATGGATGAAGCAAGTGATAGGGTCTATACAGGGTCAGGGTACAATCCTGATAATACCACTTTGCAAATTTGGGCTCTTTACCCCCCAGGTAAGAAGCCTTCTCTCGTTGACCATGATCATATTTTTGAACATCTCCTAGTGCAAAGAGTAGGGGAGATAGATCCCTTGGAGACTGTTGAATTGAATGTGAATGTAGCCAAATTCACCAAAGCCCAGATCCAAAAGCTAGTAAGAGATAACTAGTGGATGGTAGAGGAAAATGACAGGTTGAAACAAGAATTAATCAACTACGAAGATAGGTTGCCTGCTTCTCCAAGGCTTTACTCTCCTTTAATCGAACATGAAAGAAAAGTGTTAGAGGCCATGTCTGAGACTGCTCAATGGAAGCATAAATTTGAAAAGGCTCAAAAGGAACATGAAGAACTAAGAAGAAAATTGAAGGCTACTACTTCTGAAGTAGCATCAGGGATAATTTGTATGAAATTCAAAGATATGTGCCAACATGTAGATGGTGTCTGGCATGCTCATAGTGGAACATACAAGGCCCTCGTAGAGCATGGAAGACTGCTTGATAGGATGAAGGAAATGGAATCCCATATCAAGGAAAAAGATGGAGATAATAATTATTTGATCGAAGAATGTAAGAGCCTCATGAATACACATGAAAACTTCTAGAATATCTTGACACAAGAATTGAGTGACTTCAGCCAGCCACTATGTATGGCCATGCCAAATTTCTTTGAAGAAATAGGTTTGAAGGATCAGGAAACTTGGAAAAATGAGATATCAAAAAATTTCCAGCCATCCTTGATGATATCAATGATGAGGATGAGGTACTCAGGAAAATGCATAAGCAGCTCAGGAGGATTGCTAGATTGGAGAATGTAATGACATACACTCTACATAATGCAAACATTTATGCCCAGGAGAAATACATTGATCACATGTCAAAGGTTAAATTGTTCCTTGCACGAGCTGTATGAGGAGGTAGTCAAAGTTTGGTTGTGTGGAGGCATTAACATGGTGCTTGAGCCTTGAACAGATCTTAGGTGGTCACGGGCACTTGTTGAAGATTAACAAACTGTGGTGCATCCAACAATGAACTCTTTTTAAGTTTCTATGTTATGTTAATTATGCTTTAGTTAAGAAATGGTGTAACTTTTGTGAACGAACCTGAAGCTTGTTGCTTCTCATACAAATAGGGAAACCAAGGTTTGATTTTGATCATCATATCATCATAATTTCAATCCATTAGAATAGATACTAGACCATCTCATCCACTTATTCATATCAAAAGAACTCATGTTATGTATGTTTATATTTTAAGCAATATAAGGGAGCAGATACATTATAACTCTTAATCCATTTTCCGTGTTCAATTTTTGTGTCGATTTTCATGCGTATTTATTGCTTTGTTATCTCCAAAGTGGTCTTTTCAAGTTGTTTAAATATGCAAGATTTAACATGGCACATTTTTTGTTATTGTGTGGATGCTTTGATTGGTTTTTGTTTATGTGTGAATTAAAGTCCTTTCAAATAATTTACTTTAATTGGTTTGTATTAAGGATTAAAGACCTCTTAGAGATTGGCACCCTCTTATGGTCTAAAAACCTACATTTTTGAGACCCAACAGATTGCAAATAGCTCTGGAAATTTAGAAGTCTATGAAATAGTGTATATATTCTATGAAACAATGTATATATTCCTCTACTTGTAAATATTCTTATACTTGTATATCTATGAAACATTCCTTATTTTCTATGAAACAATGTATATATTCTTGTACTTGTAAATATTCTTTTATTGTTATGTCTATTAAAGAAAACAAAGATTGAATAAAAAATGCTTCACCCTTTTTTGTAAGTGAGTATGTGAATTATTGTTTATGGAAAAATCTTACAGTGTTTACATTTTAGTTTAGTAGCTTCAAATCTTCATTTTCTATGTATATAAAATTGTATGTGCTCTTTATCTCTAATGACATAAAACAGTAATGTCATCAGAATTAGGGTTTTCAATTTTCAACACCATCATTGTCCACACTTTTCATATCCTATTCACTTTTAAGTACAATCATAAAATTATTATTATTATTTCTTGTCCTAGTTAATCTTGATTCCTTTCAGCAAAACACAGTAGGTTGCATGTTAAATTTCAAACATTTTCTTTGCATTTTTTTGTATATATTATTTTCTCAGTGCATCATTATGTAACAATAATTTCACTTCTAAGATATACAGTAAAAATAAATGAAAGCACATATTTTCTTTGTCAAGGGAAATGTACGTTGAATATCCTATGTCTTTCAGATAAGTGTGCAAGAGAAATAAGACATAAGTGATTGAATCCGATTTTCTACTATACAATTGTTTTTTTTATGTGCTTTTTACTTTTTGCATGTGGATTACCCTTAGAAAGAGACTACTTATCTTTTCTTAAATGAAGCCCTTACATTTCTTGTCTACCAAAGGAATTTACTACTTGAAAACAGGTTCGTGAACTTCATACAAATTAAGATTGGTGTAAAAGGTCATCCCCACAAATGTTATTTGGTCTAGAATTATAATGGAAAATAAAAAATCTTGCTAGGGGAATAAATCAAGTTTTCAATTATCCAAGTACAACATAATATTAATAAAGAATTTCAAAGTTTAGGCCATAAGAATCATCCTTTTTTAAATATGGATTGCAAATTATTCTAAAATTTAGAATTCTTGGTCATTAACATTATTGTCTGCTACAATGTCATCTAGTGTATCATTGTCAATGTTCATATGTTCTTTCAAGTATTTAATATTATCATCATCCTCATCTTGACCTGCATCATCTTCATCATCATTGAAATTTGACTGTAGACCATCTCTATTGTTACCAGATGTATTTGGATCATCATTTTCTATACCATCCATATTGTTGTCTTCCATAACATCATCTAACTCTGGATTGTTGTCTTCTTGTGCCTGAACATAACCATCTTCAACATCATCATGGATGTCAATTTCTTCGATGTTCTCTAATCCCTCTCTCTCATTTTTTTGGCCATCATTATTTTGGTTAGTATTCACTAATGCATCGTCAAATACATGCCTTAATCTTAGATCATAATATATGACAAATATCCATTTCGGGTCCAAAATATCTTCATAGAAAAATACCTGCACATGAACGACATACATATATTAGACGTATGTTATAAAAATTTTATTGATTAATAAACACATGTATATATTCACAATAAGATATGAATTAATAGATTAATGATCACTAGCGCTTCTTGTTTGAGTTAAAGAAATACCTGCTCACAATGAATTGGTAGAACATTAGGCTCCTTATCCTCTGGTAGGAACGATGAGAAATCTATAGAAAACAATCCACTATGGGTATCATGTCTTCATGTCCTCTCAAATGCTTCATACCATCTACACTTAAAAATACAACATTTAAAAGAGTGGTAATCCAACTCAATAATTTCTTGTATTTTCCCATATCGTAGATTCCATTCAATTATATTACTATCTTTTGAGCTTGATTGAATGGATTTCTTGAATTCAACCATGATGCCACAATCAAAGGATTGTCTCTTTACATCTACACTTTCTACATGATAATGTCAACCATATGCCCACATTGTTTGATATTTCCTCACTTGTGAAAGACCATTTATTTCAATGAAAACACATATAATGACGAATGTTAAAATAGTCAATACTGTCAAAACTATAAGGAAACAACATTTTGTAAAATTCCAACTGTACCTTTCTTTCACATCCTCTAGACATGTTGATTTCATCTTCTGTTATGTTTGAATTTGTACCTACATATTCTATTTGATTTTGAATTTGTTTAGTAACCCATTCTAGTGTGCAATCTTTGCCCCATTCCCCAAGTAGATGAGTGGGAAGTGGAGTATTCCTTGGGTTTGATCTCTTAAACTGTCTCCTTGATTCTAACACTTCTTCTCTCTTTTTATCATGCAGATCAATCCATTTGTTCATAAAGTCCATGGGGTACATAATAAACTTGTCAAGTATAGAAATTTTGTCTACACCTATTACATGTCAACATGTTTATTTCAAACTCAAAATTTCATGTTGTTAATTTGACAAATAAATTACACAGCAAATTAATGATTGAAAGAAAACCAACGACACTGATCGTGAATTTACTTACTAATTTCTATTTCAACACCATTAGACTGTGGTTTTTCTCCATCAATAATATTTGATGCTCATTCTTCATCCTAGACACATGGGCCATCTTCAAAATCCTTACCAAGGAATTCACACAAGAAGAAAAATGCTTCATTCAATACATACCCTTCAGCCATGCAACCCTCTGGTTGTGCCTTTTGTCAAACATATCTTTTAAGAGTTTTCATATACCTCTCAAAGAAAAAAATCCACCTCGTTGATATGACATCTGCCAATTCAATGTCATCGACTATGTGTATAATTAAATGGACTTGTAGGTCCATGAAACTTGTAGGGAGATCCTTCTCAAATACACATACAATTTCTGCAATTTCCTTCTTCCACTTTGGCACTTCAAATTCATGGATCTCCTTGGAGGTCACCCACCTAATATAAGAATAGTAAATTAGTATGAACCTTTATTCATAAATTAAAATGCAATATAATATCTCTATGTCTCTCACACATGAACATTTCATATAACCACATACCTCGTAAATGTTGACAATCGACTTATGGCATTCCTTAAGTCAACTGTAAGACAAGAATCCCCCCTTATTGCCAATGACATGATATGATATCAAACACATTTATGAAAAGGTCATTAGTAATTTTCTCTCACACAACAAAATATCAAAATAAATTTAGTTCTTAATCAATGTTACCAGTAAATGTTAAATGTTGATATATAATACCTTCATTAAATTATGAAAATCATGTGTTTTAAATCCCGTGATATGTCCATCAACTGTAAAAGATTTAGCCAATGATGAACCATAGCCAGTAGGTGTCCTTATTGAATGGATGACATTTTTTAGTTGGTCTACCTCTTTTTTTTTCAAAGTCCATGGAGCTTCTGCATATGTTTCATTTTCCCTATTTGGCCACAATTTTTTTTTATCAAATTTGGTACGCGAAAGAGAAATATCTCTCTTTGAAGACAAGGTGTCCTTCTCTTTGCTTGATATATGTGAAAATATAGAATTTGGGACATTTTTGAATATGTGCATAGGATCTAATAGGTGAGATATTAATAGATCCTTCCAGTAAAGGAGCTCATAAAATATGGATTTCCTTTTCATTCCTTTTGGCATATTAACTACAAGTTTTTCCGGTTCTTCAATTTGAATCACCTTGATAAAAAAAATCCTCCCAAGCTTTCAATTCAGCATCTTCATACTTCTTAAGCCAATCACTTGGACCCATAATCATGGGAGGGCCTCTATTTTCAACTTTTCCATCAAATTTATTCTTCATGTGATTTCTAAACCTATGATCTAGTGGTAGAAAAACCTTGTTGTTTGCATAAATAAATTTATGTAGATCTTTAGAATACCACCCTTGAAATTATTCTGCACATCTTGGACATGAAAATATCCCCTTTGTTTGAAGCCCTTCAATTCAATATGTAATGTTAATAACATAAAAAAAAAATAGTATAAAACTAAGTATGAAAGTTTGGATGAAAATAAATTATGAGTGTAAATACGTAAATATTTTATCTTACTAGAACAAAAACCAAGTCCTAGGAAATCATGAATAGTCCAATATAGCACACCATACAACATGAAGGACCTATTTGATGGAGGATGTGATATGTCATAAATTCTTATGCCTTTCCATAGCAGTTGCATCTCATCAATGAAAGGTGCAAGATAAACTTCCATATTTTTAACTTGATGTTTTCTTGGAACAATGAGAGTCAGCATAAGGTGCTCCTTTCAAACACTCATCCCTGGGGGAATATTGTATACTATCAATCTGACTAGACAAACACTATAATTTGAGCTCAGGAAAGAGAATAGGCACACTCCATCAATTGCAAGACCAAACCTGATACTACAGGGTTCATCTTTGAATTTTCTTGGCCATTTTTCCTCTATGTGTTTCATTACTTTGGAGTCAGCCAGAATTCGCATGAATCCATCTTTACTCTTGTTATTTGCATGCCAGTCCATCAATTGTGCTAGTGAATTGCAACGAAACATTCGTTGAATTCTAGGTATAATTGGCATGTGATGTAAAACCTTCTTTGGAACTGTAGGACCATGTACATCTATACAATATCTCTTCTCTTTGCATACAAGGCATTCTACCTTGTTTTGATATTCATCTCTATATAAAATACAATCATTTTTACATGAATGAATTTTCTTATATTTAATAACTCAACCAACAACAGACGCACCTCTCTGCAAGTTGATGGAAACACATTCTCTTTAGGGAATATTTTAGTTTTTAGTGCCCTGTAAAATTGCTAGAGACTAAATCAACTGAATATTTGACTTATGATGAACATGTTTGATATGTCAATCTATACTAGGATTGTCTATATACAATATATGGTTTTAAAATCCCCTTAAAGAAATATAAATGAAGTTGATGAATGTTTACGAATTATGTACACCAATTGACAATGCAAAGTAAGAAATAAATTTCAAATCACTTCAGTAGGGTAGTGAATCCTTTGTCTGACCAACCAAATAGTGACTTGATTTCTAATAATATTAATGTGCACACCATTTTTGAGGTTCTACTTGCACCCAATTTGAACACGGGTGTCTTCGTTGCTTGCTTGATGGAGTCTTTGATGTTGTTATCATCAACATTACATCATTATTGCCATCATTGTTTCCATCCCCAAAGAACACTATAAGCATTTCATTTAATCATTCTTCATGCATTGAATTTTCACTATCATCATCATCATCATCATTCAGTCTAGGTGGCATGCCATCAGTGTATGCGACTCTCATCAGCTCTTCAAATTTCTCAAGTGGTAGTGTTCTCTTCAATCTTGCTCTTCTCACCCTAGTGTGGTTTAAAGGATGGTTTGGATCATCTCCTCCAAATCTTAATAACCCAGTTTGATCTTGGGTATTAGTATGCGTTTCATCAAAATCTTCTATCTATCAACAAACACAAGCATTATTTAATGCTTGTCAATAATTTGATAGATCATAAATGTATCAATTTCAAAGAAATATAATAAAATATGGCTTTACAAATAAAAATATAACTTGTATGAACATATATACATCAATTGAATAATGGAACATTATTTTATAGACTACCTTTTTTATACAATAATTTAAATAAAACACAATTTTGAAAACATATCTTATAAAACATTAGTCCACACTCATTTATTATTTTTTGGTTTTAATCGATTGTATGAGGCATACTACCGATTGGAAGCTCATCATAAATGTAATGTCTTTGTACAATCACTCTTTTGAATTTATTTTTTCCACAACATACAAGACATACACAAACAATAATTTTCTCAAAGTATACATCCCATGTACTATAATCCCGACCTACCTCTTCTTCAGTGCAATCATTTGTTGTTTCTGCAGTATCCATTGTCATATCCTCTTCCACCCACTGTCATCTACGCGATTTAATAGTTTTAGGTCCACGTCCATGTACATATCTTCTTCTTTTGCTAGTTGAAATTTTTGGCTCTGCATTTACTCCAATCTCCATCTAAAATAATCAACAACATGCATTAATTTATGTCAAGATTGGATAATAAATTATAAATTTCAATAATACTGTGAAAAAAGATGGACGTATCACAAAATTCCATCAGATCATTTTTTGCTAAGCTAAGTCAAAATCTAAGTACCTGATGTCCCGCTTCATCTGTTGTGTCCTCATTTGATATGGCATGATTTATTACCATGGCCTCGTCTTGCCCCTATAATACACAACATAGTAAATAATGTTTAGTACACCAATTATATCATTTCAACGAGTATGCTATCCAACATAAAACCTCACTTTAGTCATATATTTGACATATTGATATCTCCTCTATGTTGTAGAATTTGTGAATTCATAAACACCTTCCTCCTTTGGTTGAGGTTTCTTTCTCTTCTTACCTCTATTGTATCTATAGATTTTGTTGTCTCATCTATTTCTGCCCACTTTCCTCTCAACGATTTAGTATTTATACGTCGTCCGATTCCTCTCTCCATGTCCTCCTTTGTGAATAAAAATGTTAGCACAAAAGCTTTCACCGCACTACAATCGAGAAGGAAGAAGCAACTTGCGGGACCATGGTAAAAACTGCTCTACCACACCAAGTTGATGAAGGAGCTGTGAGACAGCGATGGTGACTGCACTACCGCACACCTTTTGTTAGAAGACTTGCACCGCAACACCGCTAGGAACAGAAGAAAGAATCGTGTGCCTCCACAAAAGCTTTCACCATAATACCGTCGAGAAGGATGAAGCACCTTATGGGACAGCAGTAAAAACCGCTCTGTTGCACCAAGCTGATGAAGGAGCCACGGGACAACGGTGGTCACAAAAACAAGGTAGGAGTTGGAATTATTTCCAACACTTTGGATCCTGTGATACACAACAATGAAAATATTCACTATAAAACAATGATAGGCGCTCAATTAGGAACACTTGGTGTCGCCTTAGGTGCCCCAAATAGATTACATTAACAGCCAAAATTTGGCGTTAACTAACATTGAATAGAGTGTCGATTACTGAATCAAAATCAAAAATTTAAAAATTTCCCGCATGAAGGAAGAAATCAGATGACAAAGAAGGGAAAAACACCATGCAAAGGAAGAGAACAGGGCCCTACCAACAACTGATGAGAAATTAGATTTAGTTTGCAACACCATAGGTAAGGTTACAATTTTTTTTTCTTGGTTGAATTCGTGATTATTTACTACTCTTTGTTTTGCATTTGAATTTGTGATTGTTTATTGGTTCTTGGCCTAATCTGTCCATGCAACCTCTAAATTGTCCCATTATTATAAATTATAAAACCTTTGAGAAACCAACAAAAAAATTTACCCTACCCATTTGAGCTTTGGCTCAAAATATTATAGCACGAAGCTAGGACGCCTTCGTATTCTTTCCCTAACATGGGTATTAAGGAAATAGTGAAATGCTTGGAAAATTTGGGAATTGGGTTGGTCGCTGCTGAGCAACTGCTGAAAATAAATGCAAAAACCGCTCGGTTTTGCCCAGTCGCGCCATAGTCATGGATGCCATGACAAATTCATGCAAGATTGCATTATGAAATAGTTTTTAGGATAAGGTTATCAACACTAAGAAAACCTAGTGAACATATTTGCCCTAGGTTATCAACACTAAGCAAACCCAATGAACATATTTTCCCACAAAACAAAACTTTCATACCACAAACTTAACGAAAACTTTCATACCTGATAATGTGTACTTCGTTTACCTCCACAAACTAGATGAAAATAATTTGTCCTAGGTCGCCTCAAAATTTCAAGCAATAGAAGGTAGCAAGCACTGTCAGCAGACTCTGGCCACAATGAGGTAATTCATTGTCACTTTATAGATTTGTAAATATTTCCATTGTTTCTTTGAATTTTACTTTTTACTTTTTAAATTTAAAAGAAGAAATATAATTTAAATATATATATATAGGGACATGAGATTGACAAAGATAAAGAGGAATTTTAGTTTTTAGGTTTTTATTTCTAAATTTAAAAGAATAAATATAATTTAAATATATATATAGGGACATGAGACTGACAAAGATAAAGAGGAATTGGCTTCCATATTGGGGGTAGACGCAGTGAACAAATTGGTTAATGTGGACTGGACAATGGTTGCTAGATACATAGAAAAACAATCTAGTAACACCCCTCAAACATTGCAAACAAATCAATTGTGTGAAAGGGAATCAATTGATTCCCCAACCAGTCTTAGATCAAGCAAAAGATCTAGGAGGAAATCAGTGACAGTAAACTCTAAGAATGTGGAACAGGGAAGAGAGACTTCCAGTGTCCCAGCCACTCCTGGGACACAAACTTCTTCCACCATGCCATGTTATCAATCTTGCATTGGTAGCTACAATACAAGGTGGTTTCAGGGGAAGTCCAAATGACGGATGCTGGGAAAACATTTGTGAATAGGTTGAAGGAATCATTCCTTCAATGGTTCAAAGACCATCTACATTTTCCATTCTCACAAATACCCATGCAACTGAAAAAAGAAGTTATCAATGACATGGAGACTAATTTGGTACAGGTTGGTCTGTGAAGAAGATAAAGCTACAAATTTCTCAAAACTACAAGAGATTTCGGTGCAACCAAAAAAAGAAGATTAAAAAAATCCCTCTTGAGCTAAGGCAAAAAAGAAGGCCAATTGATGTAAGTGTGAAAGTACGGAAAGGGCTTGTAAAAGAATATGAGAAGTCTGATGCACGGAGGAAGTCTGGTGAGGAGAGTACAAAGGTATTTGAATTTTATCATAAGATTATATCAAATTTATTAAACGAACAAGGCCTCCAAGGCTAGGCTTGAGAAACTTCGTGCCACGCATCGCAGTTGCCAAAAATATTTACAGGGCTTGATTTGTACATTTGTAATTATAATGATATTTTTTTTATTTCCTTGGAAAAAGTAAATGATTTCATATTAATTAGTTTAGCTAGTCCATGTGCCATGTTTTGACAAGAGGAGAAATATGGCCGCCATCCAAAGCAATTTGAAAAGAATATGTTACAAAACAAAAAGTGGAACAATTTTGTAATCTAGATGGAGAACGAGGTATCAATAGTTGAGTTTCAATAACTTAGTTGGATATTGTTGTGTTAATATGTCAATTTTCATCACTTGTGTTGAGTTGTTTATTGATGCATAGGATGAGTAAATAGAGCTCAAATCTTATGATTACAAGATGACCGTTTATGTGCATGAATACATAGTAGAAGGATGTAGATGAACTCAATTCATCAGACTTTGTGCCTCTTGGCAAGAATTCCTCTTGAATCTCTAATATCAGGTGCCCGAGACTTCCCTATAGCTTTTACCTTTCATTGTCGTCTTTCCCGATCTTCACTGTCAGAATTCATCCCATGTTTTACCTTCCTCCTCTTCAGAATCTTCTTCTTCTTCTTTGTCCTCCTCTGACTCCACAAGAATTTCATCTTCTGAACCTTCCTCATCTAATTATGATTCCTCATCTACATCAGAGGGTTCGTATCCTTGATCTAAATCTTCTGAATTATTAGAATTAGAATCACTAGCTTCCATATTAAAAAATTCCCAACCACCATCTTCAATAAATTTATCTGGATCATCAGTAATACTCTTCAAAATTGGCCACTAGTTCAAGTTCATTTTGCTTTCATAATACTTTATATCCATGGAGTTCAACCATTCCTTGATGCCATCAAGTGAAGATTGAGGAATGGCGTACATGCAGAGTACATCCCACTTGAAGTCTTTGAAAACAATAGCCATATCAAATTCCTTTTGCCCAAGTCCTACTCTCTCAAGGTTAACAATTCTCAATCTCACTAATAACAATTACTAAGAAAGTTAATTCCACAAACTCCACCAAACAGTTTACCGTAGGAACAATAAAAGCAGAGTATTTGAAAGGAACTCCATGAAAACCAAGCTCTCTAAATGGTATATCAAACTCTAGTTCAAAATATTTTAGATGAGGTTGCTCCATAGCTCTCTTACTCGCTTGAAAAATCCTTGAAACTCTGACTTCTTAACATTCAAAAGATAATTGGAATGTCCTCAACACCCAGTAGAGCTACCCAAAAAAGCTATCTAAAAACACAAACGTGCTCCCACACACAATGGCCTAATGGCTGGTTGTCATAGAAGTCAAACTACCGAAGTAACAACACTGATAGAGTTAACATATATGCATCATTTGCATAAAAAACTAAAATGCGTAACAAATGTTAATCAATACATTGAATTTTGAGATGCATTGAAATAATAAAAAAAGATATGTTTTGGGGAAAATATCAACAACGTGGGGGAATAAATCATTAACCCTAATAAAAGAATCTTTTTTGTTCTTGATACACCATATGTAAGTTTTCCTTGTATGATGGTACTGAATTTCTATATGTTGTACCCCTTAAATGTCATACATGTACAAATATGGAATAACAATGCACAAATTTGTATTGAGTCCAAAGACCAAGGCATTTTGAATAAGGGTAGCCAAACTTGATAAGGATGCAGTCACTATTACATGTATTGACAATCCAGAATAGTCATATAAAGACAACTTCTTGTGAAAACCATAATCAATCAAATTATGCGCATTCAAATCTAAGTTTGAAAGCTTGCATTTCAGTCCATGCATCTAAGTCCTTGTTGAAGATTGAGGGTGTCAACAAAAAAGCTAAAATAGCTCTCCTTAAACCATAGCTAGTTTTAAAGTGCAGTATTTCCAAATTCAAATCCACTTCTTAGCTAAGGAAAGGAGGTAGGATTGTCGGGTGCTACCTCAAACAAAGAAGGCCATAGAAAACATTGAAATAGAAGATCCTATATGTGAGATGACATAGCTGTAGACCATAGATAATCAGAATTATTGCAATACGCATATGCTTGTGATAGAAACAAAAAGGTGCTTACACATTTGCTAAATATATCCTCATCAAAATAAACAGATTTTTTTTTTCAAATTTGTAAGTAAACTCTGATAGTCAAGAAAAATAGTCATAAAAATTGGAAGTAAACTTTGGCAGACATGTAGGTGAACTTAATTCATCTGACTTTAAGCCTCTTGTCAAACATTAGGATCTCCCCTCCTAAATTTTGGACCACATCCATTACCTCCACATAAAACTGGACATCCTTGGTCTTCTTGGTTCCCACGCTATGATATGGTTATGCAAATAAAAATGAAGCAAAGTAATCATCTCCTTCTCCGCTGGCTGGAAGAATGCATGCTTAATGTTCTGATACATGAAATCATCTCTCTCTTATGGTGGAATACCGAAATACATTATGGTGGGCCTCTAGAGTTCCAGTAATCTTTCATCGTCTTCCACCAAATGCTGGCCCGATCCACACATTTGCCAACCTAATTGGCTTTGTTTTTGAAAGTTGAAGTTTCTCTTGAGTCACCAGTGTAGCTCTCTTTTCCTTTTCAGACTCTTTCATTCCTACAAATCATCTCTGGGATTTAATCATTTGTACCACATGGTTGATGTGCTTTGAATCCTTGCATCTAAAGGAAATTTCCTTAACATAAATACTACTAGGGAATTTCAATATTGCCATTGTAGTTGGCATTAAAGCTAGTACCTGCAACATTGAAAATTATCCTTATATAGGAATTCCCTCCATCTTGTTGGCTTGTAACACTCTTGATGGTGGATACATGAAATATGATTCTGATTCCTCTTCTACATTAGAGGGTTCATACTTCATATCCTTGATTTGACTCTTCTGAATTATTAGAATCAGAATCACTAGCTTCCATATTCAAAAATTCCCAACCACCATCTTCAATAAATTTATCTGGATCATCAGTAATACTCTTCAAAATTGGCCGCCAGTTCAAGTTCATTCTACTTTCATAATACTTTATATCCATGGAGTTCAACCATTCCTTGATGCCATCAAGTGAAGATTGAGGAATGGCATCAATGTGGAGTACATCCCGCATGAAGTCTTTGAAAATAATAGCCATTATATCAAATGACTTGCCCAATTCCTACTCTCTCAAGGTTAACAATCTCAATCTCACTAATAGTGATTACTAAGAAAGGTAATTCCACCAACTCTACCAAAATTTTTATTGTAGGAACAATAAAAGAAGAGGCTTTGAAAGGAACTCCATGAAAACCAAGCTCTCTAAATGGTATATCAAAGTCTAGTTCAAAATATTTTAGATGAGGTTGCTCCCATAACTCTCTTACTCGCTTGACAAATCCTTGAAACTTTGTATTGATTTTATTTTGCATGTCCCTCTCTTGTTGTTCTTCCTCAATTTCATCAGGATCATACATCAAGACCTTCTTGCCCCTCCTAAATTTTGGACCACATCCATTACCTCCACATAAAATTGGACATCCTTGGTCTTCTTGGTTCCCACACCATGATATGGTTATGCAAATGAAGATGAAGCAAAGTAATCATCTCCTTCTTCACTGGCTGGAAGAATGCATGCTTAATGTTTTGATACATGATATCAACTCTCTCATCTGCTCTCATGGTTGAATACTGAAATCCATTATGGTGGGCCTCCAGAGTTCCAGTCATCTTTCTTCCTCTTCCACCAAATGTTGGCCTAATCCACAAGTCTGCTAGCCTAATTGGCTTTGTTTTTGAAAGTTGAAGTTTCTCCCGACTCACCAGTATTAGTTGTATTTTTTTTGAAATTTTATTATGGTATGTGCACTTTGATATGATGTAATATGATTATGGTTTCATCTCATATGTTGTAATATTAGATATATAACAAAAAAATAAATTATTGCATGAAATAAATAATAAATTTTCATTTTAAATGTTTTTTTTTGCAGAACATGGGTCTTTCAAAAGATCAAGATGATCCTCAACATGATATAGATCCACAAAATATTGGTTCTTCTAGTACAAATCACATGATAGAGGATGATGATGACATAGATATGGAAGACATTGATGTCGATGACAATGATGACGACGACAACGACGACGACGACGACGACGACGACGACGACGACGATGATGATGATGATGATGATGATGATCATGGTGGTGATGATGATGATGCGACAGTTGGTGATAGTAACCAGTGAGATTCATGATAATATAGACTGAATCATGGATCATTGTTGATATATCGTTATGATGACTCTTTTCATGTTTACTATCATATGCATCATTTTCATGGCCTATAGTACTATATTGTTGAGTTGCATCACATTGACATGTATCATTTTCACTATATCATTTGGACATATATAATCTTGACTTGTAACAATTTGAGTTACATAATTTATCAATTTTATTTATATCATTTGTACATGTATCATTTTCACTTATGTCGACTGTTGGACATGTATCATTTTGACATGTTTTTGATGTACTGGCATATTTGACTTTCACTTGTTTTAGTTATATATGATGACGATCTTATTAGTATTGACTTGTCAATTTATATATATTAAAAGTGGTCGATGATTTTTGGATGGATATTTATTAAGTATGATGATTTTAATTTATTGCTCAGGATGGATGTTGTCAAATTCAATTTAATTATAGATATTTGACTCACTTGTTTTAATTATAGATGATGATCATGTTACAATAATTATATTTTTATTTAATCATATGAGTTAAATAATTAAATTACTTACTCTATAATCATATGAGTTATTTAAGAGGCACAATATATTTAACTAATTAAATTGAAATAAAAAAATTTAAATTAATAAATGGAAGCAAAACAAGAAGCATTTTTAGAAGAAAAAAATGAAGCAACAATGAAAGCCAAACTAGAAGCAAACAAGAAGCAAACCCGGAAGCAAAACTAGAAGAAAACCTGGAAGCAGAACTGGAAGCAAAACTAAAATCAAACCTAGAAGCACAACTAGAAGCAAAATCAGAAGCAAAACTATAATCAAAACTGGAAGCAAAACTGGAAACAAAATTGGAGGCAAAACTGGAAGCAAAACTGGAAGCAAAACCGGAAGCAAAATTGGAAGCAAAATCGGAAGCAAAACTGGAAGCAAAATTGGAAGAAAAACTAGAAGCAAAACTGGAAGCAAAAATGGAAGAAAAATTGGAAGCAAAACCAGAAGCAAAACTAGAAGCAAAATCGGAAGCAAAACCAAAAGCAAAACTGGAAGCAAAACTAGAAGCAAAACGAAAAGCAAAAATGGAAGGAAAACTGGAAGCAAATCTGGAAGCAAACCTGGAAGCAAACTTGGAAGCAAAATCGGAAGCAAAACTGGAAGAAAAACTAGAAGCAAAAATGGGAGTAGACATGGAAGCAAAACCAAAAGCCAAATTGGGCACCTATTTCGGTGCAATTTTTGACGTTGATTCTTGATGCTATTTGAGGCACTAATTGGGGTGCTGCATTTTCCTAGCGCTATAGTCGACGCTCAATCCGACGCTAAATCCGGCGGCAACGTCGACACAAAAATCAACGCCGAACTTACCATGCTTATTTGCGTCAGGTTGAGCGCCAGCCAAATTGTTCAATTCATGAACTCAAATACACTAAAATCCGGCGCAAAATTCAGCGCTAATTTCCTGTTGTGTTGGGATTTAATCCTTCCTGATATCCACCTCCTATCCTAATAACTCTTCCCATATAATTACTTCATTCTTCTTCTATTTTTTATCACTTTGTATCATGATCAAATAATAATAAAATAAAACAAAAATCATTCCCACTATTTGTTGCATCATAACTCATCGTGCATATCCTATATTGACCCATGGTCATAATCATATACCAAATGCATCCTAGAGGTAAAATAACATCATCTATCACATCAACATTCTAACAATATGTGAATCCATACTAAATCCATCATTACATCTATATCATCATAAAAAATGTATATATCCATATAATAAACCATCATTGTATTATATGCCTTATCATACACTATGGGTAGGTGAGTACATCCTGAATTGGAATAAGTTGATTTATGCCTTTTGGCTCACTTAGTGATTGGGTTTCCTTCCACAATCAACAAGTTTCATGAATTTCCTACAAATCCATCAATAAACACAAACATCAAAAACCCACTTGTGCTTTCAAAAATTCAAAAAAAACACTTGAAGCATACATCTTTAATGAAAACCTCAAAATTCTAAATCAACCTCAATAGCATAAAATCATCACATCATTTTCCATCATGAAAATTTTCCTTTTTACCCATCATTTGTCTTAAATGAGATGTTCGTTGAACCTTAAACTAGACATGCTCCAAATCCATCTCTTTAAGCATTTTCACACCTTAGAAAGAGGTAATAATGTTGTCTATCAATTTATAGTTCCTTGTATGTTTATTTGGTTTAACTTTTTGTTTTTTGTTTTTAATCTTCTGACCCATATTATGCCTACTCAAGGTCATCACAATCATTTTATATCATGGTGCACTTTGAATGGTATACATTGGAGTAAGATCTATTATTTTTGTGTGTTGTGTTTGATGGTTATCTCATTGAACCCACCAAGGTCAAACACCTTATGATGTGTATGGAACTCCTTATGTCTAATGCAGGAGCATTCGGGTCAACAAGCGATCAACATCACCAAAATATTTGTCATTTAGTTTATTTCAGTTTCTTTTCCTTAGGTTAGATTAATTAGGTGTTGGTGAATAAAATTTAATAAAAGGCCAAATTGTTGCAAATAAATATTAGCCTCAAAAATTGTAATTTTGTTGAGTTGTCTTGCCTAGGTGGAATCTCTAATATTCAACTTCATTGCAAAATTAATTAATTGGAAAACTAGGCATTGGGATTTGGTGGAGGTTACAAGGATATGAAATTCATTAATCATGGAGAATACTCCACTCCTAAAATGAAGGCATGCGAATATTTGGCAGCAAAAATATAGGCATGCAAATCTTGGGCACCACATTTCAAGTGGGAGTTATATTTGCTTCCTATTTTCAAGGAGAGGAATCTTGCAAGTTGAAATTTTTGGCAAATTCTTGGAGGTGGATATTAAGATTCTTTTGGAGCATTAAATATTTTATTTTAATGAATTTATTAATAATTTTCATCATTATGGGACGTTGCAAATGGAAGCTACAACAAAATAATGAAGATTTGAGAGAGTGTTTTTTGGAGGGAATTGGAGGAAAGTGACTCAAGAGGGAATATAATGTGAAGAATAATACCATCACATATGTTTTATTTCAGGTATGAATATGATTGAACAACAAAAAGTGATTTGAGATTCAAAAGTTGAAACAGTAGTGATTTGCACTATAATTTGTAGGATATGGGAGCTAGTTTTGTGATTCAAAATTTGAGATTTTTGTGAAGAGAATTTGGATCATTGAAATGATTTTTGATTGTTGTCTTATATCAATTTGTTTTCTGATTTTTAATGGTTAACTATAGCACTCATGGCTGCATATACATGTTATTTCAATTATGCAAGTTAATGTGTAGTTCAGTTGGTTGCAAGAGTTGGCAGATTGATGAAGAAGTGTGATTGAAGGGTGCATTTGTATTTTCTATTATAATTAGTTTATTTTCTGTTATATTTCAGTTATAAATCATATTTAAAGTGGTTTGGACCAGCCCTATGGCTTCCCTTTTGATGTAATTTAGTTATTAATTGTAATCCTGGAATTTTGGCAATGTTTTAAATGAGAAGTTGAGACATTTGTGGTAATTTTTTTATGTTGTTTCAACCATATTTCTTTGTTGAAAATATGTTGATGTGTTTTTTGATTGAGTATTTTAGTATGTGTTGAGATGGGATTACCATATCTTGCATCAATGGTATCATAGCAGGAATTTCTTGATCTTATGTAGAGTGATTGCACTAGGACTGTGGGATTGGAGAAGTGAAGCAGTGAAGTTTGTTTGTTTGAGCTCTAATAGTTTTTTGCAGGTGTGTTGAGTCTTGTAACTACAAAGAGCCCGAGGTGATGAATTTTTAATAAGTCAAGTGCATTCCCCCAATAGGGATAAGCTAGGTAGAAGGTGTGCAAAATTCCTCCACTGTGAGTGTGGGTAGATGGGATTTTGAGAGTTGCATCTTCCAGATCTCTATTGGGTAGATGGTAGATTATGTGAGTTGTAGAAGGTGATTAAAAATTTCTAAAAGAAAAAGGCATTTTGTTATTGGATGGATTCTAATAGTTCCTAGAATTGAGGAACTCAAGGAAAGATTGAGGATGAATAGGGTGAGAGAATTTGAGGAGCTGAAGCAAGCAGTGGAAGATTTGGAAGCAAATTGGGCAAGGATAAGAGGTAATGGTAACTTTGTTTATCATTCTAATAATATTTTGAATGCAAGAAAGAGAAAAGTTGAAGCAAAGTGTCATGCATGTGACACTAAGGAGGAAGAAGAAGATGAGTGGAAAGAAGTTTTTGAATCTGAAGCTGAGGAGACATTTCTTTTGGAAGACATTGAAGAGGAAAAAGATGTTGCAAAAGAGAATGGAGACAAGAATGTGGTAAATGAGGGAGTAAAAGCTAAGACGATGGAATTTGAGGGTCCTATATTTGATGAAGAATTTGGTGAAGATGAAGAAAATCTATTCAAATAGGAGATGATAAAGATTCATATCTTATTTGAAGGGAAAGCGTCAAATGAATGTGATCTAAGGAGATAGAAAAGATGCAGATGGGAGAAGAAAGGTACCATGTTTATGCTAACATTGTTTTATTTACAGGTAAAAGAGAAGGTGTAGAAAAATTTCAAGTATGCGACATTGAAGATGAGATCCTCATGCAAGAGGGTGAGGTAAAAGAAAATATTGCAGCAATTGAAAAATAATGGCTTGCATTGACTGCAAATGGAGGTGAAAAGGAAGTTGTAGCAACTAAGGTAATGCCTTATTTTCTTGAATTTTATGAAGATGAAAGTAATGTTGATTTGAATGTTGTAGAGATAAATGAGATGTATGAAGATGAAGATGTGAATGCATATTGGTGGAGTTGGGAAGACTATTGTAGTGGGTTCAGTCCCATGAGGGTGAAGGAGAGAAGAAGATACAAAAGGTGGAGGAGGATGCAAAGTGTTCCAGACAAATGCTGGAAGAAGGAATTTTACAAAATTGTTACAATGATGGAGTTTGTTGTAGGTTGTTTACAACCTAAAAGGGTAGTTCTACTACTTAACTCCATTTTGTGAGTCATACTCACAAAATTCAATTTATCTAGCATGTTTTATGCAGGAGCATCCCAGTCAACATGCCATCAACATCACCAAAAATATTTGTCATTTAGTTTATTTCAAATTTTTTCTTAGGTTAGATTAATTAGGTGTTGGTGAATAAAATATAATAAAAGGAAAAATTGTTGCAAATAAATATTGGCCTCAAACTTTGTAATTTTGTTGAGTTGTCTTGCCTGGTGGAATCTCTAATATTCAACTTCAATGCAAAATTAATTAATTGCAAAACTAGGCGTTGGGATTTGGTGGAGGTTACAAGGATATGAAATGCATTAATCATGGAGTATATTTCACTCCTAAAATGAAGGCATGAAAATATTTGGCAGAAAAAATATAGGCATGCAAATCTTGGGCACCACATTTTCAAGTGGGAGTTATATTTGCTTCCTATTTTCAAGGAGAGGAATCTTGCAAGTTGTAATTTTTGGCAAAGGAGGTGGATTTTAAGATACTTTCAGAGCATTAAATGTTTTATTTTAATGAATTTATTAAGAATTTTCATCATGATGGGACATTGCAAATGGAAACTACAACAAAATAATGAAGATTTAGCATAAAAGGTGAGATTTAACAATTTTGGAGCTAGTCGCTTTTGCGGGAATTTGATGAGTATTTTCTGCAAGGAATTGGAGGAAAGTGACTCAAGAGGGAATATAATGTGAAGAATAATAACATCACATATTTTCTATTTCAGGTCTGAAGATGATTGAACATCATCAAGTGATTTGAGATTCAGAAGTTGAAAGAGTAGTGATTTGCACTATAATTTGCAGGATTTGAGAGCTAGTTTTGTGATTCAAAATTTGAGATTGTTGTGAAGGAAAGTTGGATCATTGAAATTATTTTTGTTTTTTAATCTTATATTAGTTTTTTTTTAAAATTGTAATGGTTAACTACAACACTCATGGCTGCATATAAATGTATTTTAGTTATGCAAGTTAATGTGTAGTTCAGCTAGTTGCATGAGCTGACAAATTGATGAAGTGTGATTGAAGGGGGCATTTGTATTTTCTATTATAATTAGTTTATTTGTTGCTATATCTTAGTTATAAATCATATTTTAAGTGGTTTGGACCAACCCCATGGCCGTCCTTTTGATGTAATTTAGTCATTCATTGTAATCTGGGAATTTCAATAGTGTTTTAAATGAAAAGTTGACATTTGTGGTAGATTTTTGATGTTATTTCAATCATATTTATTTGTTGAAAATGTGTTGATGTGTTTTGTGATTAAGGATTTTAGTATGTGTTGAGATGAGAGTGTCATATCTTGCATCAATGTCTATTGGTTGTCTTATCAAGGATCCACCAAGAGTGTCAGATGCCTTGTGAGTGTTGGGAAATTCTCTTTATTTGTTATTTTTTTGAGAGTTAGTCCATGCATTGGATACATTGTCACCTTGGTCTTATATACCTTGTGTATAACATTAATTTCTATATCCAATAAAGGTTGCTAAATTCAAAGTCAATGTATTACATCATCGTAATAAATTCATCATTTTATCCAAAATCATGTTTCTTGCATCTACATTTTGGGTAAAAGTACAAAGTTGTGTCACACTTTCAACCAACTTATCAGCACAACTAAATTTAAGTATTTCTAACTAAAAATAATTTTGATCAAACATATGATCTAGTAAGATTCATTCTAGCTAGGTTATATATTTCTATAACTTTTTCAACTAAAATTGTTAGATAAATGCATATATAGCACCACTTTGAACCAGTTTACCGAAAAAAATTAAATTATTTGAAAAACTTGATGTTTCAACAACTCCTAGTCATATAAATAACAATTTTAAAAAATATAAAAATACCCCTTTGTAGATCCATAAGTTTAGTTTTCATATATATATATATATATATATATATATATATATATTAACTATTATTTATATTTTAAATTTTATTTTTAGTAAAAGTAGGTTGTCAACACACAAATATTAGGTTAATTACCATGTCAAAAAAATACTAAAACTTATTAAAATAATTTGAAAAAAATATGATGCACTAGAAAAAAGAATTTATATGAAGATGGTGTATTTTTTTTAAAAAATTTAGATAAATAATCAATATAATAGTTGACGTGAAATATATTAATATATATATATATATATGTTTATCAAAAATGAAAAAAAAATTCATGCACTAAAGTTTCAAGCTATAAATACATACAAAATTTTTGAAAGAAAAATAATAAAATTTATAAAAACTACATTCAAATATTTTTTAAATTTTTCCAAAACAATAGAAACATAAAATATACTTCTACCCTTTTATTTTTTTCTCTTCTTCTTCATTTTTTATCTTTTATCAAACATTTTTCTTTACACCTTTTCTTTCGAGAGCCCACCCATGTAGTTTATGCCTGCATAACCTCTTGAGGAGGCATCATCAATCAACTCACTTTTTTAAATTGACATTGCTTCTCCTACTTGACTAGAGAATATCATCATTTTCTTCACCCATACAATAACTACCTTCATCTCTCCTTTTTTTTTTTTTGCTTTCTTAGCTACTTTTCTTTCTTTGTTCAACAATGTCATTTCAAATATTGTCTCAAAGAAGGGTAAAATAAAGATAGTGAATTTATTCTCCTAACAAACAATAATTGCCATCATACCATTAAATAACATACCATCACATTTATCATTTATTAAGTATTTTTTATCATTTATCACATCATTTATCTTTAATTAATAATTTGTTACCATTTACCATATCATCACATTTATCATTAACCAACCATTTATTACCATTTACCATATTATCACATTTACCATTCATTATCATTTTCCATAATTTATCCATTAATTAATTAATATATTATTATTTAATTTATGTGAGCTAATTATCCACTTTTAATAAATAAATAAAATTTATTTATCACCTCACTTGTTAACTTCTTCTTTTAAATAATTTTCCCCCCTCATTATCTATTTAATGAATTAAAATAATTCATTATTACCCTCCTAAGCGTTTGAAATAGTAATTTTCTATTATCAATTGAGTTATCTTCTCCACTTTCTCGAGTGGACTACATAATTGATTCAATTAACTCTAAATCTTTGATCGTATCCTCATCCTTCATTTGACCTCTCAAAAAATCTATAAACACTTTGTCCTCTCATAATTTTCAAAGAATCCAGTCTTTATGCAAGTTTACTTTGTCAAATAGTGTTATCAAAATCCATAGTGTTATGCTATTGAGTTGCATCCACATTAATTCATGAGTAAGTAGATATAGTAAGCTTGGTCTTGAGGTTTACAATAAATTTGGTATTTAGGATTTGATTGTTTGTCACTTTCAAGTTCATTATCTTTATGTTTCTATTCTTCAATACTTTTAGCTCCATCACTAGCTTCTAAAATTTATCAAACTTCCCAATGATAAGTCTTATGGATAGATCAAGGCACCACCTCAAGTTTGCATTGTTCCATAGATTGTTTTGACTGAAAAAACCCTTGATGTCTCTGACTGAGTGCTTACAATCATAGTTTGAAATGGTTATGTAGGCTTTCTTGACTAGGTCATCCCTTAACCAAGCATGTGCCAAAAGCGTCACACACATCTTATTGCTTGAGGCGTGGTAATAAATTCGCTAATAACATTGAAGTTGTGAATATGTCCACTTGAAAGCATCTACATCCCAATCACCTCTATTATACCACATTTGTCTCTAGGTTGGTGATTTTGAACAATCATTTTATTTGGGTAGATACCTCTTCCTGGGTAGAATCACATTACATGTGTGTCTACAATCACTTTGTTTGCCATTTTTGTATGCTTGAGCCATTAATCTCTGTAAATATAAACATGGATTGTTGGTGCACCTAATAATTTCTTTGATAAGGAGTTCATTTTGGGGGTTCCTAAAAATTCCAAGGTCATCTATGACACCTCCAAAACATGATCAATGTCGATGAGCTTGTCCAATATGTCCCAATCTCTAGTCCGAAGTGCGATTTTGATGGTAGGAATATGATCACATCCTTGATTACCTAAAAAAGTTTCTACCATGTTGGATTCCTGATACACATGTCTTATAGAGAAGTTTATAAGATGGCTTAGCAAAGTACATATCTTATCCAACATTTTTTGCATTTTTAGTTTGACACCTTTTTTGACTTGACTACATTGATATATATCATGGAGTTGCCTTCAATATCAAATGAGTCTATTTTCTTTGAGATACATTTTTATAAGCCTTTATGTAGTGCTTCAAACTCTATTGCGGAGTTAGATATGTGAGGGCGCTGCTTTGAAGATGTCCAAATGAGGATTCTTATTTCATTTATGATGATACCTCTTATTCTTGAGATCGCACTTTTATTTCATGAGACCATCAATATTTTATTTATATTTATTAAGAGTTATTTTATTGTTTTAAATTTTTTAAATACATCAGATCTTTAATAATTTTTGTTAACATGCTCATATCATTACACTTCATTCATTTGTATAATTACACTTCTTAATATAATAAATAATATTATTGCTTAAAACATATTTTTTTAATTAAAAAAGTGATATGATGGCCTCTCTTTTTTCTTTTTTTTTATTAATTCATTGCACTGACTGAGTGTACAGGACTAGGTAATCAATACATTTTCTGTAAAAACACAAACCCTGACCTACTTCTTTTTGTTCATTTTAGCATGCAACTTTTCGTGGTGGAAACCCTAACCTATTCTTCTGTTGTTGCCGCAGCTTCCATGATGAACACCATGTTATGCCGCAAACTATTTGTTGTTGTAGCAGCTCCCATGAACTCCAATTTATGCTGCAAACTGTTTTTTATACACCCATTCCATTTTCGTCATGTTTTCTCAACTGAAGCTCATTCGCAGAGCCTCTTTTCACACTTTGCCTCCTCCAAACTTAACATGTCTGAGGCCGACATCAATCGGATGTTCAAGTTGGCCCCCCAATTGCAGAAGCTTCGTACCCTTCACAACGCGGAGCAGATTACTCATTTGTTTAAAAAGCGCGGCTTCACTGAAATCCAAATTACCAATATAATGAGGGTTCGACCCGCAACAATCCAATATGCAGAAATAACAGTGGAACCTAAGATCAAACTGCTAGAAGATTTTGGTTTTGTGGATCAAAATTTGGCCAAACTTTTGACGAGAAATACCATTATTTTGAGCCTCAGCCTCAAGGAGCTTCTTCCCAAGATGGAGTTTCTGAAGAATGTATTTCAGTTCCAGGATGTGTTCGTTAAAACCCTGTTAAGAGCATCACGACTTGTCCATGCTAGCTTGGAGAAGACCCTGAAGCCCTCGCTTGCCTTCTGGAAAGGATGGGTTTTTTGTGGGACGAGTCTCTCATTCCTCTTAAAGGAATATCCGCGCGTTCTGTTACTCACTTCTCTTACGCCTGCACAGGTAGATCTCATTCACAAGATTGGAGTTGACAAAGAAAGCAAAATGTTTAAAAATATTGTAGGTATAGTGGCTGTGAGCCGCACGGAAACATTAGAGGCCAAGATAGAGAATCTAAAACTCTGCGGACTCTCGGTTGAAGAAATCGGGCAACTACTTGCAGCTTTACCTCAAGTCCTTTGTTACTCCAAGGAAAAATTTCGTGAAAAGATGAATTTTCTAGTTAATACCATGGAGCTCCCTGCAAATTATTTAGTGAAGCACTGTCGTATATTGCCTCTCAATTTGGAAAAGACTATAAGGCCCAGGTTTCTGGTTTGGCAGAAAATCAAATCCATCGATGTCTTCGACCTTTCTATTTTGACGGTGTTGTCGATGACAGAGGCGAAATTTGTTGGCAAGATCATAAAAGGGCGTCCTGAATCTGAAACTTTATGGACAATTTATGAAAATGCCATCTCTAATGTCTCCAACTGCAGAAAGAACTCAACAAAAACATAACTTTGGATGGAGAAAGTGAGATTCAGGACTCAAGACCACAACATATTAATCGATCGAGTCTTTGGCAGAAGGTAGGCAAGCGCTTCCCATCTAGTTGCTCTTCAAGCAAGGTATGCATTGTAGATATTAAAATTTTAAAGCGAGCTAATTGCTATCGCTGCAGCCATTAAGTGTGATATAATTGGTGAATATTTAATACATAGAAGTTTTGTTACATCTGAAATTTGTGTCAGAAATCTCATTGTTATATTCCAAATGGGAACTATGCTAGTGCAAGGAGTGAACAATTATACATAATATTTAGCAAATAAGTTTTCCAGCCCCTTGCAGAAGTTGTAATTATGGTTTTGATGTAGTACCATTTAGAACACCGGAGTCAGTTCTTCAAGACTACATGAAACCGGTAAACCAAAACAGTAGGCTTTTCCATTTACAGTGGAAGTTCATCAACAATAACATCACAAAACATTATCGGTTGGAAGTCAGTTAATAAATGGTTTAAGGCAGAGTTTTGGGACTGAGCCTGACCAGGTCAATTTCAGGCTCTGGCACGACAAATTTAAAAATCGTATTTCTAGAGAAATTAAATTTTTATTGTTTCCAATTCATAATAACATCAATGACATGTATTGAAAGTGCAACTCTCAATTTAAATTTCAAGAACAGGCTGCTGTGTTACGCGTAGCAGATACCCAATTGGAGATTTTGCTCATATTTCAATGAATTTGAGATAATTCATAAATTGAACAAATTGTTGAGAGTTTAAAAATTTAAAGAAGCTGCTGCTAAATAAATGAATGCTGAAAATGACGATGAGTGTTTTAAGTTTTAGTGTTTAGGATTTTTAATAAAGTTTTTGACTTTTTGAAACAAGGTGGTCTGAGATTGATTGAGTGTTTGACAACTTCCACCAAAAACACAGAAATGTAGAAGACTCTACACTTTTCTGTCAAAATTTGTGAGTTGAGTGAAGGCATCAAAGCTTGCAGCTGCTGGTTCAACTCAGGTCTTTGCAAGTTTACTGTACAGGATTTTGTATCAGAGACAGCAAATTTTACTGTCTTTACCCTGTCTTCAGGGTCTTGAATGAAAATTGTATCATTTATCAAGATCTGGGTCAATTAATAATATTCTATTTCTACAGTCCATGATAGTTAGTAATCAAGATTTTTGGAAAAATTGTGTAAATTTTTACATCAATGTATTGGATCATACTTCTGATGATGGATCATGGAATATGGTCCGAAATACTGATGTAAAAATTTACACAGATTTTTCAGAAATCTTTGATTACTAAAAATCAGAATCTTGAATGAAAATTGTATCATTCACCAAGACATTTCATATCACCACATCCCAGATGTCCTGCACTGGAGAACGATCCACAAACCACAGGGATGTAAAATGCTACAATATTTATACTAAATGCCTCTATTAATATACTGATTATACAATCTATTGCCACTTTTTTTATGTCATGTGGTGGGATTCTGCCAACTCTCCTCTGGCCTATATGCAAGTATGTACTGCAGTCTTAAACGCATCTAACGGTGAAAGCCATTTTCATTCTGTTATCGAATATTCTTTTTATTTTGACAAACATAGCCTAATCACATTTATTCTTTTGGACTTCTTGTTTATGCCTTACCATCGTATGTAGTACATTTAATACATCAATACACAACAAAAATAAATAAACTTTTTATGCTTGACGATGGATATATTAATGCAAAATAAGTAGAAACATGCAAAAAAAAATTGAGTACAGCACCCAAAAACAAACTTTGTAGCAGCTTAATGCAAGTGTTGAACATGAACGTCTATGCATGTTGTCAATAAAGCTTTGGAAAATGTCTTTCTATGAAATCAATTGATCTAAAATTCAGAGTTACTAAGGAATCTCCTACTTTAAAATGATTCTATAAACATGCTTACCTTCACAAGCTTTCAAAGATATAATTAAAAGGTATTTGTAGTTTTCTGCAAGATTACAATAATGTATTGTATTAGTTGTTTTACTATAACACTAGTATTTGTACCGAAAGGAGGTGTAAGGGTTATGCCGATAGAAAATTATATATGAGTTAATATGTTAGAGAGTACAATTTTATCTGTACATAAAAGATAATCTAGTTTACAATATCTGGCTATAAGATAAGACATTTATAATAATGATAAACATGTTCAAGACCTAACTATATATATGAAATGCATCAATTTGCTGAAAACATCTAACACTTGTAAAAGCCAATCTATACCCCAAGAATTTTCAGCTTAATAAAGTGCACTGCCCTAGATTCAGACAAAGCTGTAAAACCACACATAGCCAATAAATTCATGTGAACTATGTTCATATCCACTCATTTAGATGTTTAATTCAGTCGATCCCAATTTCAAAAGATCACATCTAATCTATGATTATAATTAATTCAAAACATTTCCCAATCTTCGAAAATGAGAAAATAAATAACCCTAATCTAAAAAAATGAAAAAAAAGACAAATTAGACGTGAATGCTTTCAAAGATTGTCCCAAGTGGCTAGCATACAAATTCCCAAAAAACCCTCACTAAACCAATTGCAAGTGACTTACCTCAAGATTCTGCACAAATTGTGTTGTGATGTTAACGATGGCGATAAGAATAATGGGCAGACTTTGCAAGAAGAATTATACGGAACCCTACTAAAGCAGAAATTTCTTTAAAATGAAACGAAGCAATACCAATCTCCCTACAATGGCTTCTTAAAAATGAAGTGAAGCAAAACCAATCTCCTTACGACGGTGGAGTAAATCTAAAAACATCAGGATTATAGACTTGCTCGATTCTTGAGCTCGAGACATTTTTTTACAGCCTTATAAATGAAAATATCAATTGTGAGTTAATATCTATCTTCACGCATGATGCAATGAAATCCGATATGATTTTGATAGATCCGATTTCATTTTGACAGCGATCAAAAAAATAAAATAGGCGGAAAGAGCTGTACACTGGTGGAAGAAATTTGTTTATCGATTGAAAAGAGCTATTAATCGATGTGAGATAGGTTTCGACTCAAAGTTCATTCTATATATAACCTACCGGCTAAAAATATTAGGAAATTAGTGTCTCAAGGAATAGTTATAGAGAACTGGATAAAGTAAGTGATGCAGGCTTCTAACATTAATGAAATCCACACATTTTTTCAGATGCTAGAGTTGTTAGCAATCATTGTCGTAGATCTCTTCCATGCAATTTCCAATTTAGGGAAGTATTCTCCTACCTAATGTATGACCATAATTTTGCATTTACATAGAGTTCAATTATATAATTATAATGCAATAATGTCAAAAATAATTGTAGACATCGAGTCATGTAAATTCAAGCTCCATTGGATATTGTAATGTTTGAAACACCACAACCATTCAATTAAGTTGTCATGACTATGTTTAAACCTTCTTGTTTGGATGATAATCAAACATTGAAATCATGATTTTTAATTTGGGTCGATCTGTAATTTTTAATTTTGAAATCATCATAATCAAACAATACATCATTAAATTGCTAAAATGAGCAACCATTATGAGTAAATTGAATTTGAATTTATATTACTCACAAGTTGACATTGAATATGTATTAATATGTATTCATCAGTGCAAGTGAGCAAGGTAACAATTTTTATTTTTACTTTTTTAAATAAAATTCACCTTATATTTGTAAGGGCAAGCAATAGAGATTTTCATTTAAATTTGTTTTTGTTGTACATAGTTTAACATACCATAATGACATTTGAAAGTGACTAAAAAGCCTATTAGGCTTTAGAGAAAACCAACCAAGCCTTAATGTAGGAAGTCGTCGATTTAGTTGCTCAAATCCAACTTAAGAAAGAATCCATAGAATGAAATAAACAAAATGAAATAGAAAGTTAAAAAAGAAAGAACATTTATGTTGAACACCCAGAATACTAAGGGAGGGGGACATGAGGGTGAATCAATAATCCTCTAAACCAATTAAACATAAATCATCCAATTAATTAAACAAAAACAATTGCAATGAAGAATGAAAGCATGAATACAACCACATAATCAAATGACACATGAACACCAATATTTTTATGTGGATACCCAAAAAGGGAAAAACCAAGGTGAGGGTTAGCTCACAATATATTATATCCGGATATAAAATATTACAAAAGGCTCACTGTCCACTGAGTAAGAACAAAAAGGGTTGGCAATATTGCCTATTTGAACTGATACAATAGCATTTATCATATGCCAGATTACAATTCCATTGAAATACAAAATGATCTTCACACTATCTGAATTGATACTTTGCTTTGTTCATAATCTACTCAATATTGCATCGCACACATGTAGGTGAATCTCATTACATGTCATAAGTCACATATAATCTGCTTTACTCTACTACATTCACATATCATATATTCATTTCGCTCTCTTCTACACCCAAAACTTCGATCTCATTTATTAGCCGATAGGCTATATATATTGTAAAATATTGTGAATGATTGTGAATGCACTTGAGCGGAAACCTATCTCATGCCATAAACAAGTTATCGTCAAACCATTTTCGGATATTTTTTCGTTGTTAAATTTTTTGTGTTTTCAAAAACATTATTGTCGTTTTCCGTTGCCATTGTTTCGTGAGAAGTTTCTTAATAAATAAATGAATGGCTTTTGGAGGAAGAATGAATGGCTTTTATTACTTGCAAAGTTATCTGGGAGTTAAATAATTTGGTAGTGAAATTTGAAAGAAATGGTAAGATAGATTCTGTCACTCAGAGAAAAATAATTTTATTTTTATTTTAGGAGATGCATGGATATAGTTTAGATTAATACAACAATATTATTATGGTGTTATATAATTAATTATCATTTAGATATTATATATACATTTATTTAAAAGAAATATATTATTGATGATAATATTAATTAGATCTTAGATATATTTATTTAAAATATATTTAAAGTGTTTATATTAATTTTTTTATTTAATATGGATTATGTTTTTAAATAAATGTATTTAAGATTAAAAAATATATAATTGTTTTTTATTCAGGAGTTGATTTATTTAATATATATTTTTAAAAAATGATGTGCTTATTTTACTAAGGTAATGAATGGTTGAATGGTTTGGCATGGAACTGGACAATTACAAAAGGAAATTGGAGCCCACCATAGAGCTGGTGATTTTAGCTTATTTTATTATTACAATTGTTAATCATTGATAGTAAAATAATTATTATTTCGTACTTGGTATTCATGTTACTATTTAATTTGATTATTAATATTAATCATTACTTATAATATTAAAAAAATATTTGTGAATGTTCTTTATTTTTGCAACTTCATTTATATATTATTTAATTATTATATTATTTACTAATATTTATTTTCATATATTTAAGTATTATTATACATATATTAATTTAATTACTTTTATATAAGTGTTCTTTTATATAATTTTTTTTACCTAGTTAATTTTCACTCACCGTATAATTAACTGTTAGGCTGCATATAGTGGAAAAGATCTAGATTCAAAGTTTATTTTATTTCATTATTTAACACTTATTATTAATTGCTTAATCCGATCACATGAAACTAAAACTTGCAACATGTTGCATCCATACCCACCCATATACAAACACTACTCTCTAACATATTAACATAGATATAATTTTCTATCGGCATAATCCGTGAACCTTCTTTAGGTGCAAGTGCTAGTATATCTACATCAAGTGCAACTTCAATTAGGTCGGCCTAATTAGAAGTAACACACAAAAATTGAACATGTCGTCCTCAAAGCATTTTATCCACAGTTAGCACCTAAATTCAAATACACTTTACATCAAGATAGGTCAATATGGACCTAATATAAATCCCACATAAGATAGAGTTACTCAACTATTCTACACAAAACATCAATTGTGTTAGGTCGGCCCAAAATAGACATAAACACAAAGACTTCAAGTGTTCATACAATACATCAACTGTGCGATCTTAAAACTTTGATCTCCCATCAAATTCTCATTCAACTGACATTTATTATTTTATCTCAATCATCACAAGACATAATAATTATTCACGAAGAAGTGAGGAATCTCCCACACTGATACACTGTACAAAATATGATTGCTATATATAGAGCTACACATTGTCATTCATATATTTCTGGAAACTGTACAAAAAGTCACAAAAACTTGAATGCTTTTGCATCTGATGAACACAAAATTGTATTTACAATTGTAGAAGATTATACCATCATGCAGTGAAGTAAAGACTCAAAAATTGACGCACTAAACCACAATACTGTAGAAGTTGTCAAAACCAACCTTTACTCTAACAAATACTGTCTAAGGAAACACTTAGCCAAATTCCTGATAAACTATACTTTTCGAATCAGCTTGCACTATACACAGGTCACCAAAAATACTTCCACACTATGCTAAGATGATCAAAACAATGTTGACATCAATGACAACACTGGATCAAACAATGTATATACACTTCATGCTCATGTTGCCAAACTGCATCATCAATGACAAGCTTCCAAACTTCCAACAAGTTCTTAGTCAACTCGACATCAAAACCAAAGAAAAGAAAAACATAGATCAAAAAGTAAACAATGAAAATAGTCATCAAAAGAGAGTGAAACTTCCAAATCAAGCAATTTTGACACTTCTAAATCATAATCCTTAGGAAACACACTAAGCAAACAAACACAATGAGAATTAGATATTTTTTCTTGTAAAATCAAGCTACTTGAATACAGTGGTGATACTGGCACAAGGAAGGAAGTAGAGCAATGGTTAACCAATCTAGAGAGAAATTTTGGCTTGCCAAACATAAGTAGTTATGCGAGGACATGAATCACCACCTATCAAATGAAAATTAGTGCATGAAATTGGTGGTAAGACACGATCGATCTTCAAAACTACGAGCCAACAAAATAAAATGGTCACAATTTAAATAATTATTCCAACAAAAATACCTTTCTGATTACTTCCTACAAGAAAACAAGAATGAATTCTTTGAATTGAAACAAAAATTTCAAACCATGAATGAATACGACAAAAATTTGAAAGACTTAATCAATTTGTGTTGTTCATTGAAGGACATGACTGTGATGTTAGATTCATTAATGGTTTAAGGTATGAATACCAAGCACAGGTATGGTGTGGCAAGCCATTTTTAGTAGATGAAGTCGTACAAATCATCAAAAAAATTGAAACTTACCATTCAATTGCAAGACAAAAAAAGAAAACCACAAAATAAATAGAGAGGAATCATACAAGAAAAAATTCAAACAAAGAAGACACTATTCAAATCAAGATATAACTCAATGTCGATCCACCAAAATGTCCCACTTTAACAAAGACAAACCTACACCACTAGGAATTCAATGTTGGACTTGTGGCGAAAATTATTTACAACAAAATTGTCCTCGATTGCATCCTGGCGATGGCACATGTGGAAAAAATCACCGTACATATGATCATATACACAAACCTCAACATCAAAACAAAGATAGCAAGGCTTCTACTCCTTCCAACATGAAGATTTATGCCACTGTAGATACAAGTACCGTACATTATCAACCTTCTCTAATTGAAATTAAGGATTCTATCAATGGTCACCCCCTTGTTTTTCTTGTTGATTCAAGAAGTATTTGTAACTTTATTTCTCCTAGGGTTGTAGCACAACTAAAGATTGCATCTAAATCAATAGAACCTTTTACTTGTCGAAATGGAAAATGGTAGAGTAGTTAACCAAACTGGTGCAATTATTGAAACTCTAAAATTTGAATTAGATAACTTTGTAAAACATGATCAATTTCACATACTAAATCTAGGTACATACGATGCTATTCTAGGTATGAGTTGGCTAGATAAAAATAGTGCTTTTCTAGGTGTTGAAAATAAACAAGTTATCCTAAACTCTAACATGGGGACATGCCACAATTTACAGGGGGAGAAAATACCTCTTCACATTAAAACTATTTCAACCATACAAGTCAAGCGTAGTGCAAGAAAAAATGTAAAATATTTTGTGCTATGTTTTTTCAAACAGGTGATAAATTTAAATTAGACATTAATATTAAACCTGTGGTATAAGAATTCAAAGATGTATTTCCTAAAGAATTAAATAGTTTACCCCCTAAACGATCTGTAGAACATGCAATTGATCTAGTTCCTAGGGCAGAACTTGTTTCCAAAGCCTTGTATTGTCATTCAATCCCTGAATTAACCGAACTAAAAATTCAACTAACACAATTACTTAAGTTAAGACCAAGTGTCTCTCCTTGGGGTGCACCAGTATTATTTGTCAAAAAGAAAGACATGTTCTTGAGATTATGCAAAGATTACAAACAACTTAATAAATTAACCATGAAAAATAAGTATCCATTACCACAAATTGATGGCCTCCTTGATCAAATACATGGTGCCAAATATTCTCCAAAATAGATCTAAGATCGAGATACCATTAAATTCGCATTAAAGAATTTGATATTTCCAAAGCAACATTTCGAAAACAATATGAATATTATCAATTTGTAGTGATGCCTTTTGATCTAACCAATGCACCTGCAACCTTTATGACATTGATGCATGATATCTTTTGACTATTTCTAGTTGTATTCATTATCATTTTTTTAGATGATACCTTAATATACTCAAAGAATGAGGAAGAGCATGAACAACATCTTAGGATGGTACTAGAAACTTAGCAAGTGTGAATTCTTCAAATCATAAGTGTCTTAACTAGGTCATGCATTTTTTAAGAATGGTATTTCACTCAACCCTTCTAAAATTAAGGCAATTCAAGATTGGCATATTCCAAAGGATGCTCACAAGGTCAAAAGTTTTTTAGGATTGTTTGGTTTTTATCATTATTTTGTTAGAAACTATTCCAAAATAGTTGCACCTTTGATTGATCTAACTATGAAAGAATAATTCTATAATTGAACCCCAAAATGTGATAAAGCTTTCAACACACTAAAGACTTTATTAACATCTGCACCTATTCTTTGTATTTCAAACTTTAGTAAGCCTTTTGTTGTGATTATTGATGCATGCGGTACATGTATCGATGGTGTTCTAATGCAAGACAATCAAGTAGTATGTTATGAATCTAGAAAGTTGTTACCCACTGAAAGGAATTATTCTATCCATGATATTGAATTATTAGGCATTTTCCATGCTTTAAAAGTTTGGCGCCATTATTTATTAGGAAATAAGTTTATATCAAAAACTAACCATCACAGTCTACAACATTTATTTACTGAACCTCACCTTAACATGAGACAAAGAAGATGGATGGAACTCTTAACTGAATATGATTTCACCATCCAATATGTTCTTGGAAAATAAAACATAGTGGTAGATGCTTTAAGTAAAAAATGATTATGTTTTAATGCCTTAACCTTGGAGATAAGTGAATTTGAACAATACATAACATCCAAGTTACCCATTGATGATTATTTCCAATTGATAAACGAAGGTCTTCAAAATCAATCCTCTAATGTTCATCTAAAAGATCGACTAGAACATTATTTGCTAAGTAGAGATGTAGAAATGGTCTCCTTTACTATAAAGGAATATTATGCTTTCCCAATCTACCTAACCTTAAATCACAGATATTGAAAGTTCTCATGATATACCTATAGCTGGACACCTTGGATTCCACAAAACCTATCTTTCTATCAAGAAAAACAACTTTTGGCCTCAAATGAAGATTGAAATCCATACCTATGTCCAACAATGTTTAACTTGTCAAAAGGTAAAAGGAGATCAATGTAAACATCCTGGCCTCTTATAACCCTTGTCAATCCCAAATTAGAAATAGGATTCAATTAGTATGGATTTTATTAGTGGATTACCTAGAACACGTAAAGTGCATGATTTTATTTTCGTAGTGGTGGATAGATTAACCAAGATGGCACATTTCCTACCTATCAAAATAAAATCCTTTGCTTCTGATATCGCCCATAATTTTTTCAAAGAGATTGACAGGTTACATGGTCTTCCAAAAAACATTATTTCAAATTGAGATCCTAGGTTGATTTCTTTTCTAAATTCTCTCTTTTTGAAACTTGGTACCACTTTAAGCTCTTTAGTACTGCATATCATCCCGAGTCTGATGGCTAGACCAAAAGAATTAATCAAATTTTGGATGATATGTTATAGATGTATACCATGGATAAACCTAAGTCATGGGAATACTACTTACATTTAGTTGAGTTTTCCTATAACCAAGGATATCATTCAATCATTAAGATGTCACCTTTTAAGGCAGTGTATGGTCGAAATTGTAATACACCCATCTCCTAGTCAAACCCGGTCCATAAAATCTGGTATGAAAATGAAAACTTGTTAGAAATGGATTCCCTTATTAACAAAGCCAAAAAAAATAGGAAAGCTAGCCAAGGTCAATATAAAAGTTGGGCTTATTCCAAAAGATCTATTAAATATTTTGATGTAGGTGATCAAGTCTTTCTTAGAGTCAAACCCAAAAGAAGTTCGTTAAAACTTGGTAAATACTCTAAAATAGCTCCTCGCTTTTTTGGACCTTCTGAAGTTTTGGAAAGGATAGATGATGTTGCTTATAGACTTTCTTTGCTACCTCAATTATAGATTCATAATGAGTTTCATGTAAGCTCACTTAAGAAATATGTGTATAGTGTAGATCATGTAATTGATTGGAAAACTATTTCTATTGAGCCTACTTGTGAATTTAAAATTGAACCTAAGTTAATCATTGAAAAAATATCTAGAACTTTGAGGAATAGAATTATAGATGAAGTTAAAATTAAATGGAGTCAATGTAGTATTGATAGTGCTACTTGGGAAAAATCTGATTTTATTAAAGCATAATATCCACAATTTTTTAACTAAGGTTGTTTCATTTGATCTAATGCACAGATTCCTTGTGCTCTTGAGGACAGTAGCTAAATTGTAGGGGGAGAATTATTACGAGACTTTTTACCCATGAAAATAAAAGAATGTAAACTTTAATTTAATTAACCATTGTTATTATTGTGAATAGGTGTGACTTTTTTAACCACCCTTAGAATATTATTTAAACCCATAAAATAATTGAAATGGGGAACACAGGAAAAATAACCAAGGAGAAATAGAGAGTTTTAGAGAGCATGAGTAAGTGAGGGACAAGATCTTTGGCTAGCATTGGGTGTAGTTGGAGAAGGGGCATATAGTGTGTGTCCAACTCGAGATACATCGTACACCTAGGATTGTACTGTTCAGGGCTTTATCGTAAGACTTGTGAGGTAGGTTATTCAACCATAAGGCTTGTGAAGCAGGTTGGGATTCCGTACAAGAACCGTTCCTCTAGGGATAACTCCTTGTCATAAATAGTCCGGATCTTCCTCTATGTGCATTGGAAAACAGCCTCTCCAGAAAATTAGGATATGTATTATTTAACTATCACGACATTCATAATTTAAATGTTCCTTGAATTTTTTTGTGATGCTTATTGTTATCGTATATTCAATTATTTAATTATTGTTGTACCTTTCATTATTTTATTTTAAATTAATATTTATACCTTAGATCATTAAATAAATTAAAGCATATTTAATTTAGCATTTGGGAATTAGTGTGATAATAGATCCTGGGGTGTTGGGAGTTCACCATTAACTCCTACATGATATCAGAGTGCCAATGTTGCAAATTCCTTCTTGAATTTAAGGGATTTGTCTTGGATTGAAGATTTTGTTACATGCATTTTGGGGTTTCAAAGACCTCACGATTGAATCTTGGGCATCAAAGAAAGCCAAGTTTTCCTTTTATTTCATCAATTTTGTTATGTTTTGTTTATAGGCATTGGATTCTATTTTTTATTCAAACACTTACCATATTTGCAGGTGATTACATATTGTGCAGGGATATCTAATCTCTCAATTTCCCTCTTATGGGGTTTTCATTTATTGTATATACATAATGGATGTAGTCCTTAAGGGGTATCATTGAGTCCTCCATACATTATCTTATTTGTTTATTTTCTCTATTTTGGAGATGAATTTTGTTCCACTGGATTTTCTCCTTTTCTCCATTTTTGACAGATTGCATTATAAAAGGGTACTTAGTATGGCCTTGTAGCTGGGACCCATAATAATCTTTTTCATGTTTTACATCTTTGCATAATAATCTACTCCCAAAGTTTCACTTAAGGGGGGATGTTGGTGGAAATATATGTCTTTCACTTAGCTAATCCTAGAAAGAGGGTCTTATTCACATGTTAACTTTACTTAGGTGAACTAGATAATCTCCTAGAAGTCTTAGTTGTCTAGATAGGATCTTATCCTATCTTATCTTGTTGAATTTTTTTGTCAAGTTAGTTGTCTCATAACATAGGATTAAGACACATGTCAAATCTTAGACACATGTCACAATCTTGTCTAATCATATCTCTCACCTCACCTTTATAAGTAAGGAATCTCATGTACATTTCATATTCAATCTCATAATCTTGCATCCATTATCATAGCAAGCTATTCTTGCCATTTTCTCTCTTATGGAAGATATTTTGGTCTAGCAGTTGATCCTAGGGTGTTGGGAGTTCACCATTAACTCCTACATGGTAGCAAAGATCTAGTGTTGTAGTTTCCTTCCCAAATCTAAGGGATTTGTCTTAGCTTAAATATTTTTTTGCATGTATTTTTGGGTTTCAAAGACCTCACAGTTGAATCCATGGCATCAAAGAATGTCATATTTTCCTTTCGATTTGTTAATTTTCTTTATATTTTGTTTGATCTACAAAGGTTTTAGTTGAGGGTTACAGTTTCTAGATCTAGGAGGTGGATTAAAGTTTGGGGAACTTTAGGCCAAATCTGACCCTACCATTGCATCCAAAAGGCCCAAAAACCTAGAGATTAGCTATCAATTCGTTGAAATTTGATTTTTTTTCCAAGGGGCATCAAAGGTTTTTCCAGTTGTCACAAGAGAATTTGTACCATGTAGTAGTGACAAAGTCATCTACAACAGTCAAGTGAATATTCTTATGTACCTATGACATATTCGAGTCCTTCATTAGTGGAAATATACAAATTATGGCGTTATCGCTATGTAAGGGTACAAAACTATCTTTTTTGGTGGTATGAAAAATCAAAGTTTTTATAATTAATTTTTGCTTAAAAAAAGTTTGGTCAGTGTTTATTAAAGCGCTTGGACGCACTAGGCATAAGCCCATGGTCTAGCCAAGTAGTGACGACCTCCACCCACTACTCTCTGGTGTTTGCCCCTGGCGGTAGCTTTTTTTTAACCCTCTATGTTGTCGTTGGTCACATGTGTGACTAGAGACTTAAGCACCAGGAGCCTAATCTTGATCCTTGTATTCTTAAATAGGTTTTTTTTTAAAACTATCATAACTTGCAATCTAAGAGGAATTTTTTTTAAAACGAGATATTCTTGAAAAGCTGGTTCTCTTAGTTTTCTAGTGGTTCAGATTATTTTTGCATAATTTTTCTTTTTGGTTATCAAATGTTTATTGAAGTTAGATCTTAATTTTTGACTCCCGAGCTCATAAATTTTTGCCACTCTCTGATTTTTTTAATTCTTGTAGCGTTGAAAAGGTATCAAAGAGCTCTATCTAGCCATCCATGCACTTTTTCCTATTTTTTTCTCGAGTATATTGTGAATTCAATTCTTTCTTGGTGGGTATCCTAGAGATTACATAGATATTTCAACAGTTGGGAGGGTGTTATTTTGATCATTTTACTTTATTTTAGCCCTATTTCATGTATTGATCTCATATTTTATCATTTTAAAAGTGTATTTTTATTATAATCATGGGTTATGCAACCCATCTTTATGTAATCATTCTAAGGACGATTATGAGTCTTGGAAAAAAGGAATCCTTACACATTGTAGGTGGATTAATCTTTTGCCTCATCTTTATGGACACATTCATGAACTAAAAAAAACATGGAAGAAATCAATTTGGGGTAATACAAATGATCATATCGTTGGATCTATTGGTTCTAGTTTTAGTCCAAGCATTTTCAAAGAGACCTATCGTCATATTTTAAGAATCTTGTGTTCATTTATAGTTTGGACCAATATTTTGGATATTTGTGGAGATCCACATATTCGTCTATTCCCAGATGATCCTACATCAAATTGCCTCATTCCACATGATAATATTGGCAATCTACCCTTTGGTGATAAGACCTTAGAGAAGTTTGAATATGATGTAGAACTTGAGTGTCTTGATGATCTAGAGACTTCTCTTGCAACTCCTACTTCTCCAATTGAGATCACACATTCATCTTCTATTGATGATTCATTGATAAATTCTAGTGATTCATTGTAACATGTATATCATTTTCTTCCTAATTGGGATTCCTATCATTGCATCATTGTTTATGGAGTATCACATTTCAAATTTGGAGGACCAATTGGAGGGTTTAGATCTCCTATTTATAGATATTCATGGCATAACTATTGTCACTTCATCTTTGTCTTTGGAGTATTGACTATATGGGAAAAAATAGATTTTGAAGGGACCTGAAACCCTTTATAATAGAACATACAAAATGCTACTTAAAGATGAAACATTAAACCATTAGCAGCAACCATCAACAAAAAAGAAAAAAACAACAAGAAACAAATAGAGACCCAACAGTTAGGAAAAGAAAAAAGAAAAACACAGAACAAGACACTATTCCATGATCCTTAAGGTGTTAGCCACCTCAAGTTCTTGGTTCCTATGAAGGCCAATCATGTCCAATAGTTATTTTTTCTCATCGTCAAAGTATTTCCTCAAGTTACCCTCCCCTCTAGTAGCAAGGTCTTTAGAATCATCCTTTCCAACCTTTTTCCCTTTTCCTTTAGTAACCCGGTCCTTCTCCATCAACTCAATAAAATAGAGTCGGTCTTCTCTTAGCTCACTAATCTTGTGAAATAGGGATTCCAAGGAATCAACACTATTCTTAATGGAAATGTGGCAGGCTTGCAACAGTTTCTTGATGTATGTGTTGGTGTCCAAAACCTTGGCCTCCAAATTAGAAAGATGTTTCTCACATAAGGACTTGAAGTCAGAAAAAGAACACTCAAGATCCACAATTCTATCAATCAAAATATCTGAGGTAGAGCCCTTCAAAATATTCTACACATTTTCTTTCAATCCCCTAATCTTGATGTTTACCTCGTTGAATTATAGCAGAGTCCACTTTTCCAACTTGAAGGTTCCAATGGCCCCTACATGCGCCATGTCAAGGAGTTCGAACATTGAGGTGGTATCATAGTTTAGGTATGATAAATCCTCCAACAACGAGTTTACCTTAAGAGGTTCTGGCTTGCCAAACCTTGAATTCACACCCTCTTCCTCCTACACAAATTTCTCACCAGAGGGTTCGACACTTGGTGTGTTTTGAACCAGGGAATCAACAATTTCAATCATCTTCTCCTCTATACCATTCTCCTTGCAATGCTTCGTAGTATCCTTTAAAGAATCTTCCGACACTTGATTTTTCAACTTGGCAATACACTTGGAAGACCTTCTAGGATTTTCCTTGGTCTCCATTACCACTACATTCTCTTGTAAACCCTCCTCCTTACCTCCTGCCACAACATCATCCTTCCCATTAAATACACCATTTTCCTTAGACCTAGAGTCCCCAAAAAAAATATCCATATTGTTGCTACCAGATTGAGATTATGAATCCTAAAGAATAATCCTCTTGGAAACCCATTTTCCTTTAGGGTTTCCCTTCTTCCTCTTCTTTGAAGGGGCGGCCACAAGGGAAGAATACCCATCCTCTCCCTCCTCATTCCACTCCTCCTCCCTAGCAACACTAGTGTCCAAACGAGTCAAGCAGGAACCATCACTCAAAGCCTTTTCCTTGCCCTTAATTGAGCTAGCTAGAATGAGGGCTCTCACATTCTCCAGTATAAGCAAGATGAGGCCCTCGTGCAGAATCGATGCCCTCCTATTTTTCAAATGTGCATAAGCAGACACCTCCAACGAGGACAAGAGAAAGAAAGGAAATAAAATAAAAATCCCATGTCTAAAATGATTTAGCAGAGTGAAATGGTGGCCTAAGATTGTAGTAAACCTTTCTTCAAGGGTTACATAATGCATGATAATCTCTGCAATATCTGCCCAAATTTTCTTGAGAGACGTCCACTTGTAGCCCCAAGATGACATCTTGATGAGATTTTTTTGTTCATCATCCTTAAAGAATTGACTCATATCCTCCTCGTTGCTCTTCTTATCTTTGAAGAATTTGTGACCAATCACAAGTAGCCCAATAATAGCAACTATAAACTCCTCATTAATCTCGAATACCATTCCCTTAACTTGAAGCTTACAATTATGCCAATATGAGACAAATTCCATCAAAGCCTTGGGATCATGTCATGAATCCTTTCCAAGAAAGGCATGAAGTTACCATGCTCAAGGATCCTCCAAATTTTTTGATTCTTCCTCAAAATAGTGTAGGAATGGGGCTCAATTCTACTTCGGTCACCCCCCATATTCACAATTACCAGCAACAAAAACCCTCGAATAGAGATGTTTGACTGAGAGCCAACAAGCCAAGAGATACCCAAAAAATGTGTGACTATAATGTAGATTGGTAATATAATGCTACCAAATAACCTCAGCCATATCCATCTTTTCACATTAGAACCTTAGCACCCTCAAGAGGGAGGGAGTACTCCTCCAATGCCTTAGACTCATTAATTTTGATAGCCTCATTAGCCAAAAATTATGCCAATGAGTTGTCCTCTTAATAGATGTGAGAAACATGAGTTTCCTCACAAGATCTCAACATCATAATAACATCCTTAATCAACCGATCAACAATCCAACTAGGCTTTTGAATTCCATGTAGGTAGTTGATGATGTTTAGAGAGTCTCCTTCCACCCAAAGTTTAGAGTAGCCATTTTCCAAGGAAAATTGAATATCGATGGACACAGCCTTGTCTTTCGCACATTGATTGGCTTGATTTCCCAACAGGAGTGCCACCGTGCCCAAGAACCTACCGATATAATTCCTCAACACCCCCTCCCCCCACAATCTTCAGGCCTAGGGTTACCCTTGGATACCCCATCAAAATTAATCATAACCCACCCTGAAGGTGGTGGATTCCACTTAGTACTTAGTCTAGCATTTAAACTAGACTTAACAACCTTAGGTGGTATAAGGTAAATCTTCCAATTAACAATCACCAATAAGTCATACCCAGTGAGACAAGAGGACGGAGCACAACGAGGAGCTTTAGAGCCAACAAGAGCAAAGTTTTCCAGAATCGCCTAATGAATCTTGATGAAGACGCTATCCATCTTGAGTTTAGAATCATGGAAAAATAAATTATTATGTTGTTTCCAAATACCCTAAGCAATATGTGGCGCCATGAGATCCCAAATCCTTCAAAGAAGGGGGGAAGACGAGGGTCACTTCCATTGATAAAAAAAAGCTGCAAAGAGAGCCCTCGAAAGCCAAATCTAGATTCCAAAGGGCAAGAAATTTACTCCAAATGAGAGAAGAAAAATTACAACCAAGGAGAAGGTGAAAGGAACTCTTCGCATCAGATTCACAAAGCACACATCCATTAGTAATAAAAAACCCTCTTTTGCAAAGATTATCCCGAGTTAACACTTTAATTTGCATAAGCAACCAAAAAAATACATTCACCTTAGGGATCAAAAACGTATTCCATAATTCCCCCCAAAACAGAAAGGAGTTAGGCTTCTCTAATGAATTGATAAAGAATGAGTTCACAAAAAGCTTACAATTAGCGAAAGAGGTCCAAATCACATGATCAAGTCTCAAAAAAAGCGGAATCCTGACGTTACACATGAACTCCTAACTGATAATCAACAAAGGGTCCCAATCTTGAAAATCCTTAAACAACCCATTTTGGATATAGTCCACCACCAAGTCACCAAAAAAGCATTTTCACAGCAGAACAATAAGAGGGACCCATGGACGATTGATTAGAGGCTCATAATCACACCAAACATCCTCCCAAAATAAAATTCTAGAACCATCACCCAACAACCACCTAACACCATTAGCAATCAGGGCCTTGTAGGGTATGATATTTCTCCAAAAAAAAGATCCCATGGGGATAGCATATGAAACTGACATATTCCAAGGTCTCCCTATACCAGATAAATATTTATTTTTGACTAGAGAGGCTCAACCCACCTCCTCACTGAGGAGCCTCCAAACGTTCTTTGAAAGTAAAGCCTTGTTAAAATATCTTGTACAATGCCTAAACCACCCCACTTCTTTGGCCTGCAGACCAGGTCACACGCCACAAGTGGAATTCTGGCTTTAGCTTCAACCCCCAATCACAAAAATCTTCTCATGATCTGCTCCATTTTCTCCTCAAATTTAGCAAGAATTCAAAATAAACTCATGGCATATAGGGGAAGATTCTGAAGAGTAGAAGAGATGAGTTACACTTTCCCCGCCTAGTTGAGAAGCACACCCTTCCAACCAACTAGCTTCCTATCGAACTTGTCCAAGAGTCCAAGCCAAAAGGAGTCCAGAGTCTTAGAAATACACAAGGGGAGCCCCAAATAGGCCAAAGTCAAATCACCCCAATTGCAGGATAGGATCCTTTCTAGCTTCAGTTCGAGAAACTCTAGGGTATTAAGGAATAAAATATGACTCTTGGGAAGATTAATATGCTTCCTAGAAGTGTTCTCATAAGCCTCAATCAACACCTTAATAGCCCTAACTTCACAAACAAAAGATTCACACATTAAGATAGTATCATCAAAAAATTGTTGATGAGTAACTAGCTCACATCTAGAAGAAGGGGAGAGACCCCTCAAGGAGCTAGTAGACACCTTATGAATGTTCTGACCAAGAACTTCCACCATCAAAATGAAAAGAAATAGAGAGATAGGGTCTCCCTGCCTCAAACCATGTGAGCTCCAAAAAAAAGGAGAAGGGGAGCCATTCACAATAACAACAAAAGAAGGAGTCGAAATACGTTGTTAAACGAGTTGCAGAAACTTCTAGAAAAAACCAAAGCATGCCAAAAATAGCCAATAAGAACTTCCAATTGACCCTATCATAAGCCTTGAGAAGGTCTAGCTTCAGAAAAAAAAAACTCAACTTATTATTAGTATTAAGAGAGTGGGAAAGTTCATGGACCATAATGATAGAATCAAGGATTTTTCAGCCCTTAACAAAACCAATTTGGTGTTTATAAATCATATTAGGAAGAATCCTTGGAGCCTAGTGGCCAAAACCCTAGAGAAGATCTTATAAATAGAGTTACATAGGTTGACTGGTCTGAAATCTCCAAATTCATTAGCATCAGCAGTCTTGGGAATCAAGACAATGAAAGTCGTACTCAATTCTCTAAGCAATCTTTTGGAGCCAAAAAATTCCTTGGTAGCATTGATTACATCCTCCACCACAATATCCCAAAAAGACTGAAAAAAATAGAAAAGGGAAGCCATCAGGCCTAGGGGCCTTATTTCCTTCAAAGGAAAACACTGCCTCCTTAATCTCCATTGAAGAAGGAATATCAATTAGATCCCTATTAAGATGCTCTAAGAAAAGCTGAGGGATGAAATCCAGAGAAGCCTCCACACAATTTTGGTTCCAATCTAAGTCATTTATGAGAAAAAGCTCAAAAAAATTAGCAACAACACTCCTAATAGCATCCTCATTAGACAACCGTGAACCATCAGCTATGATGGAGGAGATCTTGCTTGATGATTTGTTCCTGTGGGAAATAAGATGAAAGAACTTATAATTTCGGTCCACAGACTTGATCCAAATAGCACAAGATCTTTGCCTATAGAAATCTTCCTCCTTAGCAACAATATCATGAAGTTGAGCCAAAAGAGAGTCCTCCTGCAACTAAAGGTCCTTCGACATGCCCTTAGATTGGATTTCCTCTTGAACAAGATCTAGTCGCTCAATAAGATACTTCTTCAAGTCAAATATGTGACCAAAAGACTCTTTGTTCCACCTCTTGAGATTTCTCTTCACAAAAGCCAATTTCTTAGCCACTCTGAACATCGCACTCCCATCAAAGCACACTTTCCACCAACTCTTGATACAATCCATGAACCTAGAATTCCTCAACCACATAGCTTTAAAATGGAAAGGAAATCATTTTCTACCCCCAACCTTGTCAGCCACAAACGAGATGGGGAAATGATCCAAACCACACCTCATAATCAAAAAGAGGGAACAATCAAATTCCACAACCATGAGGCTGAAACAAGAGCCCAATCCAATCTAACTTGGATATTTTCAACACCAACTCTCATGTTAGATCAAGTGAACCTAGAATCTGCCAAATCCACATTGACGAGAGCATTATCATCAACAAACATTCTCAACTCCAAGTGACTGTCAAGATGGGCCTAAGAGCCACCCAATTTCTCATTATCAAGTAGGGGAGTATTGAAATCCCCATTACTAGCCAAGGGAGAGATAGAAAACCGACTCATAAAGATCCAAGCTCATCCCAAAGCCTCTTCCTAGCCCTCTTCAAGTTGGGAGCGTAGATGTTAGAAATCTAGTGTCCACATGATTGAAACCATTAGAAATCAGAAATGCTTTAAACAACCTAGAGTTCCAAAAGGTAGCTAGGCCACCTGAGGCACCATTAGAGCTAACCCCATGAAATCCACAATCCTTAAAAAATTTCTTTAAAGCCTCCAACTTATCTGTTTGCATTTTAGTTTCTTGAACAACAAAATATCTAGTTTATGGTCTTGGATCAGGTTCTTCAGGAGGTCATGTTTATGTACATTATTTAACCCCCTGATGTTTCAAGAAATGATCTTCATTTGCATGAATAGGGAGTGCTCTTAGAGCACATATCAAATAGAGTCTTCTGAACACCCTCTGAAATATCTCGCTTGCAGTCCCACTCCCTACTTTTCTGCAAAGAGGGCCTACCTTGACCTTGCTGTTTAGAACCACAGTCTTCTTGTTGCCTTCTTGTGGTAACCCATTTTTGTGGTTGAGGGGGAGGGGAATAATTCCTCTTCTTTCTACCCCTCATTGGGATATATCCATCATCTTCATTTTTCACAGTATCCACAACCACTAATGCTCCTTCACTGCCCACAAGACCAGACACAATCTGAGGGAGATGAAGGAGTTGTATTTGAATCCATAATAATACATTTAGGGGAGCACAAAGTATCTAAAACATGATCCACATCAATATCCTCAGAATGAAAAGCTACCACATCTTCATATTTCTTGGTCTCCTCACCCCCCTGGGGGATGAGGAACAAACCAAGCCTCATTATTGACTTCAACCTCCAGAGCATTACCAACACTAGAGTCACCCTGCTCAAGAGGAGCAAAGGACCCCTTAGCCTCCTTAACCTTCCAAACCTTAGATTGAGTCGCAAACTTAGGAGGAACCGCCTTAGCAAGGAAATCCTTAGGCCAATGGCCTGATTTTTTGCACTTGAAGCATGCAAACATAAAAGACTCAAAGACAACTTGTTGTTTCCAACAACCCACCTTTGAGCTGAGGTGAAAGAAGTCCAATAGTACAACATCTTGATTAATCATAACATAGAGCCTAGCAGCAACCAAGCACCTTCTAGAAAGAGTAGCCTCATCAATGGAAACTAAACGCCCAAAAGGGTTGGAAACAACCTTAAACACCTCTTCATCCCAATAATCGAATGGAAAATTAGGTAGTTTAACTCGAACAAGAGCAAAGTGAAAAAGGCACTTCGACAGGTCCATACCAGGTTCCCAAGGGCGTAGCACCAAGGTTAGACGATCAAATATCCATGACCCTTTTGAGAAGACCAACCTCAAATATTCATCATAGGAAAAGGAAAAAGAAAAGAAATCTCTAGCCATAGCCGCTACCTCCACCTACCCCTTCAAGGCCCATTTCTTACAAACCCAGGAGCGAGCCTCCTCAATATTGGGTCTAGGACCCAAGAACTTGCCCACTAGAGAGAAATCCTCTAGCAATATTTTTATCCAAAATTGAGTTTGGAATGGATAGAGAAAAACCACCTTCCATGTTTGAAGAAGAAACTGATTCAGAGGCAACACCCTTACCTTTTTAGCTTAGAAGAAAAAAATTTAGCCCATCTCTACTTGAGCAAAGAAGACTACCCCGCTGACCGAGACTTTTCCATTGAAACATGCTTGACTTGAGAATCTATTGGGTGAGTTGTAGAAGATTCATTAGAAGGGGCCCGCATGGTAGCAACAACTAACACCACATGACCCATAGGGGCCTTTGGAGCTTGAACCAATGCCTCCACCAATCGAAAACCAACACATGCCTCCTTGAAAGCATCAACCACACACTATCCCCCAAAGATTGCAACTTTGACCACACCCATTCCACACAATCCATCCTCCCTAGCAACATCAACAAAAAAACATTAAATTTGTAGGTTGGCCAAACTAGAATCTGTCATGATCAATAGGGAGCGAATTCAAATTCAAATCGCTCAATCCTGCCTCACTAACATTCTTCTCCTCACTATCCATCGTTGCAAATAGTTAGGCATTTTTGTCTTTGGAGTTAGTTGCATGTTAGTTTGCAATTTTTTTGGTTTGTCACCTTCTATTGTGATTGGGCATGTACTTGATTGGATTGTGGCATCATCGTCATCTACAAAAAACTTCAAAACACATAAGCATATTTCAAAGATACAATATTCATAAATATAGGTTCATCTTCCTATCAATTCCTATCTGTAATGGGAAGCATTCATACACTTATACTTGGTCTATCTTCTTCTCGAAGGGAAAAAAATTGTTTGTAGGCATTGGATTTCATTTTTCTTCAAACACTTACCATATTTAAAGTGACTACACATTGTAGGGGGCATATTGTGTCTCTCTTTACCTCTTATGGTTGGTCATTGATTGTATATACATGATGGATGTAGTCCTTGGGGGTATCACCATTTCCTCCATATATTATCTTGTTTGTTTCTTTTCTCTCTTTTGGAGAGGATTTTGGTTCCACTAGATTTTCTCCTTTTATCTATTTGTGAGAGATTTCATTGTAAATGGGTACCTAATATGGCCTTTAGCTAGGACCCATAATAGTCTTTTTCATGTTTTACATCTTTTGATAATAATCTACTCCCTAAGTTTAACTTAAGGGGGGTGTTGGTGTGAATAAATGTCTTATGCCTAGATAATCCTAGCAAGGGTGGCTTATAAACATGTTTACATAGGTTCTAGATAATCTTCTATAAGTACTAGCTGTCTAGATAGGATTGTATCCTATCTTATCTTGTTGAATTTTTTTGTCAAGTTAGTTGTCTCATTACATAGGATTAAGACATGTCGCAATCTTGTATAATCCTATCTCTCACCTTGCCTTTATAAGTTAGGTATCTTATGTACATTTCATATTCAATCTTCTAATATTGCATCCATTATCACAACAAGATATTCTTTCCATTTTCTCTTTTGTGGAAGATATTTTGGTCTAGCAGTTGATCCTAGGGTTTTGGAAGTTCACCATTAACTCCTACATGGTATCAAAGCTCCACTGTTGCGGATTCCTTCCCAAATTTGAGGGGTTTTCTTGGCTTAAATATTTTGTTGCAAACATTTTGGGGTTCCAAAGATCTCACGATTGGATTTAGGGCATTAAAAAAGTTAGGTTTTCCTTTTGTTTCATCATTTTTTGTTATGCTTAGGGTTATAGGTGCTAGATCTAGGAGGTAGCTGAAATTTTGGGGCACTTTGGGCCAAATCCGTCCCAACCATTGTGTCTAGAAGGCCCAAAAAATTAAAGATCTACTATCAATTTGTCAAAATATGATATTTTCCCAAGGGTCATTAGATGTCCTTTTAGTTGTTGCAAGAGAATTTGTACCATACAATGGTGGCAGAGTCATCAATAGTAGTTGGGTGAATATTCTTTTGTACCTACAACATATTCAATTCCTTCGTTGGCATTAGTCTATGAATTTTGGCATCATGTCTACGTAAGGGTATGAAACCATCTTTTATTGCAGTATGAAGGTCAATATTTTTATTATTAATATTTTTTTTGTTTTAGAAAAGTTTAGTCATTGTGTTTTCAAAGAGCTTGGATGCATTGGGTATAAGCCCACAATCCAAACAAGCAGTGGGGGGCTCCAATACCCATCGCTCTTTGACCATCGCCCTTGACAATGGATTATTTTAACCCTTTTTTGTCATCAATCACATGTGTAACCAGAGACTTAAGTGCCTGGAGCCTAATCTTGAGCCCCAAAGGCCTAAATAGGTTATTCTTTTCAAACTATTATAACTTGAAATCAAGGAGGCCATTTTTTCAAATGATATATTCTCAGAAAGCTAGTTCTCTCAATTTTCTAGGCCTACAAGTTATTTTTCAAAATTATATTGTTTAGTATTAATTTTTGATTGAAGGATCTTATTGTTTGGCTCCTGACCTCATAAATTTTTACCACGATCTCTAATTTTCATGATTCTTGCATCATTGGAAGGGTATTGAGGAGCTCTATCTAATCATCCATGCAATTTTTCATGTTTTATCTCAAGTATATTGTAACTTCAGTTCTTTCCTAGAGGTTATCCTAGATATTACTTGAATATTTTGATAGTTGGGAGGGTGTTTTTTTTATCATTGTACTCCATGTCAACCTCATTTTATATATTGATCTTAGATTTTATCATTCAAAAGTGTATCATTGTTATAATCATGGGTTATGAAACTCATCTTTCTGTAATCATTCTAACTAAGGACAATCATGAATCTTTGCAAAAGGGAATCCTTACACATTGCAAGTGGCTCAATCTTTTACCTCATATTTATGGGCTCATTATTTAGCTAGAAAAAAATGGAAGAAATAAGTTTGGAGTAATACGAATGATCATTTCATAGGATATGTTGGTTCTAGTTTCAATGCAAGAATTTTTAGAGAGACCTATCATTAGATTTCAAGAATCTCGTGTGCACATATAATTTGGACCAAGATTTGGAAGATTTTTGGAATCCACATAATCATCCATTCCTAGATGATCTTGCATCAAATTGCCTCGTTTCACTTGATGATGTTGACAATCTACCCTTTAATGATGAGACCTTAGAGGAGTTTGAATATGATGCAAAACTTGATCATCTCGATGATCCAAAGACTTCTCCTGCAAACCCTACTTCTCCAATTGAAATCACACATTCATATTTTGTTGATGATTCATTGAGAAATTATGGTGATTCATTACAAGATGTATATCATTGTATTCCTAATTGGGACTCCTATTTATCAGACATTACATCATTGTTTGTGGAGTCTCATATTTCAGATTTGGAGGACCAATTTGAGGGTTTATCTCTCTTATTTGATGACAATAATGGCACAACTATTGTCACTTCATCTTTGTCTTTGGAGTTAGTTCAATATTAGTTTCCATTTTTTTCTAGTTTGTCACCTTATATTGTGATTGGGAATGTACCTGATTGGATTGTGGCATCATCGTCATCTACCAAGAACTTGGAAACACATGAGCATTTTTCAAAGACAAACTATTCATACTCATGGGTTCATCTTCCTATCAATTTCTATCTAGAACAGGAAGAATTCTTGCATTTATACTTGGTCTATCTTCTTCCCAAAGGGAGAAAAATTATTCGTAGGCATTGGATTCTATTTTTTCTTTAGACACTTACCATATTTGTACATGATTACTCATTGTGGAGGGGATATCTTGTCTCTCTCTCTCTCCCTCTTATGGGGTATCATTGATTGTGTATACATAATGGATGTAGTCCTTGGGGGTATCATTGATTCCTCCATACATTATCTTATTTATTTATTTTCTATCTTTTAGAGGAGTTTTCCTCCATTAGGTCTTCTCCTTTTCTCCATTTGTGAGAGATTGCATTGTAAATGTGTACCTAAGATGGCCTTGTAGTTGAGACCCATAATAATATTTTTCATGTTTTACATCTTTTCATAATAATATACTCCCTAAGTTTCACTTAATAGGGGTGTTGGTGTGAGTAAATGTCTTGTACCTAGCTAATCCTAGCAAGGGGGAGTTGTTCACATGTTATGTTTTCTTAGGTTCTAGATAATCTTCTAGAAGTCTTAGTTGTCTAGACAAGATCTTATCCTATCGTATCTTGTTGACTTTTTTGTCAAGTAATTTGTCTCATAACATAAGATTAAGACACATGTCACAATATTGTCTAATCATGTCTCTCGCCTTGCCTTTATATGTAAGGAATCTCACATGTGCATTTCATATTCAATCTTGTAATATTGCATCTATTATCATAGAAAGCTACTCTTTCCATTTTTTCTCTTGTGGAATATATTTTGTTCTAGTAGTTGATCTTAGGGTGTTAAGACTTCACCATTAACTCCTACATGATATTAGATTCAAGTATTGTAGATTCCTTCCCAAATTTGAGGGATTTGTCTTGGATTGAAGATTTTTTGGGTTCATTTTGGGGTTTCAAAGACCTTGCAGTTGAATCCAGGCCATCAACAAAATTTAGGTTTTCCTTTCATTTCATCAATTTTTATTATGTTTTGTCTGATCTACAGAGGTTTTATTGAGAGTTACAATTGCCAGATCTAGGAGGTGGATGAAATTTGGGGCCACTTTTGGCCAAATCTAATACTGTCATTGTGTCTAAAAGGCCCAAAAACCTAAAGATCAACTGTCAATTCATTGAAATATGACATTTTTCCCTAGAGGAATCAAAGGTTTTTCAACTATTGTAAGATAATGTTAATTGTACAACAGTGATGAAGTCATCTGCAGCAATCGAGTGAATATTATTTTGTACCTACAATATATTTGGGTCCTTCGCTGGCATAAGTCTATGAATTTTGGTGTCAACTTTGTGTAAGGGTACAATACTATCTTTTCTAGTGGTACGAAGGTCAAAGGTTTTATTATTAATAAATTTTTGTTTTGAAAAATTTTGGTTAGTGTTTTTTAAAGTGCTTGGACGTGTTGGGCATACACCCACGGTCAAACCAAGCAATGGGGGTCTCCGCTCACTACTCTCTGACCACCAACCCTAGAAATGACTTTAAACCCTCTATGTTGTTGTCTAGTCACACCCCTTGAGGCCTAAATAGTTATTTTTTTAAAATATCATAGCTTGCAATCCAATAGGATTTTTTTCAAATGAGATATTATCATAAATATGTTTCTCTCAATTTTTTAGTGGTGCAAATTATTTTGCAAAATTTTGTTTTTTGATAGCATTAATTGTTGATTGAAGTTAGATCTTTTCTTGGCTCCCGAGCTCATAATTTTTTTTTATGATCTTTGATTTTCACAATTCTTGTAGCGTTGGAAAGGTATTGAGGAGTTCTATCTAGCCATCCATGCACTTTTTCTTATTTTTTCCCACATACATTATAAATTCAGTTCTTATCCAATGGATATCCTAGAGATTAATTGGATATTTTGATAGTTGGGAGAGTGTTGTTTTGATCAGTGTACTTAATTTCAACCTTATTTCATGTATTGATCTCAAATTTTATCATTTGAGAAGTGTATCATTGTTATAATCATGGTTATGCAACTCATATTTTTGTAATCATTTTGACTAAAGAGAATTATGATTCTTGGGAAAAGGTATCCTTACACATTTCAGGTGGCTCAATCTTTTGCCTCATCTTTATGGACTCATTCATGAACCAAAAAAAACATGGAAGAAATCAGTTTGAGGTAATAAGAATGATCACATTATAGAGTTGACTGGTTCTAATTTCAATGCAAGCATTTTCAAAGAGACCTATCATCGAATTTGAGGGATCTCATGCCCATGTGTAGTTTGCACCAAGATTTGGGAGATTTCTAGAGGTCCACATAATCATCCATTTCTAGATGATCTTGGATCAAATTGCCTCATTATAATTAATGATGTTGACAATCTACTCTTTGATGATGAGACCTAGAGGATTTTGAATATGATGCAAAACTTGAGTGTCTTGATGATCCAAAGACTTCTCCTGCAACTCCTACTCCAATTGAGATCACACATTCATATTTTGTTGATGATTCATTGAAAAATTCTCATAATCCATTACAACATGTATATCATTATCTTCTTGATTAGGGTTCCTATTTATCATACATTGCATCATTGTTTGTGGAGTCTCACATTTCATATTTGGAGGACCAATTTGAGGGTTTAGCTCTCCTATTTGATGATAGTCATGACACAAATATTATCAATTCATCTTTGTCATTGGAGTTAGTTCAATATCAATTTCCATTTTTCCCAGTTTGTCACCTTCTATTGTGACTGGTCATGTACCTAATTATATTGTGGCATCATCGTCATCTACCAAGAACTTGGCAACACATGAGAATATTTTAGAGACACAATATTCATACATATGGGTTCATCTTCCTACCAATTCTATTCAAAATTGAAAGCATTCTTGCATTTTTACTTGTTCTATCATCTTCCTAGAGGGAGAAACATTGTTTGTAGGCATTGGATTATGTTTTTTCTGCAAACACTTACCATATTTACAAGAGAGTACACATCATGGGGGAGATATCTCGTCTCTCTCTTTTCCCTCTTATGGGGGATCATTGATTGTATATATATGATGGATGTAGTCCTTAGGGATTAGCATTGAGTCCTCCATACATTATCTTATTTGTTTCTTTTCTCTCTTTTGGAGAGGAGTTTTATTTCATTGGGTTTTCTTCCTTTCTCTATTTGTGAGAGATTGCATTGTAAATGGGTACCTAATATGACCTTGTAGATAGGACCCATAAAAGGATTTTGTCCTATATTATCTTATTAACTTTTTTGTCAAGTTAATTGTCTCATAACATAGGATTAAGACACATTTCACAATATTGTCTAATCCTATCTCTCACTTTATCTTTCTAAGCAATACATCTCATGTACATTTCATACTCAATCTTGTAATATTGCATCCATTATCATAACAAGATATCGTTGTCATTTTCTCTATTTTGGAAGATATTCTTTTCTAGTATCTGATCTTGGGGTGTTGCAAGTTCACCATTAACTCCTAGATAAAGGTGGGTGTTAGTGTAAATAGTGTCATTATCCATCTAGTAAGCTAATCGCCTTTCTAGGATTGACCTATTCACACTCATAGCTTAAGTTTACTTAGGTTTCTTTTTATTTTGTCTCACTTTATATCATTGAGAATGTGTCCTCATTTATTGAGACACCTATTGACACTTTCTCACACAAGTTTTAAGTGAGCTCACAAGTGTTCAATCTTTGGATGGTTAGCTAGTTGTTCAGTCCTACCTTCCTACCTCATCCATTTTTCCTATATATGCAAGATTCTTCATTGTATTTACACACTCTTCATATTTTATGATAGACATACTATTATGATCATCGTTTCACTTGTGGAAGTTTATCAATTCATGCTTTTTATATTGGCATCCTCCAACACAAATAGGTAAGGAAGTGTTTGGGGAGGATGGGAAAGAATTGGGGTTTAAGATTTTTTGCAAGCATATAGAATAAGTGATTACTATAGTTTGGGAGGTATTTATTGCTCAACAAAACAAAAATAACATTTGAAACATGGAAATTGTATTCCTAAGGAAAGGACATCTATTTCTATCTATGAGTCTAAAAAAGGAGCACAACTAGCCACGACAGATAAGGAAAACTTAGCTCTTTTATTTTTCCTATATATGAATATTATAAAATTTCCCTAAAATTGATATTTTCTATCCATTGTGATTAGTGAGTAGAAGTTTTTTTAATTTTTTTGAATTTATCTTTCTTAGTAAGGTCTTATATGTGTGTGGTAGAAAGGATTCTATTGTTTATAAATTTTCTTATTGAAATGATGAATTGCTAGTCTTTTATTTGGAAAATATATTCTATTAGTAATGGCTTACACTAAAAAGATATATATATATATAATCCATTCAATTAGAATATGAGTTGTCCAAGGATGCCTAGTGGGATTCATGCTTATTTGGGCCTCCCCTAGAATTGCATTAGTATGTTAAAAAAAATAGTGTCTCAACCTTGCAATTACGCAAGGTTACTATTTATAATAAGTTTATATTTTAGCACAGATTGATTTAGAATTTTACCCAAAGCTTAGGATTGGATAAATAAACATTCTCATAATTTTTTGTCACAAGATCATGTTTAGATTTGAAGATAGTAAAGTTTTAGTTTTTCAAAGTTTTAATGTCCATTTTGAAGGCCTTAGAGGCACTTTTGGGCCTAAAAGCGGTCTTAATGAGTATAACAGGTTATAGCTTCATAGATCACTTAACAAGATTTTTGATGCTTCAAATGGTTCATAGATTAAACAGCCAAATCAAAAGTTATGGCCTTTAGAAGTCGGGTCTCCTAAAATGGGAGATGTAAAAACGTGTTGGACACATAAATGAGATATAAAGGGGAAGTTACATGTGGTGGTGTATGTTTAGACACATCATAGGCATTTATTATTGGATATAAGAATGGATGCCACTTTTTAGGTAGTTTTAGCTCATGGTTTTGTAATATTGTTTGGAAGTTTCATGTATTTTATTTCCTATATATTAGGTGCATGAGATGGAGGTTGTGTGTAAGAGTCTTGTAGTTGTTGAGTTTCCTCTAGATCTTTGGTTGATGACACTTCTATGAGAAATATTTCTATGCAAGTATATTCTAATCTTGTTGATTTCTGAATAATATATTGGGCAACTTTTCGAGTGTGGGGTTTTTCTCCTAAAAGAGTTTTCCCCACGTAAATCACTATCTTGCAGTATGAATATTATTTATGTTTAAATTTCTGCAAGTGTTCAAATTTGAAACGGTTTTGCATAACCCTCCTCTCAAGATTAGTGTAGGAAGTTGTTCTACTACCTTAGCTTCCTTTTATAGTATAGTATCAAAGAAATATTGTATCTCTGTGAATTCTAATAGAGCATAATAAAAAATGAAGTTCTCCAATAAGTGAGTTGGTTAGATGAATAAAGGTCAATATAAAGGCTATCTTTTTTTCTCCATTGAGAAAGTAGTGGGTAGAGGATATAGAGCTCTTTATTTTGTATAGGTGGGTAGAGAATAAGTAGTGAAGGAAATATGGCTAATAAAGAGTTTGATTTTTCTTGGGTCAGGAGAGGTAAAGGGGACCAAGGAGAAACCCAAATGAATAATCATCGAGAATATTAGACACTTTGGAGGCTAGAACTTCACATAATAATTATGAAGAGTAATTATAGGTACAAGGAGCTCCAACTATGACTCAAAACCCATGGAGAGATTAATTCAAGTTATAAACAATCAAGGAACAAAGGTCAAGCTTGATGTATCAAATTTTACAAGGGATTTAAACTCATATATCTTTGTGCATTGGGTGGAGTTGGAGATGTACTTACACATCTAAAACTTGGGAGAAGATGATCCTAAGATGGTCAAATTAGTTTTAACTAAAATAAAGTCACATGCTACCTTATGATGGGATAAGATTAAATGATCACATAGAAGATAAGTCAAGGAGTAGGTATGATATGGGCTAAGATGCTAAAACATATTATGGAAAATTTATTGAAGAGACCAAATAATGTCTCATTAATTATCAAAAGACATTGTATATTTTTTGTTAAAACAATTATTATGGTGAACTTTTTTGTAGTACTAATAACTTATAAATGTTATTATAATTTAAAATATATGATTTTTTTTCTCATTTATTCTTAATGTTAAATAGGTTTAAATTATTATGCAATATCTTATTTTATTTATATTTCCATGTATTTTTTTGAAAAATACAAGGTCTCGAGAAGAGAAGAAGAGGGTGGGTGCAAAAATATGGGGGGGCCAAAAAGTGGCCAACTTTTTAAAAAAATCGAAAATCCATAACATGAGCGTGTAATGTCATATTATAAGAAAAAAAATCAAATTCAATTCATTATGTCACTATTCTATTTCCTCCATCTACGGCCTGCAAACCCTTCCCAAGAGCACTCACATTATTGAGAGGCCAAATTTAACCATTTCTTCATTGATTCTTAGCCAGAATGCTACCACATCGACAGGGAGCTCAAAGGAGTAAGCTTTTATTGTTTTTTTCATGAATTTGTTGTTAAATAGGTAGATTTAATATGTTTTTAATGTTAATTTTGTTGGCATTTCAATTCACACCTCTGTTGTGCGTATTGGAAACAAACAACTATGCATAGTTAGACTGCTCTAAAAATTAGGAGGGGAAGCTCCCTCTTTGTTGATTATGCATAAAAAGAATATTTAGCTAATTTCCTATATTTTTATCTCAATTGAGAGCACAAGGTTTATAAAACTCTTTGTGTTTCAGCTAAGGTTTCCTCTAGTTTCGTAACTTCAACTACAACTAGGCCTAAACTAATGATGCCTCTATCTTCTCGAGTAAATTCAGAGCAAGAGAATTTAGAGGTAAATAGGGAATGATTTGGTTAACACAAAGCTTAGACAAACTCACTTCCAGAACACATCTGAAGACTCATTGTAATTTCGGATGAAAGCTGAAATAAAGGTTTATGAAAGAAAAACATGAAACGATAAAATCGCTTATAGAGTATCCTCAAAGACTCATTGTACTTTTGAGGCATAGGCTGAAATAAAGAATATACAAGTTGAACATAAAACAAATAACACTAAAATATTTGAGACTTTGGATCAAAGCAAGGTAGGCATGAGATTTATTTCCTCAAAGCTTTCCAACACAAATTATATGTTTGGGATAGCAAATTGTATCAAGAAGACAAACATACAATTTACGATCAGCCAAATTACATTGAATAAATGTGAACATAGACCGAATAACAAGAAAGTATGCTCTAAGGCTCACTGTTTTTCTATCACAAGCACGATTGAAAAATAATGAACAAGGCTTCTCTTATTTATACACAAACATAGGAGTAGGGAACCCTAAAATCTCCTTGTTCTAACAATCAGTCTTGCCAATCTGCAAGATTTATTCCTATGTCTAAAAAAAGATAACTAACAGTTAATTGGAAAGACTACATTAGTTAACTGATCTAAAACTAAAGAAAAATCCAACTGTACAATAGGTAACTCCAAAGAATAGACATGCATGAAAAGAGAACAACCAGTTAAAATCAGAAAAAAGGCCTCAAGTTAAATTCTATCACCACTTGAGTTCTATTGCTAGAAATATCTGCATGCTTCAACTGGAAATTCACTGATTGGTAACTTTGGCGGCTCTGTAACTGGATTAGTGACCCATTTCTTTTGCAGCTTTGTGCTTTTGACACTTTTCTTTTTTTTTTTGAATGGAAGAGTATTGCATGATGAAACTGTGAAGTTTGATTGTGAACATGGATATGTTCAGACAAATTCTGCATAAAATCTAAAAATAGCTTTACTGAATCTTCTTCAGAGAAAGGGCATATTTTTGGAGAAAAAATATGAGATATGAGTTTTGTAAGGAATTTCATTTTGAAGAAACCCAGATCATCCATTTTTTTTAAAAATTGACTTTTTCAAGAACATGAAAGAACCCCTCAGAGGTAGAAGCTACGAAGCAACTTTTTTTCAAAAAAATGTGAGATATGGGTTTTGTAGGTGCTTGTGTCCTTAAGAGACCCAAATTGATCATTTTTAAAAAAAGATGATTTTTCAAGAAACCCTAAAAATGGAAGCCATAAAAGCTATTTTTGGAAAAAAATTGGGATATGGGTTTTGTAGCCAATTTTGTGTTGAATAGACCTAGATGGCTAGATTTTTGAAAAAGATGATTTTCCTTGAACATGCAAGAAACCCTAGGTGTGGAAGATGAAGAAGTTGTCGAAAAAATTTCCAATCTTGGAGAAGATTGAAAAAGAATTGGACCCAGATCGATGAATCTTGGAGAAGATGACCTTTTGTCTTTGAAAATTGATGCCTTGGAAGAATGGATGTTGGAAAGGTGTTCTTCTATGAAACCTAAACTTGAATCTATGAAGAACTCTGAAAACACCCTTTCTTTGATCCTCCAAATGTTATTGAGAAGAAAATTTTGTGTTTTCTCGTTGAAGATAACCTACAAAATAATGAAGAATATACACCTAACTACTTCTAAAGTAAAGTTTGAAGGTGAAAGAATCAGTTAACTCGCGAAAACCCTAATTTTAGGAATCTTACCATGAAATTATCTGTTAACTCGAAGAATTCTAAAACAATTGGGCATCCAAAGCTTGAAGACATCTTTGAAAAAATTCAACTCAAGATGACTTGGGAACCTCCTTGAGATAGGGCGTCCAAATTTGTAGTGTTAGAACATTTTTTAAGATTTTCAAAATTTTCTTGTTGAAATGCCTCTGCTTGATCTTTGATTTCAGACATCTGACAAATCATGTGAACTAGCAGACGGATTCATTGCAGAGCTAGATCAAATCTGAGAAAGATCTCCTGGGTGTTGTGAATCTTAAAAATTGCATTTGACCCCTTGAAAGCTTGGGCACCCCTAGCCAACAGGGGTTCTTTTCTTCAATAGACTTGAACCATTTTTTAAGGTTTTTCAACTTTTTTTCAATTTGTCTCTCGTGCTTCATTTCTCCACTCAATCTGAAATTGCTAGTGACTGATGAATCTTATGGCTAGGCTAAGATATTCATTGGAAAGCTTGAAGAATTTTGGAAAGATTGAATCATGTTGCAACCTCTAACAACTATTTTTGATGGCTCAAAACCCTAGGAACGCCTAGCTTGCTAAGGCACTTTTTTCAAAATTTTCACTTTGTACTTTGTTTGAAACATCTCCGTTTGATCCAAGATTGTGTATGTTTTGAAAACTCCGGTGAACTTGCTAATGAACTCATTACAAAGCCTAGCCAAATATAAGAAGGACCTGTTGGAGGTCGTGAACCCTTAATAATTGGATTTGACGGTCCAAAAATCTGGGCGCCACTAGCCAACAAGGGTGCTTTTCTTCACCAGAGTTAGTTTTTTTTTTTTTTCAATTTCTCCCCTTGATGCAAGATCCATGTTAAATCTAAGATTCTAGACATTTGACTGATCTTGAAAATTACTACTGGATTCATTGTGAAGCCGGAAGAATTCCAAAGAAAAATTATTGGAGGCTACAAACCCTAATTTTTTCTTTTAGTGACCTAGAATGTTGGGCGCCCCTGGCCAACAGGGGCACTTTTTCTCTTATGATTTTTAATTTATCCTTCATTTTACATGTATGATCAATCAACAACCACTGGTATTTGAAAGGTCCTCTAAGCTGGCGAAAAAATTCATTGCAAATTTGGGTTGAATCCAGGATGAATCTCTTGGAGGTGACTAACCCTAAAACTAACTTTTGAAGGCTCAAAATTCTAGGTACCCCTGGCCTACAGGGGCACTTTTCTCATGATTTGCAATTTTCTCCTTTGATGAGACATTTCTACTTGATCTACGATTTCATGCATTTGATGTATCCATTGAACTCGTTGATAGATTTGTTTGAAGGCTTACTCAAATCTAGAAAGAAACTGTTTGCAGCTGGAAACCTTTAAAGCACTTTTGACTATTTGAAACCTTGGGCGACCCTAGCTTGTAGGGGTGATTTTGTGTTCCAAACTTAACCATTTTTTCAAGATTTTCAAGTTTCGTTAGCCTTCTATTCATCGTGCATCATCCATGTCCGTCGTCCGCCGACCGTGCTCACCATCTGACAACCGCACTCATCGTTCATGTGCAACACCAACACTAGTCGTTCACGTTGTTTTCAACTATGTCAATTTTCATTGGTGATGTGTTGACTGCATTCACTATTGCACATGTATGGAAAAAAAAAACTAAAAATATTCTAAGGCATTGAAGCCTAGGTGCCTTCCTTGAGGTAAGGTGTCCATCTTCAGTGTTAGAATAATTTTAGCAATTTTTACATTTTCAAATTCCCTTTATCATTCACCATTTTTTGAGCATCTTTCACCATATTTTTTTTTGTGCAATGTTTGAAGCTTAGATTTTGACACCTGGTATCTGGCCATCCTCCATTAATGACCTCAGAGGTCCTAACTTTTCTTCTGAAAAGGAGAAATAGACCCACTAGAGGAAAATTGGATTTTTGATCATTCTAATTGGATGAATGTGATCATGACAAAGAATTAACCAATCAAAATCAATTTTAGCCAATTCTGAAAAGATTCTATTTTTCTTTAAAATAGGGCTTGAAACCCTTATTTTTTATTTTTTGAAAATTTTTGCGAGCATCTTCGTGACAACAAACCCAGATAAACCCTATGGTCTATTTATTTTTCAAAAATTTCTAAGAATAAAAAATTGTTATTTTTAGAAAATATTTAACCCTTTTTAACTTTTGATGACAATTTTACAAGATTTTGACCAATTTAACTAAAATTCCTTAATGAAGATTTTTTATTATTTTGGGTACAACATTTGTTTCTATTAGGGGACCATGTCAGATACTTATGGCATAGAAGAACCAATAATCTCTGGATATTTAAGCATAGACTAGTGTCTTATCAGTTGGGCAATAGATTTGGGATCATTTCTAAACCACCTATCAGTTGGAACTTCCTTAAAACTACCTAAAACAAGACTACCTAATCACCTAAAACATGAAAAAACTTTACGAAATGGGGAAATACATTATAACATAGCATTCAAAAAGAAAATTACTCTACCCTTGAAGGGATGAAGTACTTTAGATATTTTTTGTTGTATGGCAACATGAAGTGACTCCCATCGATGTCATTTTAGCCTGAAAGGCTTCACTTCTCTTCTGATGGGTATTGTAGGAGACAATCCCTTTAGAATGAATATTCTTAGGTTTTTATATCTCTAGGCAAAGGTACTCCAAAAAAAGTTGGAATATGAAACAAATGGGAAAGTTGATACCCCTGAGGCATTAGTTTTGTTTTCATCCATCATCGAGATGTTGAATGCTTCAAACCAATCAATCAAGTTCCAAAATCAATTTCTATAATGTTGTAGGTGATTTTTCTGGCCTAGAAATATCCTTTGATTTGCTAATTGATCAACTCTACATCCCCTTTGACACATATACATTTTATTCCCATGTCTTCAGCATTTTTGAAGCCTAACAAAAGTGCCTCTTTTTCAGCTTCAGTGAATTCCAATCGCAAGCAATGTGCAAATGGGTACAACTTTCCTTTAGGGGAGATGATCATTTCCCCTACTCCTGCAGTTGAATAACCCCTATCAAACTACATTTTCCATAACTTAGTATCCTCTGTTAGTTTATTTTTAGAACAAGAAATTTTTTGGTCTTCAGTTTCTAATTTTGATAGTGTCAGATAATTACCAAGACCTGTTTCTTGATATAGAATTTGGGCTACGAGGTTTTTGGATTTTACCACTATGAATCAGGATTTTGGCTCAGGTTCTATCTTTATTTTTCCCTCATTTACAGGAATGGTTGCAAACAACCAATCTAACTGCATTGCACCACCAAGATCTTTGCAAAAGCTTTGGCTCAACAACATCCCATAGCTGGATGGAATGTCATCCACTAGGATATTCATCACTAAATTTTTATTTGGACAAGTTACCAACCTTACTTGAGAATCCTTCAATTGTCCGACCAATGGCACCAACTTAGATTCAAGTGAATAACACTTTCCCTACGTCTTAGTGCATGGAATTCCTAATGTATTCATCACTTGTAGAGGCATGCCATTGTTTGAAGCTCCTGAATCTTGTTGCAATTGTTCAATTTTAATCCTCCTATATACACAGATATATAGAAGGGTTTAGGATTTTATCTTGTTGGAATAGATGACTCAAGCAATGTAGGTTGAATTGAAGCCTCTTTCTATATATATTGTGTTATTTTTTCTAGCTATCGAGGGTGATCACGAAGATTCTCCAATTTTGAAATCTTAACCTTGGTCTTCATCATGGAGTTTACAATGTCAAATTCGCTAAAGATGGGTCTTGAGCAACCACTTTAGCATTCTCTTGTGAATTTTTAAAAGTGGAAGTTGCAACCACTTCCTTAATTTTTTCTTTAGATTTCTGCCTCTCTTCTTCTTCCTTTTGCACTTTCAAGTGTAGAGCATGTGTAAACACAAGCATTGAATATCTTCCATGATTTACTGCAAGAGAGTATTGGTGAAGGTCTTCTTTTTCTTCAATAATGGGTTCAAAGTATCCCACAGCAGAGTCATCATCGAAGTTATCTGTCTGTGGTAAGACAACATTTGAAATTGTTGTAGGGACAAAAACTAAGCCTAGTGTAGTATTAGCATATCCCATAATTTGATTCATTCTTAGGTTTTTAGGACATGTAGTACCGGTATGTGCATTGGTTTCATGGAAACAACAAAATAATATATTTTGTGGAACTTCAATCATTGGTCTTGGTGGAGGTGCTGGCAATCATGGCCTAGAATTTTTGAAAGGCTAAATTTTATTTCTCTTTGGATAGTATGGTTGTTGAACTAGAGATCTTATAGAATTCATATCCATCTTGTTGGAAGTGATCATATTATCCTCCAACTAGATGGTGTGTTCCTAAGAAATCATCAATTCTTTTTCTTTCGTCATCTTTAGGAAGAAGGCTATCTCTGATGGAAGAGCACTTATGAAATAGCTCATCAGAATCTCCAGTGATGGATTACGTGTAGAAGAAATTCATGTAACAAGATGATTAAATATTGCTACAAATTCCCTCATGTGCTCGTTGTGCTCCATTTTTGAACTTGCAAGTTAGGCAAACAACATATGACTCTCTTCAATGGGCTTAAATCTCACCAAAAATTTCTCACTCATAATTGCCCAGCTTGTGATAATGCCTGGCTCTAGGTGATTGAACCAATCAATAGCATTTCACACAAGAGTCTCCACAAAGATACACATTGAAATTTCTTCATGTGTCATGTGCAATACAATGCAAGCTGTTGTGAACACAAAAAAATGTTCATCCGGGTGTTGACTTCCATCACCATGAAACTAGGGAAAGTGCTTCCTTGAACCTTTAGGTAGCTCATGATTTACCTGAAAATCCAAAGGTCCAATGTTATTACCCCAAGTTAATGAAGGTGGACGTCTCTGGTTTCTATCATTGCCAACATTATTGTTGTTATCATCCATTGCTTTTTTATGCATCATGCAATAGGATGCCAGATGGTCATTTTTATGTCATAAAGCGTTAACTTTCTTGAAGTTTTATGCCTCGTGCCCCACGATGGGCGCTAGAAAACTATTGGTGTTTCAATTCACACCTCCGGTGTGCATATTGGAAACATACAACTATGCATAGTTAGACTACTCTTCAAATTAGGAGAGGAAGCTCACCCTTTTGTTGATAAAGGATATTTAACTAATTTCCTATCTTTTTATCTCAACTAAGAGAATAAGGTTTATAAAACACTTTGTGTTGCAACGGAGGTTTTCTCTGGTTTCATAACTTCAACTACAACTAGGCCTAAAATAATGATGCATTTATCTTCTCAAGTAAATTTAGAGCAATAGAATTTAGAGGTAAATGGGGAATGATTTGGTTAACACAAAGCTTAGATAAACTCAATTCCAAAACACATCCGAAGATTCATTCTACGTTTGGATGAAAGTTGAAATAAAGGTTTATGAAATAAAAACATGAACAATAAACTTGATTTCAGAGTATCCTCAAAGACTCATTGTACTTTTGAGGTGTAGGTTGAAATAAAGATTATACAAGTTGAGTATAAAACAAATAACACCAAAATATTTGAGACTTTGGATCAAAGAAAGGTAGTCATGAGATTTATTTCCTCAAAGCTTTCCAACAAAAAATACACGTTTGGGACAAAAAAATGTATCAAGAAGACAAATATACAATTTATGATCAAATTACACTGAACAAATGTGAACATAGACTGAATAAAAAAAAAGCGGGCTCCAAGACTCGATGTTTTGTTCTCACAAGGACAGTTAAAAAATAATGAGCAAAGCTGCTCTTATTTATACACAAACATAGGAGTAGGGAACCCTAAAATCTCCTTGTTCTAACAATCACTCTTGCCAATTTGCAATATTTTTTCCTATGTCTAAACAAAGATAACTAGAAGTTAACCAAAAAGAATACATCAATAACTGATCTAAAACTAAAGAAAACTCCAACTCTACAATAGGTAACTCCAAAGAATAAACATGCAGGAAAAGAGAATGGTCAGTTAAACTCAGAAAAGGCCTCAAGTTAACTATTGTCATCACTTGAGTTCTATTCTCGAAAATATCTACATGCTTCAACTGGTAGCTCTATAACTAGAGTGGTGACCTTTTTTCTTTTGCAGATTTGTGCTTCTGATGCTTTTCTTGATTTTTCTCAATGGAAGAGTATTGCATGATGAAACTGTGAATTTTTACTATAAACACGAATATGTTCAAACAAATTCTACACAAAAGCTAAAAATAGCTTTGTTGAATCTTCTTCAAAAAAAGGGTAGATTTTTGGAGAAAAATTTGAGATATGGGTTTTGTAAGGAACGTCGTTCTGAATAAACTCAAATCATTCATTTTTCAAAAAATTGACTTTTCAAGAACATGCAAGAACCTCTCAGAGGTAGAAGCTGTGAAGCAACTTTTTTTTAGGAAAAATGTCAGATATGGGTTTTGTAGGCGCCTGTGTGCTGAAGAGACCCAGATCGATCACTTTTCAAAAAAGATGTTTTTCGAGAAACCCTAAAAATGGAAGCTACAAAATCATTTTTTTGGAAAAATCTGGTATGTGGATTTTGTAGCCAATTTTGTGTTGAATAAACCTAGATGGCTAGATTTTTGAAAAAGATTATTTTCCTTGAACATGCACGAAACCCTAAGCGTGGAAGTTGAAGAAGCTATCAATTTTTTTTCCAATCTTGGAGAAGATTGAAAAAGAATTGGACCTAGATCAATGAGCCTTGGAGAATATGACCTTTTGTCTTTAAAAATTGATGGTTTGGCTAGATGTTGAAAAGGTGTTCTTCTGTGCAATTTGAACTTGAATCTATGAAGAACTCTAAAAACGCCCTTTGTTTGATCCTATAAATGTTGTTGAGAAGAAAATTTTGTGTTTTCTCTTTGAAGCTAGCCTACAAAATAATGAAGAAGATGCCCAAATGCTTCTAAATTAAAGTTTGAAGGTGAAAGAATCAGTTAACTCATGAAACCCCTAGTTTTAGGAGTCTTCTCGCCAAATATTTGTTAACTCAAAGAATTCCCAAAAAATTGGGTGTCCAAAGCATGAAGATATCTTTGAAAATTTTGTAAGTCAAGTTGTTTTGGGTGCCTCCTTGAGATAAGGTGTCCAGCTTTGTAGTGTTAGAACATTTTTCAAGATTTTCAATTTTTTCTTGTTGAAATCCCTTTGTTTGATCTTTGATTTTGGATGTCTGATAGATCTTGTGAACTGGTTGATGGATTTGTTACAAAGCTAGATCAAATCTGAGAAAGATCTCCTAGATGCTATGAATCTTAAAAAAATATTTTCTCCCTTGAAATCTTGGGCACCTCTATCCAGCAGGGGCGCTTTTCTTCACCACACTTAACCATTTTTTAAGGATTTTCAACTTTTTCAATTTGCCTCTCGTAGTTCGTTTCTCCACTCAATCTAAAATTGCCAGTGATTCATGAATATTCTGGCCAGGATGAGATGTTCATTGGAAAGCCTAAATAATTCCAATAAGATCGACTAGTGTTGCAACCTCTAATATATTTTTTGAGGGCCCAAAACCCTAGGTACCCCTAGCTTGTTGAGGCACTTTTTTCAAAATTTTCACTTTGTACTTTGTTTGAAATATCTCTATTTGATCCAAGATTGTGCCTATTTTGATAGCTCTGGTGAACCTGCTGATGGACTCATTATGAAGCCTAGAAAAATATGAGGACCTATTGGAGATCATGAACCTTGAAAACTAGATTTGATGGTTCAAAAATTTAGGTGCCCTTGGCTAGCAGGGGCGCTTTTCTTCACTAGAGTTAGTTTATTTTTTATTTTTTCAATTTCTCCCTTTGATGCAAGATCCCTATTAAATATGAGGCTTTGGACATTTGACTAATCCTAAAAACACTGTTGGATTGACTGCAAAGCTGGAAGAATTACAAAGAGAAAATCTTGGAGGCTACAAACCCTAATTACTACTTTTGGTGACCTGAAATGTTGGGCACCCCTAGCTAACAGGGGCACTTTTTCTCTTATGATTTTCAATTTATCCTTCATTTTACGTGTACGTTTGATCAGTAGCCACTAGCATTTGACAGGTCCTCTGAGCTGGCAAACAAATTCATTGAAGAGCTGGGTTGAATTTGGGATGAATCTCCTGGAGGTGAATAACCCTAAAACTAACTTTTGAAGGCTCAAAATTATAGGTGCCCTTGGCCTATAGGAGCACTTTTCTCATGATTTGCAATTTTCTCCTTTGATGAGACATTTCTACTTGATCTGCGATTTCGAGTATTTGATGGATGCGTTGAACTAGCTAATAGATTCATTTGAAGGCCTACTCAAATCTAGAAAGAAACTATTTGTAGTTGCAAACCTTTAAAGCACTTCTAACCACCTGAAACCTCATGTGCCCCTGGCCAACAAGGGCACTTTTTTGTTCTAGACAACCATTTTTATGAGATTTTCAACTTTTTCTTTTCCTTCTATTCACCATGTGTCAACTGTTTTCACCATCTTCGGATCATGCTTTCCATCTACCGACCACACTTGATGTCCACGTGCAACACCAAACCGATCGTTCACGTGTTTTTCAACTGCATCAGTCGCCACCGTTGATGTGTTAACTATGTTCACCATTGCATGTGCATGACAAATAGAAACTAAAAATATTCTAGGGCATTGAAGCCTAGGCACCTTCCTCGAGGTAAGGCGTTCATCTCCAGTGTTAGAATAATTTTAGCAATTTTCAATTTTTCGAATTCCCCTCCATCGTTCACCATTTTTTGAGTATCTTTCATGATAGATTATTCTATGCAGTGTTTGAAGTTTTGATTTTGAAACCTGGTATATGGCCATCCTCCATTGATGACCTCAGAGGCCCTCGCTTTTCTTCTAAAAAGAGGAAATAGACCCACCAGAGGACAACTGGCTTTTTGACGATTTTAACCAAACCAATGTGATTCTGACGAAGAATCAACCAATCAGAATCAATTTTAGCCAATTCTACAAAGATTATATTTTTAGGGTTTTTCCTAAAAATAGGTCTTGAAACCCTAATTTTTATTTTTTGAAAAATTTTGTGAGCATCTTCCTGACAACAAAGCCAGAAAAACCATATGGTTCATTTATTTTTCAAAAATTTCTAAGAACAAAAAATTGCTATTTTTAGACAATATTTAACCCTTTTTAACTTTTGATGATAATTTTATAAGATTTTGACCAATTTAACCAAAATTCCTTAATGAAGCAAAACTTTTATTTTGGGTACAATAAATTTCTTTAAATTTTAGGAGTTGATAAATCACCCCCTCCTCAAAATATTTCTTCAACTCATGACCAAATACCTGATGAACAACCATCCCGAAAATTCCTCAACATCCTCCTAAAACTCAACAAAATTTAATGGGGGAAATTGAAAATAACAAAAAATAAATTGAGGAGATAATTGTGAGGTTGAAAGATCCTACAAGTTCAAACTCACAAAGAACCACACTTGCACAATCACTTGAAGCTATGTTAACACATGTATATTCAATTAGCAAGCAATTAAGTGGTTGGACAAAGAAAAGACATGAGTAGAGAGAATATTATGTAGATAAACTATCCTACACACAAGTCAAAAATGAAAAAATTAAGAAATTTGACTTGTGTTCCCTTTTCACAAATCCACAAACAAATCAACCTCTACACCCTACAAGCAAGAGGTTTCCTATCCGTTGGTGCAACCAACAAAGGAAAAAGAACCATTTTTGGTGGAGGTGGTGGATGGTTTTTGACCATTCTCCATGCAAGAATAATGAGGTCCCACAATATTTCTTGAGGAAACTCTACTATGAGTTTGTCCTCAACAAAATCCCCAACTATTTTGATATGCAAGACTTCTAGGGTAGAGGTGGTGGGTCTACATAGGATAGACCAGGGGCACGTCTTGATCCTCAACGACCACCAAGACAAGCACTCACAAAACCAACTTATGAGCACATGGCTATCCCTTTCATTGTGAAGGAGAGTGTTGAGGTTGAGACACTACAATCTATTAGTTCCTTGACCCAAAGCTTCATAGAGCGTTCCAGTCCTGTAATACATTGTGAGCTAGGGGAGACTTCAAGGGGTAGGGTTCCACCCCATATTTTTCAAGCTTGTGGGTCCACCAATGGTTATAAACCCATGGATATTCATGAGGTAGGTGCGTAGGCTACATCTATAGTTGACCAGTTGGTGATGATAGATGCCCTCTTGAATGAGGCTTTCGACCTTGATACTCAGGTAAATGTTAGCAAGTTCATTAAATTTCATTTTTGAAATGCAAGATTAACTAATTTAGTTTAATGATTGTAATGAAATTTCAAGGTCATAGTGTTCATTTAGTTTTCAATGGTCCTCCACCTCCGTATTATGCTATGGCATGTACTAATGAGGTATGTAACTAGTAAACAATTATAAATATATGTGAATAGTATTTTTATATGAATGGAACTATAATATCTGATTTTGGATGTTGAATAGGTTAATCTTGGAGATTTCATGGCAACACCTCACAGTGGTGGTGGAGTTTGAAGCTTCACTCAGGTAATAGAATAAAGAGTTTAACTAATGAATTGTACTTAATAGATTTGTGTAGTTTATATTCATATCATTGATTACATTGCATTTCACATATTTCAAACTCAAAGCATTACTTCACATTGCATAACTAATAACTAGATGTTGATAAATGACAAATTTTCAATTACAATATAGTTTTTTAGAAAGTCAATACAAGCAGTGATGCAATTAAGTCACATTGCATAACTAACAACTAGGAGCAACTTCCAATTGCATTTTCTTGTCATGGAATTCCATGAGATCACATTTTATTGAGGCATTTTTTCAAACATTTCATTGCCTTGTCTATGCTATGGATGCTTGGAAAAAATCTATCAAAGCATAATCGTAATCAATAGCATAGACACGAAAATGAACTATTTGAAAAAATGCCTCAAAGAAATGTGGTCTTATGGTGATGTCCATCACCATGATACCACATTTCTTTGAGGCACTTTTTCAAGTATCTCACCACCTTTTCTATGCTACCACATTTTCCATACATGTCTACCAAAGCATTTTATCAAATAGTTCACTTTCTTTCTACTATGGCTAAAAGCCTAAAACAAGTTCTTTCAAACAAACTATGGATGCTTGGAAAAAATCTATCAAAGCATAATAGTAATAAATAGCATATACAAGTTAGTGAGTTGTTTGAAAAAATTCCTCACATAAATGTGGTCTCATGGTGATGGAATGGCATTACATCACCATGAGACCACATTTCTTTGAGGTATTTTTTTAAATAGCTCATTGCCATAAGAATAGATAATCCTCTTTAATAAAATCAAATCATTGTAAGGTCTTGGATTTGATCCCCAAATCTAATCTCATCCTCCATCTTCATCCTTAGATCCTATTCTTCCAATCCCCAAGTTCATTTCTAATACATCATCCTAATTTCCATCCTCATCTAAAATCAATACCAATATTTCTTCCAATCAATCATCCACCATATCTAACCATCTAATCTATCCTCCATCCAACCTAATATATTCTAATCCACCTTCATCCATTACAACCAACCCCAACCATATCGATCATTATGAAGATAGCCTTTTTGACCAACCCGAATATAATCCCAATGATGATAATGAGAGAATTATGGATCACCTTGAATCCATTTTCAATAGACAAAATGATCCAATTTTCCACCAATCCCCCATCCAAAGCTCCCCTCAAGTCCCATCCATATCATCCCCATCCACTACCACTAATTTTATCCTCACCTACTACTTCCATAATTATAAGGATTCCATGCTTAGATCTCTCTTTGGAATTTGTGCTAAGATTCCATCCTCCCTACCTTTATCTAATCCCAATCCATATCCTCTTGCTTATCCTTCCCCTTCCTTTGACAAAAAACCAAGCGTTTAGCCAAAATTCCCCTCCAAATCCTTTTCAAGGTCCTCTTCCCCATCCTCAATTTACCAATCCATGAAAGCTTCCACCTTTTATTCCACTTGTTCATATCCCACATCCTTAAAATCCACATCACCTCACTATTACCAAGCAAAGTCATCCCATGTCTCTCATAATAACTTCCTTTGAGGACTATTTGCAAAGGTGGTTGTTTCCCCATGCAAAAAAAAAGTGGTACAATCTTCCCATATCACGCTTCCACCTTCATCACCCCCACATCAAGATAAACCCTAATACCCTAAATCTTATGAATCTCCTATCAATCCATCTATCCAAGCTGAAAAGTATATCAAACCTTCCCCCCTCATCACACCATCTATATCAAATGAACTATCTTTGTCTCCTAATTCAAATCATGCTAACATAGTTTCCCCTCCATGTAAAGATCAAAGATACCATTCTCCTCCATCATATGATCCCCTTACATCTCATGATCCCATTTCCAATCAAGAACAACATATCCCTCCATATCATCTAATGATATATTTCCATCTCAAGAAAAAGATATCCCTTCATCCCATAGTCACAATCCCCTCTCCCCCACTTTATCTAATTACATCCTTTTGTGTCCAGATCAAAGTACCTCTTCCACTCCATTGTATGATCGCTCTTGAAATGTGGTCTCAAAGTACACCTTCCACCCCATCTAATGATCCTTGGCCCCTTGTGATAAAAAAACCCCTCCCTCTTCATGTCATGACCCCCCTCCATCTCATAACCAAAGACCACACTATACCATCCACCCCATCCCAACATAATAACATAGACAAGGAAATGAACTATTTAAAAAAATGCCTCAAAGAAATGCGATCTCATGGTGATGGAATGCCATGACAAATAAATTTTTCATGGAATTCCATCACCATGAGACCATGTCTCTTTATGGAATTTTTTCAAACAACTCACCACCTTCTCTATGCTACCACATTTTTCATACATGTCTACCAAATCATTTTATCCAACAATATATTGCCTTGCTGCTATGGATAAAATCCTAAAATAGGTGCTTTCAAGCAAGCTATGGATAGGGAAAATATTAATCATAACAATAAGAAATATATAGTTCAATAAGTACTCAAAATTTTGTTAATTATCTCATACATTATAAGCCATGACCTACATCACTATTCTAGTTTTTGTGATTGAATAATTTGTTGTTTTATTTTTACATGATGCAAGTAGAAAAACCTCCCGATGTTGATAGGGGAATGGAGTGTGTTGTATCTTCTGCAATAGACGGCTTGATGGCTCTCACGAGGGTATGAGGCAGATTAGTAAATTTCAAATTGCATTCATTGTTATCGCTATTTATTATTGAGAAATAAAATGATTATTGATTTGTAGTTTAATTTATATTTGGATGGTTTCTATAGGACTTTGGGACACCAAAGCCTAAGCATGCAGATCTTCTTATTGAGGAGAGAGATCATTTGGAGGCGATAAGTGATTATTTTGTTAAATATATCATTTTTTATAATGTAATTTCTATATATATGTCTTTACTTTTTATTGTAACAATTGAAGCTTGATCGAGATCTAAATAGGAGGAGCAAACCTCGAGTTCAAAGTAGACGAGTTCCATATGCATCTCCATCCCCCTAACAAACAAAGGCTATCCGTCTATTTTCTTCACCTAGAGGGCAATGAATTTTGATTGGGGTCCTTTGTTGTATGCCTAAATGGAATTTTTGGACATATTTTGTATTACATATACTTGACATTGTATGCCTATATGGTATTATTGTAAGCCCATATGTCTATTTTGTATATATTTTATACTTATATCGACATATATTGATGTATTCCTACATGGCTATTTGGTTAATACACATTTTTTTCATTGATGTTGTCCATATTTTCATTATAAATCCATGCTTCAATAGATATTTTTATATGGTTTAATTCAAATATTTAAAATCCAAGTGTTTTCCATGCACTCTTCTTTTCTATAATTGTAAATATATAATCAAATTTTAACATTATTCTCTTGTAAGATTATTGAACATTAAATCAATCATATGAATATAGTAATGCTTCATGCTTCATGTGCTTCATGGAGGAAATTAATGTGTATGTTGCATGCTACTATTCATGTGTATGCTTCATTCTTCTTGTGTATACTTCATGTTTTCATGTGTATGATTCATGCCTCATGTGATTACTTCATGTGTTCACGTGTATGCTTCATGCTTCCTATGTATACTTCATGTATTATGTGTATTCGTATGTATGATTCATGCTTCCTATGTATACTTCATGTATTATGTGTATTCGTGTGTATGCTTCAAGCTTCATGTGTATAGAGGGGCCCTATGTGATCTCATAGTCTTAGACATAATGTTTCTAAGTGCCACGATTTCTGAGTAATCACTCATTGAAGTTTGATGCCCTTTTGCACTTTGGTCTCTTAAGAGACTTCACTATTACAATGTAGCTCAGACTATTCCAGTATTTTTGGGTATGAAAAAAGATGTTTTACAACATAAACCCACCCATATAGACATGTTGTAATAGTCGGTTTGGTTGTATGACGAATAGAGTGAAAGTTACACCACTTTGTAACTTTACACTACATGCAACTGACCCGTTTTTCATCAATTGAAAAATATTCACCATTCAAAAATGACTTGGATCTATCAAAACCAAGATTTTATTGTAGAGGGGCCCTACATGATCTCATAGCCTCATATATAATGTTTCTAAGTGTCACATTTTCTGAGTAATCGCTCATCGAAGTTTTCTACCCTTTTGCATTTTAGTCTCTTAAGAAACTTCACCGCTACAATGTAGCTCAAATTGTTTTGGCATATTTGGGTGTGAAACAAGACCTTTCCTAGCATAAACCCACACACTCAGATGTGTTGGAATAGTCAATTTAGTCGTATGATGAACAAAATGAAAGTTATACTACTTTGCAACTTTACACTACATGCAACTGACCTGTTTTCCATCAACTAAAAACTCTTCACTGTGGGCAAATGACTTGGAGTTATCAAAACCCAAGAGATTTTATTGTAGAGGGGCCCTATGTGATCCAGTAGCCTCAAACTAAATGTTTCTTAGTGCCATGGTTTCCAAGTAATCACTCATTGAAGTTTGCTACCCCTTTGCACTTTGGTCTCTTAAGAGACTTCGTTGGTGCAATGTATCTCAGAATGTTCCAACATGTTTGGGTGTGAAACAAGACCTTTCCTAGCATAAAACCACCCATTTGAACATGTTTGAATAGTCAATTTAGTTGTATGATGAACAGAACAATAGTTACACCACTTTACAACTTTACACTACATGCAACTAACCCATTTTCATCAACTGAAAACTCTTCACCCAAAGAAAAAAACTTGGAGCTACCAAAAACTAAGAGATTTTATTATAGAGGGGACCTTCATGATCTAGTAGCTTCAAACATAATGTTTCCAAGTGTCAAGGTTTTCAAGTAATCGTTCGTCAAAGTTTTTTTCCCTTTTGCACTTTGGCCTCTTAAGAGACTTCACCAATACAATGTAGCCCAAACTGTTTTGACATGTTTGGGTGAGAAACAAGACCTTTCCTAGCATAAAACCACTCATCTAGAGTGTTGGAACTATTGGTTTGGTTTTATGACGAACATAACAAAAGCTACACCACTTTCCAACTTTACACTACATGCAATTGGCCCATTTTTTATCAACTAAAAACTCTTCACCACAGGCAAAAAAATTGGAGCTATCAAAAACTGAGAGAGGTTATTGTAGAGGGACCCTACGTGATCTTGTATCCTCAGAAAAAAAATTTCTAAGTGCCACGGTTTTTGAGTAATCACTCATTGAATTTTTCTACCCCTTTGCACTTTGGTCTCTTAAGAGACTTCATCGGTACAATGTAGCTCAGACTATTCCAGAATGTTTGGGTATGAAACATGACCTTTCCTACCATAAACCCACCCATCCATGCATGTTAGAACTATTGGTTTGGTCGTACGATGAACAGAATGAAAGTACACCACTTTGCAACTTTGCACTACATGCAACTGACTAGTTTTCCATCAATTGAAAACTCTTCACCATGACCAAACGACTTGGAGATATCAAAAAATAAAAGAGGTTATTATAGAGGGGTCCTACATGATCTTGAGGCATCAAATATAATGTTTCTAAGTGCCACGGTCTCCAATTAATCACTTTTCAAATTTTGTTGCCCCTTTTCACTTTGGTCTCTTAAGAGACTTCATTGATACAATGTAGCTTGGACTATTTTGGCATGTTTGGATGAAAAATAGAACCTTTCCTACCATAAACCCACCCATCTAGACGTGTTGGAACTGTCGATTTGCTCGTACAACAAACAAAATGAAAGTTACACTACTTTGCAACTTTACACTACATGCAACTGAACCATTTTCCATCAATTGAAAACTCTTCACCATGGAAAAATGACTTGGAGCTATCAAAAATTGAAAGAGTTTATTATAGAGGGACCCTACTTGATCTCATAGCCTTAGACAAAATTTCTCTAAGTGCCATAGTTTTCTGAGTAATTGCTCATCAAAGTTTTTTGCCCCTTTGCACTTTGGTCTCTTAAGAGGCTTCACCGGTACAATGTAGCTTGGACTGTTTCAGCATGTTTGGGTGCAAAACATAACCTTTCCTACCATAAACCCACCCATTCAGATGTGTTGGAACTATCGGTTTGGTTGTACAATGAATAGAACAAAAGTTACACCACTTTGCAACTTTACACTATATGTAACTGGCCCATTTTCATTCAACTGAAAACTAACCTCAAAGTGTTTTTTAGAGTAGACTAACCTCCTTTTAATTGATGATAAAAAAATATTCTTATCTTTTAATTCCTTTTCTAAGTGGTTAATTTTAGTCTTCAATTATTTTTCTTGGATTTCAACACTTCCAGCTATTGCTTTTGTAGCTGCAACTTGACCATCCACACATTTTTCATAATCTCTATTGCTCTTACCTATTAACACCCCCTAGTATTCTTTTTCATGATCTTCTAACTTATTTTTCATATCTTTTACCTTGATCTTTAGATCAACTACTCTATCATCAATGCTTCTTCCTTATCATCCATTTCTAGATGTATTTTCTCCATGGAAGTCTTAAGTTCAAGAATATTTGACTTCATTTGTTCAAATCCACCTATAGCATCATCTCTCACTTTCTTTGTCTGCACAAATTCTTACCAAATACAAAACCTCTTGAGGTTTTCCACTTCTCCATTGCCATTTTCCCATTCCACATACTACACAGGCACCTTCCTTGAAACTTCTCGAGAGAAGGAATAATATCTTCATTCAAAACATTATCTATCTCATTCACTTTGGTCTACTTCTTTTCAAGTGTTTTTAGAGAAGATTCCTTCTTTACTTCATACATTCTAGTACTTGCTACTCCATTTTTACATTGTCATTTTCCCATTTCGCATACTACACACACACCTTTCTCAACTTCTCAAGATTAGATTCTTTCTTTCATTTCATGCATTCTACTACTTGTACCTCCAGTTATACATTTTCATTTTTCCATTGCCTAGTTATGAAGGGTAGTTATGGATATTTGGATATGAGGTGTTGAGATATGAGGATAAGGGATATATTGTTGAGGGATATGCCAAATTTACTCTTAATGGGCCCATTTTAAGGTAAATAAGCCTAATCCTCACAAGCAATGTACAAGAAAGGTAAATAATCCCAATCCTAACAAGAAAGGTTGGATTAAATGTTCAAGATAGGGTATGTTTATATGCTCCAACATGTCAAGCATGTAACAATATAATTACAACAATGACCAAAGTTAAATTAAAAATAAAATATTTTCTTCCCTATCACAGAAAGTGCATGCAATATTATTCTATCATGCATATCTTATTCTATCTATTTCCCTTAAATAAATCTGAACCTAAGGGCTCTCTAAATAAAATTTAAATTTAATTCTAAAATTTAACTTTGGTTATCAACATGATCAGCAAATAGCACTTTGGTTATTTGTATCACAGCCAAGCCTGGTATTTCGAAAGTGGTCTTATAGGAGACAACAAAACTGTCATTAGATCATCAACAATAGTTTGAAAGGGTATACTAATGTATGTTCTTTCTACTTGTATCAAGTTAGTGTTGCAATATAGATGATTTAGAGACACAATAAAATATTAAGTGTTGTGAAGCCAACATATATATATTAAGCCTTGGTAGAGATCACACATACCTAGAATATGGAATATGTAACTTCAAAAATATTTTTGGAAATAAATTCAACCCAATGATTCTTGTGGAATTATTTGTATAACTTCCATGTAGCTTTAGCTAATGTGAAATTCATAAATTCATAGCCTGAATTACATCTATTTCTGCAAACCAAAATCAAATTAATCTAGTTATTAGTTGAAAGCTTTTAAAAATCAATAATTTAACTATAATTATCAATAAAAAGTGATTATATGATATTTTAACCTACTTGAAATCTATAGGAAAGTAAACAAAATCATTTTCTAAGAGAGGCTCATCCCCCTCCATGATGTTTTTGTTGCACTGCATGCAATGACTGTCCAACATTTTTATAATCATATCCAGATTTCAAACAGATAAAAACATGATAAATATCATCATTAACTTCTAAAATAAAGTTTTCAAATTAGGTAAAGAGAAATAGCTAAAACACAATATTTCCACTTTCTAGCATTCTAGGTGAATGACATGATAAGACCACATATAAAGGACACTTACTTGTATTTATTGGTAATAACCCTATAAAAGGTTTGGGGTTGAGATCGAACTCACCCAAATCTAGGAAACAACAATCAAAGTTACCTTTGTTATGGTTTTTTCCATAGTCTGGCTATCATGGCACACATATCAATTCTTGTTACTACAATTTATAGCTTTCCAAAGACCATGGATGCCTCTTGTCACTATTAAATTCTTCCCACTATGGGGATGATCAAACACTAATGGCAAATATTTATTTGTATCACAATCAAGCCTAGTGTACATGTATGAGAAATGTGGAAGCACAAATAAGGCATGTGAATTGTTTGAAAAAATGAATCAAAGAGATATGTCAAAGATTGGAATGATTGTAGGATATGCAAAAAATGGAAAATGTATGGAAATATGGTAGCATAGACAAGGAAATGAGTTGTTTGAAAAAATGCCTCAAAGAAATGTGGTCTCATGGTGATGTCCATCACCATAAGACCACATTTCTTTGAGGCATTTTTTCAAACAGCTCACTACCTTGTCTATGCTTTTTCTTACTATTATGCTTTGATAGTTTTTTTCCATGCATTCATAGTTTGGTCAAAAGCACATGTTCTAGGATTTTACCCATAGCAGCAAGGGGACCTTGGAATGTGGTATGAATGGGGTATGATCTTGGGGTAGAAATTTAGTACAAACCCCATTTCTTTGGTACATCACCAGGAGACCTCATTTCTTTGAGGCATTTTTTCAAACAACTCACTACCTTGTCATTGCTACCAAATTGAAAAGGTAGTGAGCTCACTACCCTATTAATGTGGATGACAAGGTAGTGAGCTATTTGAAAAAATTCCTCAAAGAAATGGGGTCTCCTGGTGATGTACCAAAGAAATGGGGTCTCTTGGTGATGTACATCACTAGGAGACCCCATTTATTTGAGGCATTTTTTTATTTGAAAAAATTCCTCAAAGAAATGGAGTTTGTACTAGTGATCTATTTATATGCATATTTATGGTTCCACCATTTGACCATCCTGAGACCTCAATTTTCAAACTTTACCTTTGCAGCCCTATATCAGACTTGGGAGAACTTCCATTAACCATCATTCACCTGAAACATGAACCATTTCCATCATATCCATCCAGAATATATCATCTTTCACTCATCTTAACATTTTCATCCATTATCATAAGCTAATCATCATAGCTCTCTACCTTGTCATTCCTACCACATTGACAAGGTAGTGAGTTTTTTGAAAAAATGCCTCAAAGAAATGGGGTCTCGCAATGATGTACATCACCAAGAGACCCCATTTCTTTAAGGAATTTTTCAAACAACTCGTACATCACCAAGAGACCCCATTTCTTTGTGGAATTTTTTCAAACAACTCATACATCACCAAGAGAGCCCATTTCTTTGAGGCATTTTTTCAAACAACTTGTACATCACCAGGAGACCCCATTTCTTTGAGGCATTTTTTCAAACATCTCACTACCTTCTCATTGCTACCACATAAACAAGGTAGTGAGTTGTTTGAAAAAATTCCTCAAAGAAATGGGGTCTCCTGGTAATGTACGAGATTTTTGAAAAAAATCCTCAAATAAATGGGGTCTCCTATTGATGTACGAGTTATTTGAAAAAAATCCTCAAAGAAATGGGATCTCTTGGTGATGTACATCACTAGAGACCCCATTTCTTTGAGGCACTTTTTCAAAAATCTCACTACATTGTCAATGTGGTAGCAATGACAAGGTAGAGAGCTATGATGATTAGCTTATGATAATGGATGAAAATGTTAAGATGAGGGAAATATGATATATTTTGGATGGATATGATGGAAATATTTGATGTTTTAGGTGAATGATGGTTGAGGAAGGGTCTCCCAAGTCTGATATAGGGCTGAAAAGGTCAAGTTTTCAAATTGAGGTTTCAATATGGTCAAATGGTGAAACGATAAATATGCATATAATCTGCCCAATATTCACTATATATGTGTAAAAATGCAATAGGAAAGAAAAGAAAAATATATGTAAACTTGGAACCAAAACATATGTAAACTTGAAATATAGAAATGAAAGATCTAAGTATCAACTAATCAATGTGCATACTTACAAATTAATATAAATTTATGTGCATACTTACAAATTAATAAGAACCAATACACTAATATCAATAATTGGACTTTACAAAATCAATATGCATACTTACAAATTAATCCAATAAACTATCTAGGTCTGCTCTACTCTTTATTGTGACAAGTGTTGCCTCATGGTCAAACTTACACACATTCCACAAGGTCTTGTTCAAAGGTCTACCCCCATATTTGATCAAATGAACATTGGATTCCATGACAAGGTTCAAGTAATGAAGAATATCCCAATGTGTTTCAAAGTCCTAAAACAACCAAACATTAACACTCTTATGTGGGTACCTTCTAATCCATGTTCCAATAACAACCACCGAGCCTATAGGGTATTCGATGTTTTCTCCATCTATAACTGGGGCATCCAATTTATTTTTTGACCTCAACACAACACAAATAATAATCCATTCTCTCTTAGTTGTCTTCATCTGCACTAATTGCATAAACATGCCCTACATTAATGTGTGTTGTAAATTAGATGCAATTAGTCAACATTACAAAAACACTACAAAGTAAGATAACATTAGGAATTTAAAAAAACTATGCAAGTAGATATATTACCTGGTTGAAGTAGATTTGATATGTGGTCAAAGTCAATCGATGATTTCATCTGTGTCAGTTCTAGTGTCATTAGGGTTAAGATAACTTAACCACCATTCATCAACCCACTCCTTTGACTTGCACTCATTCTAGGCTTGAATTGTAATGAAGAACAAAAGTATTCCATCTTTCATGTATGGATACTCCATCAACTTGCATTTGAGATTTTGAAAGTGTAGCTCACTTGATCCTAGAAGTGTACAAAAATTCTTATATGGTACAATGTTAGTATCATCTATCAACGAAAAAATTCTATGAACTGAAGACTTGCATTCATTACCTAGACACATCAAAGTATTACACCACTCAATTGATTTTTCATATGTCAACTTTGCATTATTTTTATACTTTAACTCTTCTCGTGCTAATGCTATTTTAATACATGCTCCTACACCATCATGCTCCCCTTTTCCATGCTCGGCCTCACAAAAGTTCCATATATATTGAACACCTATAGTAACATGCATCCTTCTCAACCAATTAAACATCCATGAGTTCTTGAATTATGATACACATTTATTCGACCATAATATATGTTGATTGTATGATATGACCCTCCTAGCCAAATCATGATAGAACAACTGAAATAAACCTTGCACAAACTTTGTAGAATGTGTGTGATCATCACTAGTGTAAAAGTGGTACTCCCTCAATACCTTCCTCTTATCCTTTGTACTATCAGCTACATGAATGAATGATATGTGCATAAATATAGAAACGTGTGTGGAGTTATAATATTGTGATTACACTTCATGTTATTGTTGTAGATTGTAGTTCTCTATACATTTGACAACTGAAACAATACTACCAAGTGGAAATGTGTCCTTGCATAACTTAAATTGTAAATCCAATCATCAATCTCTATGGGTATTCCTTGCATACTCATAGACTATACTGTCATGAAATGTAGACATAAATTAATACACTAGAATATTTTGAATAACCAAATCACACCTTTTTTATTCTTTACTATCTTTTGTATTGTAGGCCATTGTTTTATACTTGTCGAACTCTGCTATTTTGTTTCCAACTGCATGTGTGATTTCCATATGTTCACATATTGGAATACGTTGCAAACCACCACAATGTTGACATGTGCCATCCAAGCAAAACAATTTGTAGAATATTTGGCCTTCCTCTCTTTGACATAAAATTGTTGGTATGAAGTCTCTTGAAGATTTTGGTAGGAATTTCATCAACATCTAAATGAGATGGGCTAGATGGCATACCTTCGATCAGGGATGGAATAGATGATGTTCTTGTAGGTTGAGATGGGAATGATAGCATACCTCATTCCTCACATGTGATGATGATGTACTCTCAAATTGAGATGCAGTAGATGGTGTCCCTCCATATTCACTTGTCGTAGAGGATGTCTCTCCAACTACGGTATCCAAATTTCTCATAGCACAAAGTTTTCACATCCATTCCCTTTGTGTTGCCAATTCCATATCTTTGGTTAATGCTTGAGGTTCCTATTCAATTGGCATTTCTTTGATAATCATTTCCAATTTCTTCTTCTCACGATGTTCCTTCATATATGCTTCTTTCTCTACATTCTTAGCTTATTTCTCTTCCTATGTTGGTTTAATCCTTGATTCTTTCCTGATCATGACAAAGAATTTTATCTATAGCATGATAAAGAGACAAATATTAGTTCTTAAACAATGAATCCATTAAAAAAAATGAAATATATTTCATTCAACCCTTCATACAAAATACATACAATCATCTTGTAGAAGAGTAAATGTCAATCAATCATGATGAATAAACAAGTGCACTAAGAACACAAGGAAAATGGAAAGCTAATTTTTTTTAAAGTATTTCTACCTTGCAAGAATTTATTGAATGTGACTTTTCTCTAGCCATTTTCTAATGTACGACCTACCAATATAATGTCCACAAATAGACATGTCTGCAAAATGTGGTAGCATAGACAAAGATCACATGGATTTTTTGATGGAATGTCAAAGAAATGTGGTCTCATGTAATTCCATGATTTCAAGATAAGCCTAAAATGGATTTTTAAAAGACTACAAACTTTCAATAAAATACAATTGGCTTGAATATAAATCCAAATTCCACAAATATTTTCAACATCTTACCTTTGGAACAAGGTATGGGCATCAATAAAATCATTGAAAGAAAGGGGGATTTTCGTCAAATTTTATAATTGCAACTCCCTTCGCATTAATGTATGAGAAATTTGGAAGCATGGAAAAGGCATTTGAATTGTTTGACAAAATGTTTTGGTAGAAATTTATGGAAAATGTGGTAGCATAGACAAGGTAGTGAGTTGTTTGAAAAAATGCCTTAAATAAATGTGGTCTCATGGTGATGTCCACATGCGAAATGTGGATGCATAGACAAGGCACATGAACTATTTGAAAATATTCCTCAATGAAATATGTCCTCGTGGACTACAATGATTGAAAGATATGCACAAAATGGAAAATGTATGGAAAATTTGGTAGCATAGACAAGGAAATGAGTTGTTTGAAAAAATTCCTCAAATAAATGTGGTCTCATGGTGATGTCCATACATCCCCCATGCCTATACCAAAATGGAATATTTGGAAATGGGTACGCACATCCATAAAAAAGGATTGAGAAATGATGTATTATTTTAAATAGTTACAACTACTCTTGTAAATGTGTATACAAAATGTGGAAGCATACACAAGGTAGGTCAATTTTTTAACAAAATTGCCTCAAAGAGATATGGTCTCATGGACCACAATGATTACAATATTTTTACAAAGTGGATTTTTTGAAAAAACTTTTGAAACTTCCAAGCAAAAGTAACTAGCAAGTGTAAATAATTATGTAGTTTGAAATGTGCCAAGAGGGGCTAAGGTTGTAATGAGAAACAAAAAATGATGAACATGGAATATGAATAATAAAAAAATCAAAGCATTATATTAAGCATGTATGATAAGGGATGATAAAGAAAATAATAGAGTTAAGGAAAATGTAAAGAAAATGTGTAAAGACTTGACATACCTAAAATTGGAGATTCGAATGGAGGAGCTACCCAATTATGTAGTATTTTTTTCTTCTTGCATCAAACTCCTCCAAAATTTGATTTTTTCACAATCTTGCTTCCTTTTCAACGTTCAATTTTATATCACTCATATAATTACTAACAACAATACATATAACCAATGTATAATGCTAAATTCCTATAATTTAATCACAATTAACATTGCAACACTACAAAAATTGAGACTTGAATTGATATATATCAAATTTGATGTGAAAAATTGATTACTTCCTCCTTCCTAATTTGGAAAACCATAAAAAGGTGGTGGAAAGTTCATGCAAAGGTGGTAGAATGTGAAAAACTTTGTATGTGCACTTCCCAACAGCATCAAAAACTTTTTTTTTGGAACATGCACATAACTATAAGAATAACAGAGCATGTGGGCCTTGATCATGAGTGTTGAATTTTTTAGCATTTTTAGAGCAAGCCAAAATATGCTCACAATATAACACAAGAAAATTTTTCTTGCTATACAAAATGGCTATATCTCAACTACTTCAAAATGAGCTCTCATTGTGAAAATATTGATTTTCTAAAGGTTTCCTAACTCATTATCTCATTACCCACCCCTATCCCCCCTATATATCTCTCACACCTACATTTACCCCTATGTATCTCTGCACCCCTCTCTCCATGGGATTTAGGTCTCTCACCTATATATCTCTCAAATGGATCTCTAGTTATTTTTTGAACCTATCCACCTCTCTCCCTCCTTGCCCATCTTTCCCTCAAGTTATCAACTTCACTCTCTCATTTTCTTCTATCTCTCCCCTCACCTCTCTATCTCTCACCTCTATCTCCCCCTCAACTCTCTACCTCTACCCTCTTTAGGTCTCTCAATCACAACTTGTCTTCCTCTCCATCCCTACTTAGCCATCTAGATCTCTCACTTAACCCTAAACCCTATCCCTAAAGCATCAACCCTCAACCCTTAAACCTTAAATCTTAAACCCTCATCCTTGAACACTATGCCTTAAACCCTAATCCATCAACCCTCAACTCTATACCCTTAAACCCTTAATAACTTAACCCTTAAACCCTAAACCCTCGACCCTTAAACCCTAAAACCTTAAACCCTCAACCCTTATCCACCCCTCTTCTCCCCTATCTCCCTCACCCCCATCTCACCTCTCTCTCCCTAGGTTGTAGGTCTCTCACTTGTATATCTATCAGGGCTCTCTAGATATTTTCCTTCCTCTCCACCTCTCTCCCTAGGCTATAGGTTTCTCACCTCTATATCTCTCAGGGCTCTCTATTTAATTCCCTTCCTCTCTACCTCTCCCCTCTATAGGTATCTCAATCACTCCTCTACCTCTGCATCCGTCCTTAGCCATCTAGGTCTATCACTCCTTGCTTGATTACCCAACCCTCTCCCCTTTTATCTCTCTCACCCCTATCTCCCCTTATGTCTCTCACCCATCTCTCCCTAGGTTGTAGGTATCTCACCTCTATATCTCTCAAGGCTCTTTAGTTATTTCCATCTCTTTCCATGTCTCTCCATCCTCCTTACCCCTCTTTCACTCAACCCTCAACCCTTAAACCCTTAATACCTAAACCCTCAACCCTAATCCCTCAACCCTCAACCCTAATACCTTAACCCTTAAACCCTTAATCTTTCAAACCTTAAATCCTATACCCTCAACCCTAATCCCTCAATTCCCTCAACCCTAATCCCTCAACCCTTAAACCCTCAACCCTTAAACTCTTGACCCTTAAACCCTTAAACTATTAATCCCTCAACCCTCTAACCTATACATTAAACTAGGTCAACCCTTAATTATCAAACCTCTACCCTATACATTAGACCCTCAACCCTATACCCTCAATTATAATCCCTCAACCTTTAAACCCTTAATCCATCAAACCTAAACCCTCACCCCTAATCCCTCAACCCTTAAACCCTCAAACCTAATCCCTCAACCATATACCCTAATCCCTCAACCCTTAAACCCTTAATCCCTCAACCCTTAAATCCTCAACCCTTAAACCCTTAATCCTCAACCCTTAAACCCTCAACCCTTAAACCCTTAATTCCTCAACCCTTAAACCATCAACCCTTAAACCTTTAATCCTCCAACCCTCTAACCTAGATATTAAACTAGGTCAAACCTAAATTATCAAGCCCCTACCCTATACATTGGAACCTTAGCCCTATACCTTAAGCCATAACCCTTTAAGCTCTCAACCCTTAAACCCTAAACCCTAATATCTATATCTCTTTATCTCTCCCTCCCTCCCTCCCTCTATCCATCCCACCCTAACTCGATAAGTCCCTCTCACTCTAACCCCCTCTCTTACACTCCCTCTCTCTCAAGTCTCTCCCTCCCACCCCCTCTCCCTCTCTCAGGCCTCTCTATCTCTCTTTCATTCCCTTTATCTCTCTTTTATCCCTCTCTCTCTCACTCCCTCTCTCTCCCACTCCATCTCTCTCCTTATCTCTCAGGTCTCTCCCTCCCTCTCTCCCTCCCACCCTACCTAGACAACTCTCTTAAAATTCTCCCTCCCTCTAAATACATACATATAAGAAAATATACATACGTACACACATACTTACATACTTACATACACACAAGAATACATACATACTTACATACATATAAGAATACATACATACATACAATCTTACATACATACACTAATATATACATACATGTGGACATACATGCATACATACAAGCATGCATGCATACAAACATACATACATGTCATACAAGCTTACATACATACATACATACATTTAATAGAATAGAATTTAACACAAATCAAGACATAATGTGAGCATGGAATAACATGCTCGTTGTTATGTCTTGCTTAGGCAACTCAAGCACAAACACAAAAATATGTCAAAACTATGAAATAACGTGAGGGCATTATAATGCGCTCACATTATTTCTTGCTTTGGAAATCCCCAAGCCTTAGGCTTGGTATTTTATTTGGATTACCAACCCAAAGGCTTAGAGTGTCTTCCCAACATCCAAAGATGTGTTTTTGCATATTCTACAAGATTTTACATAATCGTGTTCATGTCAACCGTCAAGTTTGCATGTGTTTCAAGGTCGAACAAATTAAACACCTGGGTAATGTTAGGCTCTCTCTTAGCTATTTAACAATGTAATTTTTTCATATTTTGACAATGTTAACCCTTTCATCTTTAATTTCTTTTGTTTGTGTGTCTATTTTTTGGCAAAAACAAGTATTTGGTATTTTTTTCTTTATAAATTAACTGTTCATTGAAATTTCAAATAAATTACATTTCTAGAAACTAGTCTCCATTCTACACATATTAAAAAATATATATTTTCAATTAATTTTCAAATTTTATAGGGATAGCTCGACCAAAATTCTATTTTTCAGGATGTGTTCACTTTGAAAATTAGTAAAAATCAAATATTCATTTAAAATTTATCAAAAGAATTGGACATACACTACATATTTTTAGCTGATTTCTCACCGAAGTGATTTTAAAAATACTAAAAAGATTTTAACCTTTTGAGGGAGCCACAAAATATGTTACGTTATGTTTATTTGACAAAAACAACACCAATTTTTGTGGCTCCCTCTTTTTAACCCCTTAATCTACTATTTTTTCTTTTAAAAAATAGTATTTTATAAAGAAGACTCAGAGCACTTGCTATATTATTTTTGTTACATCTTAAAATTTTGAGTGTAATTGTCCTCAATTTCTCATCCAATGTCAGTATTTCCTAATTTCAGAAAAGAAGTGGCTACATAAGACCCCTTTCCCCCATCTTTTTTAACTTACCTAAGAATCTAAAGTGAAAACATGATTATCCATAGTGATTTAAGCCTTCCAAATTTTTCTATAGTACTATATCTAACTTAAAAATGGGTTGATCTTCATCTCTAGAATTGAGCATAGTCAACTCTAGAACTAAACACAAGCGGCTCTAGGCTTGACCTGTTGGTTTTATAACATGTAGAATTAATATTTGATCAAATTGGATCAATGGTTTTTTACTTGAAACGTACCCTAAGAACTTGGAACATTTCTTATGAAGTATAATTTAAATTTGAATGTCTTTAGCTAGCATAACTATCAAATACTTCTCTACCACCTATTCTTTGGGTGCCTACAGGCATACTTTACTTTTAGGAAATCAAATTCTCCAATCATACATATAAGTAAAGTGTTACACCTTTGGTTCTTCTCTTATATCCAAGAGCACTTCATCTCAACTAAATTATTATCACTTCTTATTCATAATTTAGGAAAATTCTTTAATTACAACTAGAGTTCATCTCTTTCATAAAAATAAAGAGCTATCACATGGATTCATGATTTGGAAATGTTAGGTTAGTATTTTATCAATAAAACTTTCTGATTTCTTAGGGAGGCTAGAAATTGCTTTCAATCAATGGTTAAAAGAAAATTTGGTCAGAAATTAATAATAGGAGGTAATTAGATTATAGTAGTTGAAACATATAAAAACCTATTTTACCATTTTTTTTAAAATAATTCAATCTTGACATCATTAAAAGAGTATATCAATTTGGATTGATGGTAGGGTTCACTCCACCCAAAGGGGAATACTTGTAGTAATTTTTGTTTTGTTTCAAGTACTTTATTTTGTTGTTTGTTTCACTTAATTTTTCATGTTTAAAAATATATTTTTATTTTCCATTTAAATATTTACAAGAATTTTAATATTCATAAAAGAGAAAATTATTTTCTCTTTCCATATTTTCATTTTTTCAAAAGTGTGTTTATTTCCAACATGATGTGTTTCATTTCGATGATGTGTTTACTTTTATCAAGTGTGTTGATTTTTTGGTATTAATAAAATAGATTTGGTTATAGTTTTATTAGTCATGGGACAAGTCAGTGTTAATTAGGAAGAGCTTGTTATCTTAGGACTTATAACCATATTACATATATTATTTGGACACTAGCTTGGATTGATAAACACTAAATGGTGATTAATTGAAAAATTTGCAATTACCTCATTAATTTTTATGTTGTTATTGGGGATCTAAAAGTCAATTTCTAGGTGTTAATATAGTAAATTAAAACTGGGTACTTAAGTTGTAGGATTCATTTATTTTATGAATATACCTAAGGATTCCTTATGTCAATTTGTGAAGAAATCCCAAGTTGAAGCTATAGGATAAACACAAGAGGAAGTTGATAGGATTGAAACAAAAAGTATTTTACCTCTAGAGATGTCACCTAAACACATCCAAGGTCCATCAACTCAAGAAGAGGTGTAAAAATTAGGTATCTCACCAAGTTATATAGGAAAATATTTCCACAACACTCCTAAGATAGCCTACATTATGACCAATAGAAATAAAACCAAAAAACTAAAAATTCTCATTATCTAATCTCTCTAACTCTAGAGAGAAATGAATTGAATATGAAAAATATTTCCCCTTCTATCCTACCAACTTTTAGGGAAAATATTTCTTAAGATTATAACCAATATTTGTTTGAGTTTAATGTTCTATAGAAAACCTATGAGTATGAGACTGATAGCTAAAAATTGAAACTATTTCACTCCACATTAAAGGAATAATCTTTACTTTGGTCCATAGAGTTGACATCCAATTCCATACATACATGGGATGTTATGGAAATATATATTTTAGATAAGTATCAATACTATTGTAAGATCATAGATAGAAAATATGAACTCTTAGGATGAAATTGTTGCAATTATGAAGGTGTTGTCATTGATGTCAATAGGAAGTCTACTAAGTGGTGTAGTCATTGATGTCAGTTGTGTGTTAAGGAAGTTTTTGCATGATGAAGACGTCAAGGATATTGAGAAAATTGTGAAAAAGAGGAAAACAAGTTGATGCAGGTTGTGCATGTATAGTTGATATATTGAGGAAGTGTTATGAGTACATGGAGCTATATTTTTATTATAGTATATGAAGATGAGTTAGAATGAAGTAATGATTTGAGATGATGTCTCTGGTACTTGGTTTCCAAGTGCTTTTGAGAAAAGTGGATAAACATAGTAAACTGTGTTGTGCAAGTGTTCATAGTATGCTCCAGCATTGTGTTTCACATTTATTTTGTATTGATCCTATGAATGTGAATATATAATATGTTATTCATGGTTTTCAGAGGTTGCTATATTCAGAATTTAGGTTTTTAGATCGTTGTACAAAGTGAGATATTTTCACCAATGTGTGAAACAATTTTCAGTGATGTTTTATGTAGGCCTTGAAGAAATGTATTTTCTCCACATTTCTTCATAGAGTGGCTTTGAATTGTGCATATTTTGGAAGTTTCTTATAATATTTGTATCTTTATGTATTCAAGGTTTTACTTCATTTGGTGCAGTACAAAGTGAGTTTCATTTGTCAGCATGCGAATAAGGTTTACCAATTATTCTGAGTTGAACTATTTTTTTGGTGGGAGCTTGGATGAATTATTTTATGAATCTCAAGTAGTTCAAGGATTATTCTAGATTTTTTTCAAGTGATTTTTGCTATCTAAAAGTCTCATATTGATTTAAGGAAGTGTGTACTTGATGACTATGGTGTTTAACATGGATATTGGTCGACCTTGTGCTAGCAGTACATGTGACACTTGTAAATGTGTGTTGAGGTGTGTTGGGATCTATTTGGGTCCTAATTAAGAATTTATGTAGGTCACCTTTATTCCTATCCACTATGGGAATTATTTGGTGTCGACCTATTTTGAATTGTATGTATAACGGCTAGTTGCCAAATTTGGAAAAGGTTTTTGAGGTTGAGGTTGATATAAATAAGTGTGGTGTTTTATGAGTTGAGGTAATAAATAAGAGAAGAAATATAGATGTGAGATCGATGTGAGTGATGTGAATTTGAGCATAGCAGTGTGAATTTCAAGTGTTAGGGTTCTTGAAGGTAGTGAATTGAAGGCATCCGAAATCATTCAAGCAAGGATAGACGAGCGTTGGAGCGTTGTGGTTGATTATTTTTTGCATTGAGAAAGTGTTCTTTATGTAATATTATTCGTCTATCTTCTTATATTTCTTTTTATGGCAGTGAGCCCTAGCTATGAGCCCTTTTTGGTGCAATCATGGTAGGAGGGTGCTCAAAGAGAACAATCTAAACCATGCAAGAGTTACACAATAGAAGCCACTCAAAATATGGAGGCAAATAAAGATTCAAACATTCTTATTATCATAAATTTCAATTACATACAGTTGGCAACATCCGGGTTTATAGATTGGGCTCATAGGCCTGATACAACATGCTAAAAATACAGTACTCGTACATGCTCCTTAATGCGAGCCAAAATCTTACAGATCGAATCCCATATTCATTGTTATTCACTCCTAATTCACTATCCTAATGATCTATTACAATGATTTATATCATATCTGAGATCTAGAATCATCCTTGTCAACCAAAGATCGTTACAATCTCCAATGAAGGAAACGTAATGTGCATGAAATAGGTTGGCCTTACATTTGAATTTCTCCTCAGTAGGTGCATAGGATGAAGTGTGGATCCAAATTAAGGTCGGAGACACTCCACGAAATAATTTGAAACACCTCACAAGGATCCACAAGTTACGAGAAGGATCCACAAGAGATCAAATTAATTGTTAAGCTGGAAACTGCTTGGATGCTCTGTTATAGAAACTGTCACTTAATCTAAAAGTGATAACTTGTTGGAAAAAGATCCAATCGTGTTGAAATATTGGAATAAGGAAAATGAATATTTCCATAATGAAAACATAGATCCACAGGGTCTACTAAGAAAATATGATGAAATATCGAATCTGCCAACTTGAACTGGACAAGAACTGAACAAGAACAAAACTGAAATAAAAATATTTTTGGTTGATGTAGGATTGCAAAGAACTAAGGATGCTCCTGCATCAGACATCTAGGGTTGTTTGAAAAGTGAGTCCCTCACTTTTCTGGGGCTAAAGGAAAACCAATATGGTCTACCTCAGCCTCAAAAATCCAAGAAGAATCCTCCACTAGTCTGCCTTTCCACTTCACAAGATATTCTTTGTATGGTCTTTCACATGTTTTCCTCCCATCTCTGATATCCAAAATCTATTCTATCTCATCTTATTGTTGTTTAGGAAACTGGTTTTCCAAATTTTCTTTACTATCTTCACTAAATTCTACTTCATGGTACTGATGTAGATCTGCAATGTTGAATATAGGTGATATACCCATGTCATTCGGTAACTCTACTTCATATGCATTTCCTGAATCAAATTTCTTTGTCCAAACTTCCTCATCTTGAGCTTATTGTATGTGCCAATTGGAAATATTTCCTTCCTCAAATACACCATCACTTCATCTCCAACTTCGAACTCCTTATGTCTCCTCTTTTCATTTGCTCACTCCTTATACTTCTAGTTCATATCTTCCAACTGTTGTTTTACTTGAGTATGCACTTTCTTCATATGTTCTATAAATTCCCTTGCTTCTGCACTCCTTTTATCTTCCTTATTGATGTCTCGCAACTCTAATATACCTCTAGGATGAACTCCAGTAACAATCTCAAAAGATGTCTGTCTAGTGCTCTTGTTCATTGAATTATTGTAAGAAAAACTCTGCTTGTGCAAGGACTAAATCCCAACTTCTCATCTTCTCCCCAACCAAACATCTCAGCAAATTCCCCAAAATCCTATTTACTACCTCTTTTTGTCCATCATTCTGTGGGTGAAAAGTAGAACTGAACTTTAAATCTGTCTTTAACTTCTTCCAAAGTGTCCTCCAAAAGTAACCAACAAACTTTGTATCTCTGTTTGAAACAATACTCCTAGGTAATCCATGCAATCTGACCACTTCCTTGAAAAACAACTCTACTACATGTATTGCATTTTTTGTCTTCTTACAAAGTATGAAATGTGTCATTTTAGAAAACCCATCCACCACCACAAATATAGAATCATTACCTCTTTGTGTCTTCGGTAAACCAAGTATGAAATCCAGGCTGATATCCTCCCAAGGTCTCTCTAGGATTATCAAAGGCTTATACAATCCAACATTCTGACTACTCCCTTTTGCAACTTGATAAAATTTGTAACTCTGCACAAATCTCCTAACATCCTGATAAATTTGTGACCAAAAGTAATTATCACTTACCAATGCTACTATTTTATCAATTCCAAAGTGTCATGTCAATCCCCCGCTATGTTTTTCTTTCACCAAGCTATCCATCATTGAACTTCAGGGTATACACAATTGATTCCCTCTGAACAACATATTCTCCTGAATGAAGTAATCCAACCACTAAATCCTATCCTCCAAGACTAGTTCTTTACAAGATCTCCAAGGTTTTGCAAAATATGGGTCTTCCTCATACAAGTTCTTCAATTCATCAAAGCCTAATACCTCCACTCTCATATCTACCAGTAAATTCCTTCTCCTACTCAAAGAATCAATGACTCTATTTTACTTTCAACTCCTATGTTTCAAAACAAAGGTATAAATCTACAAGAATTCCACCCATCTCATGTGTCTTTGATTCAACTTACTTTGACTATTCAAATACTACAATGATTGATGATTTGTATACAACACAAACTCCTTATGCAACAATTAATGTCTCCACTTCTTCAAGGCTTGAACTATGGCATAAAAATCCTAGTCATACACTGAATACCTTCTCCTAGCATCATTCAATTTCTCACTGAAATAAGCTATTGGTGTTCCTTCTTGACTTAATACTACTCCAATTGCATTTCCACTTAAATCACAGTCTGCCTAAAATACCTTATTAAATTTTGGTAAAGCCAACACAGGCTACTCAGTCACCTTTTGTTTCAACAACTCAAAACTTCGGTTTGCTCCAGATGTCCACCTAAAATATTTCTTATCCCTCCTCATTTTTTTTGTCATAGGACAAAAAATATAACTGAAATTCCTAATGAACTTCTGGTAGAAACTAGCCAATCCATGAAATGATCTTACATCTCCAATGCTTTCCAGTGTGGGCCAATCAAAAATTTCTCTTACCTTCTCAAGATCCATCTCCAATCCATTCACATATATCACAAATCCCAGATATACCAATTCTTCCTTCATGAAACTACACTTCTTAATGTTTATCAGCAACTTCTCTTCTCTCAAACTCTGCAAAACTTGTCTTATATGCAACAAATGTTCTTCTCTAGTCTTACTGGAAATCAAGATGTCATGCAAATAGACAATCACAAACTTACCCAAGAATTTCTTCAATACCTCATTCATCAGCCTCATGAAAGTACTCGGTGCATTTTTTAGTCCAAAAGGAATCACCAACCACTCATACAATCCTTCATTTGTCTTGAATATTGTCTTCCACTCATCCCCTTCTCTGATTCTAGTATGATGATATCCACTCTTCAAATCTATCTTTGTAAAGTACTTATCTCCACTCAAATAATCTATAATGTCATCCATCTAGGGCAAAGGAAATCTATACTTCACTTTGATTTTGTTTATGGCTCTAGAGTCTGTACACATCCTCCATTCCCCATCCTTCTTAAGTGCTAGCACAACAGGTACTACACAAGGACTTAAGCTTTCTCTTATCAAACCCTAACTCAACAACTCTTGCACTTGTCTATTCAATTATTCATTCTCTGCTAGTGTCATTAAGTTTGATGCTTTATTAGGAAAACTAGCTCCAAGAATCAGATCCATACAATGACTAATACTCCTCACAGGTGGCAATCCATCAAGTACATTATTTGAAATTATATCTTCATATTTTTCTAGCATCTCCTTTACCTCCTTCGGTTTTTCTTCTACATGCTTCAAGTCTTTAGCCTTCTTAGGAACCAAGATACAACACATGTTCTCATGTCTCGGTCCATCCAGAAATCTCCTTCCATCAACCAAACATATTCTAGCACTAGTACAAACCTAAACTTTAGAAACATCCTCCAATGGAAACAAAGTCTACTCCATCCCATTAGTAACAATGGTATATGTGTTCTTCTTTCCATCATGAATATCCTATCTATCATACTGCCAAGGCCTTCCCAACAAAACATGGCATACATCCATAGGCATGATATCACACAAAACTTCGTCATGATAATTTCCTATCTTCAATTTCACCAAATATTGTTCACTTACCAGTATCTTATGCTCATCCTGAATCCATGCTATCTGATAGGGCTTCGGGTGTTTCAATCTTTCCAACTTCAATTTGGTCACCATTTCTTCAGAAACCAAGTTCTCGGAGCTTCCACTGTCAATAATCACTCTGCAACATTTACCATCTACATTGCATCTAGTTCAAAAAAAATTCTTTCTCTACAATGGTTCCTGCTCCATCTCACTTTGACACAATACTCTTATGTTCACCAACACTTCTCCCTCTTCTGATTTATTAGATGATCCAACATGATCCTCCTCAGCAAAGGCTATTCTTCTTCTGTTCTCTATATTTTTGCTTCTCTCTCCCTGATTACATTCAAAGGCTCTATGTCCTTCTTCACTACACTTAAAAAAAGTTACCCTGAATACTCTTTTATCATGTCCTCTATCACCTTTTCTATAACCCTCATTTCGGTAACCACCATATCCTCCTCTCTGGTAAGAGTTTCCATCATCTCTACGGTATGGATTATCATTCTTACTCACTTCCTTATCTTTATTTTGATCTGCAAAAGATCCTCTTCCTCCTCTAGTGAAAATTCTTCCTCTTTGAAATATTCTGCCTCTTCCTCTCTATCTCTGCTCATGTCTTTTATTTAGCTTATCTTCTACTTTTAGGTCACATTGATATGCCTCCTCCACACTCAACAACTTGATCAAATTGATCTCATCCTGTATAGATGACTATAAGCCATTCACATATATGGCTACTTGCTTGGTCTCATCCTCCGAATTTATGAATCTGATATTCAACTTGTAGAACTCCTCAGTATACTTTTTCACACTTGACTCCTTTTGCTTCAAAATCAGCAACTTTCAGAACAAATTGATCTGATAATCTGCGGGCATAAACTTTGTCTTTAACTTATTCACCATCTGATCCCATGATTTTATCTTCTCCTTTCCTCTTCTTTGCATATCTTTCTGCAAATGTTCCCACCAAAGGGATGCATTCCCTTTCAACTTTGTACAAGAAAATTTCACCTTTTTGTCTTTGGAAATACCTTCAAAATCAAAATACTTCTCCATCTCCATTATCCAATCAAGTAATTCATTTGAATCCAAATTACCACTATAATCTGGTGGATTGAAATGTGGTTTATTATTTACTTTGGTTAGGGCTCTTATGAACCTCTCTTCTCCCTGATCAAGGCCAATTTGATCTTCTCTTTCCCTTTCTTCTTGTTCTTCTACCTCTTCATCACTCACATCATCAACCGGTTGACCTCTCCTCTGGGCCATTTCGACTGCTTCCAATCTAGCAACAATTCCTCTCAACATCTCCATTATAGCTAGGTCTACATTTCCACGTGCTCCATTTCCTCTACCATTTCTTCTTCCTATCATCTTTACACAATTCCTCTGTAGTTACAAGTTGGATCCTTAATCCGCCACCCTACAACAAATATTCAATAGGACTTCGCAAACTCTGGCGATCTCTCACAAAACAAATCTCTCTCTAATACCAATTTGGTGTAGTCACCATAGGAGGGTCCTCAAAGAGAACAATTTGGACTGTGCAAAAAGAGTTACACAATAGAAGACACTCGGAATGTGGAGGAAAATGTAGATTCAAAAATTCTTATTATCAGAAATTTCAATTACATATAGTCGACAACATCTAGGTTTACAAATTGGGCTCATAGGCCTGATACAACATGCTCAAAATACAGCACTCATACATTCTCCTTAATGCGAGCTGAAATCTTACAGATCGAATGCCATATTAATTCTTATTCACTCTTAATTCACTATCCTAATGATCTATTACAATGATTTATATCATATCTGAGATCTAGAATCATCCACATCAGCCAAAGATCATTACAATCTCTGATGAAGGAAACGTAATGTGCATGAAATAGGTCAACCATAAATTTGAATTTCTCCTCGGCATGTGCATAGGATGAAGTGTGAACCCAAAATTAAGGTTGGGGACACTCCATGAAATAATTCAAAACACCTCGCAAGGATCTGCAAGTTATGGGAAGGATCCACAAGAGATCAAATTAATCGTTAAGCTTGAAACTGCTTCGGTGCTCTGTTCCAGAAACTGTCACTTAATCTGAAAGCAATAAATTTCCAAAAAAAAGATCCAATCATGCTAAAATACTGGAATAAGGAAAATGAACATGTCCATGATGAAAACATAGATCCATAGGGTTTGGTGAGAAAATATGATGAAATATCGAATCTTCCAACTCAAACTGGACAAGAACTAAACAAGAACAAAACTAAAATGAAAATATTTTTGGTTGATGTAGGATTGCAAAGAACCAAGGATGCTCCTGCATCACTTTTGGACAATGTGTCCTATTCTAGCAGTGAGCCCTTGTACTGTTCTTGCAATTACTTATATTGTGAGCTAATCCTCATCGTGGTTTTCCCTCATTAGGTCTTTCGTGTAAATCTGGTGTTCTCTTGTTTATGGTGTTTTTATTTCAATTTATGTTATTTGTATTTCATGATTAATCACTTTAATAGAATAAGGTTTTATTGAATGCATGTGGATCTGATTACTGTTGAGGGTTTTGAAGGTTTAATTTGCTACAACTGAGTCACCCCCCCTCTCAGTTGTCTTGTTCATTCAACAATTGATATCAAAGAAATTTTCTTTAGAGAAGAGCTTAACCACTTGAGGTAGATCCAAGATGGAAAAAAAGGTTTCTTTGGAATGCCCTAGATTTGATGGCATAGATTATGCATTCTAGAAGAAAAATATGCAAGGATATATGTCATCTCAGGGATATGAGGTTGAAAAGGCCCATTAAACTACATATACTCCACCTACGAATGGTCCAAGTACGAGTGTAGAAATCAAGGCACATGAGATCAATGCTAAGCCAAGATTTATTATTGTGAATAGTCTTTCAAATATTGAATTAGTAAAGGTTATTATTTTGAAGACTGCTAAAGAAGTTTAGGATAAGCTAGAAAGCATTTATACAGGAGATGAAAAAGTGAAACAAGAAAAGTTTAATAATAATAATAACAAGGATATAGATAATTTGCCTTTCAACATTCCTAACTAGTAACAAAGAGTGACCATGTACATAGTTATTTGTGACCTTTTATGCATTAGGCTACCAAATGGTTGAGATAGTGGCCAAATTGCATACCCAAGTTTATCATATTGTGTTCTTTTACATGGACTTATTGCAGAATTTGAAGGCACAATTTGAGACCATGCATATGTCTGAATATGAAACAATCAAAATCTACATGCAGTGAGTTGGTGAGTTGGTGAGAACAATGAGAGGTCTTGGTGCACAATTCAAAGAATCTAAAGTGGTAAAGAAAGTTCTCAAATCTCTTCTTGATTCTTATAGTGAAAAGGTATATGATATTGAGGAAATTACAAATCTTGATACTTATTCTAGAGATCAAATGATTAGTACACTAACTTATTTTGAAATGACGAAAAAAGGCTTGAAAAAGGGTATAACTATAGAGACTACTTTCAAAGTTTGAGTATCATAAAATGTTAAAGATTCAAATAAGGAAGATCTTGATGATATGGAAGCTAACTTTGTAAGAAGAATGAAGAAGGGCACTAGTAAGTACAAAGGTAAATTACCTTTCAAATGTTTTAGCTATGGTGGAATAGGTCATTATGCTTCAAGATGTCCAAAAAGAGCTATAAAAAATAAGAACAAGGAAAATAAAGGGAAAATGATTAAGAAAGCTTACTATGTGAGAGAAGATGTTGAAATTTCTGATGTTGAATCTAACTATGGATATTTTGATGACAATGAATTCTTGTTCTTGGCTATTAAAGAAGAATCTAGTTCTGCCAACTCTTAAAGTTGTGTGAAGGAAATTGATCCGAAGAAGAAGGAGAAAGGTGAAGGTACTTTGGTTTCTCCCTTTCATGTTAAAGAAGATAAGAATCATTGGGTTGTTGACAATGGTTTCTCTAACCACATGACTGGAGACAAGAGTAAATTTATTAAACTTGAAAAATATGATGGAGGAGTAGTTAAATTTGGAGATGATTTAGGAGCTAAGATTTGTGGAATAGGTTCAATCAGTCTTGATGGAAAGCATAACACTAATAATGTTTACTATGTTAAGGTTTTAAGGCATAACCTTTTGAGTGTTGGAAAAATGTGTAGCAAGGGATACAATCTTGTGTTTAAGGATGAAACATGTGAGATCGAAAAAGGGTCTAAAACTTTGATTGTTTTTGGTAAGAGAACAGAGGGATACATTTATCAGCTTAAGGGTGCTAATGGACATTGCTTTATGTCTCAGATTAGTGATAGTTCCTTATGGCATCAAAGGATGTGTCACATGAACTTTGATAATTTGACAAGAACTATTTATGTTCATGTAGTGACAGACCTACCAAGAATCACAAAGTCTATCAATGTTTGTGAGAGTTGTCAATTTGGAAAAAAAATGAGTAGTTTTAAGGGAAAGGAGCAATCTTCTACCGAACTACTATAATTAGTTCATATAGATTTTTTTGGTCCTACAAGGGTGAGAAGTCTACAAGGTGATAGGTACTTTATTCTTTTGATTGATGATTATTCTAGAATGACCTGGTTTACTTTTTTTAGAGAAAAATATGATGCATTAGATAAATTCAAGGTATTTAAAGCTATGGTTGAGAATGAAATGGATTTGAAAATCAAATTTTTGAGGTCTGACAGAGGTGGTGAATTCACATTCAATAAGTTTAACATGTTTTGTGAAGTTCATGGAATAAAGAGGAATTTTTCTACCACTAGAACTCCTCAACAGAATGGAGTTTTTGAAAGGAAAAGCCTAACAGTTCAAGAGGCCGCTAGGACTATGATGAAAGAAGAAAATCTACCATAAGTATACTAGAGAGAAGCTATTCATACTTTTTTTTACATACTTAATAGAGTTCAAGTTAAAGCTAACAACAAAAATAATCCCTATGAGCTATGGTATGTAGGGATTCCTACAATGAAGTACTTTAGAGTATTTGGAAGCAAATGCTACATCAAAAGAGAAGAAGAAAGTTCAAGAAAGTTTGATGCAAGGTCTGATGAAGGTATCTTCCTTGGATATTCTAATAAAATAAAAGCTTATAGATGTTAAAATAAAAGGCTAAGAAATATTTTTGAAATTGCAAATGTTAAGGTTGATGAAAACCTACAAAATTTAATTGTAGTGGATGGATATGTGTCAAATGAACCTGATTATAGAATGGAAGAAGAAAAAGCTAATGAAGAAGAATTCAAGAATGAAGAGGAAGAAGCTTTGAAGAAGACCCTTAAGACCCCTAAGTATGTGCAAAAACATCGTTCTGAAGATTAAATCATTGGAGACAAAAGGAAAGGTGCATTGACATGAAGCAAATCTGCTGAAGTTGAGGTAAATATGTGTTTATTTTCTAAAGTTGAACATAAAATAGTGAATGAAGCATGAAAGGATGAATATTGGATGAAGGAAATGGAAGAATAATTTATGTAGATATAGAAGAATCATACTTGGGAATTGGTTCCTAGACCGGCAAACAAGAACATAATTGGAACTAAGTGGGTATTCAGAAACAAGTTGAATAAGAATGGAGAAGTAGTAAGAAAACAAAAAGACTTGTGTGTAAGGGTTACTCACAAGTGGAAGGGATAGACTTTGAGGAGATATTTTCTCTTGTGGCTAGTATGGAAGCTATCAAAATTCTTTTGGGATTTGCAGCACATAAGGACTTTAAATTTTATCAGATGGATGTGAAGTCTAATTTTTTTAATGGTGAATTAGAAGAAGTTTGCATGGAACAATTGAGAGGATTTCAATTGTCAAATCGACTAGATATGATATGCAAATTGAAGAAGGCACTATATGGATTGAAGCAAGCTCCCAAAGCTTGGTATGCAAGATTGGACAGATATTTGTTACAACAAGGATTCAATAAAGGTACCACAGATAGTAATCTATGCTTCAAAATTGAGGAAGACAATCTTGATAGTAGTTGTAAATGTGGATGATATTATCTTTTGAGGAAATGAAGCTATGTGTAAGAAATTTTCTGAAGAGATGAAGAAAGAGTTTGAAATGTCAATGTTTGGGGAGATGAATTTCTTCCTTGGGCTACAAATCTATCCAACAGATAAAGGGATTTTTATTTTACAGTCTAAGTATGTCAAAGAGATGTTGAAGAAGTTTGGAATGGATGAATCCAAACTGGTATGCACTCCTATGGTGACTAGTTGTAAATTAAACAAAGATGATGATTCCCCTAAGGCTAATCAGAGCAAATATAGATCTATGATTGGTGGACTACTATATTTAACTACTACTAGATCAGATATCATGCATGCAGTTTTTCTTGTGGATAGATTTCATGAAGATCCTAAAGAAACACATGTTGCAGCAATGAAGAGGATATTCATTTATTTAAGAGGCACTTTGGATTATGGCTTATGGTATCCTAAGGATACTAATTTCATATTAAGTTCTTATACAGACGCAGATCAGACAAGTTGTGTTGATAGAAAAAGTACTAGTGGTAGTGAATTCTTTCTTGGATGTAGATTGGTGTCATGGTTGAGTAAGAAGCGGGATTTGGTTTCTTTATATATTGTAGAGGTTGAGTATATTACAACATCATCATGTTGCACACAAGTTTTTTGGATGAGACAAACATTGAAGGATATCAGAGTTGTATATGATGAGCCTATTTCTATCTTTTGTGATAATATAAGTGCAATTAACATTTCAAAGAATCTAATGATGCACTCAAGGACAAAGCATATATCTATTAGGTATCAATTTTTGGGAGAAAAGGTTATGGATAATGAAGTAAAGCTTGATTATGTTGCTACAAAGGATCAAAATGTTGATATATTTACTAAGGCTCTTCCTAAGGATACATTTGAGCATCCTCAGGAATATTTGGGGGTTATTACTCCTCTTTGTTTGAATTAGATGCATATAGAGATGCATCAGTCCAGTGGATCTATGGATCTATCTCTTTTCTGGACTGATGTTGGTGGCTACCCCTCATAGGGAGTAGGTAGTCATGTCATGTGTTGTCATTGAGTTGTTGAATCATCTAGGTGTACTCCAAAGAGGGACTATTCAGAGCAGGTATTTTGGTTTAGTGTCAAACGGGGATAATAATGCAAAACTTTTATCCTTTTCCATTAGTGTCAAAGGGGGAGAGAAGTATCATGTGAAAAAATTTATCTACTTAGGGAGAGTGAGTGTAGGAATGTTCAGTAGGCTATCTAGAGGAGATTGTTTGCAAGTATGAAGGTGTTTTCATGAATGTTGAAATGAAGTCTATTGTTTGGTATTTTCATTGATGTCAACTGTGTGTTAAGTAATTTGTTGCATGATGAAGATGTC
>CM021109.1:80392005-80477240 GCA_007115665.2 Sequoiadendron giganteum
CTCTCTATCTCAAACCTATAGCTATATCTCCCTCTCTACAATCTTCTCAACTATCCCTCTTTACCTCTCCTGCCCTCTCTCTCTCTCTCTCTCTCTCTCTCTCTCTCTCTCTCTCTCTCTCTCTCTCTCTCTCTCTCTCTCTCTCTCTCTCTCTCTCTCTCTCTCTCTTAAAATTCTCCCTCCCTCTAAATACATACATATAAGAAAATATACATACGTACACACATACTTACATACTTACATACACACAAGAATACATACATACTTACATACATATAAGAATACATACATACATACAATCTTACATACATACACTAATATATACATACATGTGGACATACATGCATACATACAAGCATGCATGCATACAAACATACATACATGTCATACAAGCTTACATACATACATACATACATTTAATAGAATAGAATTTAACACAAATCAAGACATAATGTGAGCATGGAATAACATGCTCGTTGTTATGTCTTGCTTAGGCAACTCAAGCACAAACACAAAAATATGTCAAAACTATGAAATAACGTGAGGGCATTATAATGCGCTCACATTATTTCTTGCTTTGGAAATCCCCAAGCCTTAGGCTTGGTATTTTATTTGGATTACCAACCCAAAGGCTTAGAGTGTCTTCCCAACATCCAAAGATGTGTTTTTGCATATTCTACAAGATTTTACATAATCGTGTTCATGTCAACCGTCAAGTTTGCATGTGTTTCAAGGTCGAACAAATTAAACACCTGGGTAATGTTAGGCTCTCTCTTAGCTATTTAACAATGTAATTTTTTCATATTTTGACAATGTTAACCCTTTCATCTTTAATTTCTTTTGTTTGTGTGTCTATTTTTTGGCAAAAACAAGTATTTGGTATTTTTTTCTTTATAAATTAACTGTTCATTGAAATTTCAAATAAATTACATTTCTAGAAACTAGTCTCCATTCTACACATATTAAAAAATATATATTTTCAATTAATTTTCAAATTTTATAGGGATAGCTCGACCAAAATTCTATTTTTCAGGATGTGTTCACTTTGAAAATTAGTAAAAATCAAATATTCATTTAAAATTTATCAAAAGAATTGGACATACACTACATATTTTTAGCTGATTTCTCACCGAAGTGATTTTAAAAATACTAAAAAGATTTTAACCTTTTGAGGGAGCCACAAAATATGTTACGTTATGTTTATTTGACAAAAACAACACCAATTTTTGTGGCTCCCTCTTTTTAACCCCTTAATCTACTATTTTTTCTTTTAAAAAATAGTATTTTATAAAGAAGACTCAGAGCACTTGCTATATTATTTTTGTTACATCTTAAAATTTTGAGTGTAATTGTCCTCAATTTCTCATCCAATGTCAGTATTTCCTAATTTCAGAAAAGAAGTGGCTACATAAGACCCCTTTCCCTTCCCATCTTTTTTAACTTACCTAAGAATCTAAAGTGAAAACATGATTATCCATAGTGATTTAAGCCTTCCAAATTTTTCTATAGTACTATATCTAACTTAAAAATGGGTTGATCTTCATCTCTAGAATTGAGCATAGTCAACTCTAGAACTAAACACAAGCGGCTCTAGGCTTGACCTGTTGGTTTTATAACATGTAGAATTAATATTTGATCAAATTGGATCAATGGTTTTTTACTTGAAACGTACCCTAAGAACTTGGAACATTTCTTATGAAGTATAATTTAAATTTGAATGTCTTTAGCTAGCATAACTATCAAATACTTCTCTACCACCTATTCTTTGGGTGCCTACAGGCATACTTTACTTTTAGGAAATCAAATTCTCCAATCATACATATAAGTAAAGTGTTACACCTTTGGTTCTTCTCTTATATCCAAGAGCACTTCATCTCAACTAAATTATTATCACTTCTTATTCATAATTTAGGAAAATTCTTTAATTACAACTAGAGTTCATCTCTTTCATAAAAATAAAGAGCTATCACATGGATTCATGATTTGGAAATGTTAGGTTAGTATTTTATCAATAAAACTTTCTGATTTCTTAGGGAGGCTAGAAATTGCTTTCAATCAATGGTTAAAAGAAAATTTGGTCAGAAATTAATAATAGGAGGTAATTAGATTATAGTAGTTGAAACATATAAAAACCTATTTTACCATTTTTTTTAAAATAATTCAATCTTGACATCATTAAAAGAGTATATCAATTTGGATTGATGGTAGGGTTCACTCCACCCAAAGGGGAATACTTGTAGTAATTTTTGTTTTGTTTCAAGTACTTTATTTTGTTGTTTGTTTCACTTAATTTTTCATGTTTAAAAATATATTTTTATTTTCCATTTAAATATTTACAAGAATTTTAATATTCATAAAAGAGAAAATTATTTTCTCTTTCCATATTTTCATTTTTTCAAAAGTGTGTTTATTTCCAACATGATGTGTTTCATTTCGATGATGTGTTTACTTTTATCAAGTGTGTTGATTTTTTGGTATTAATAAAATAGATTTGGTTATAGTTTTATTAGTCATGGGACAAGTCAGTGTTAATTAGGAAGAGCTTGTTATCTTAGGACTTATAACCATATTACATATATTATTTGGACACTAGCTTGGATTGATAAACACTAAATGGTGATTAATTGAAAAATTTGCAATTACCTCATTAATTTTTATGTTGTTATTGGGGATCTAAAAGTCAATTTCTAGGTGTTAATATAGTAAATTAAAACTGGGTACTTAAGTTGTAGGATTCATTTATTTTATGAATATACCTAAGGATTCCTTATGTCAATTTGTGAAGAAATCCCAAGTTGAAGCTATAGGATAAACACAAGAGGAAGTTGATAGGATTGAAACAAAAAGTATTTTACCTCTAGAGATGTCACCTAAACACATCCAAGGTCCATCAACTCAAGAAGAGGTGTAAAAATTAGGTATCTCACCAAGTTATATAGGAAAATATTTCCACAACACTCCTAAGATAGCCTACATTATGACCAATAGAAATAAAACCAAAAAACTAAAAATTCTCATTATCTAATCTCTCTAACTCTAGAGAGAAATGAATTGAATATGAAAAATATTTCCCCTTCTATCCTACCAACTTTTAGGGAAAATATTTCTTAAGATTATAACCAATATTTGTTTGAGTTTAATGTTCTATAGAAAACCTATGAGTATGAGACTGATAGCTAAAAATTGAAACTATTTCACTCCACATTAAAGGAATAATCTTTACTTTGGTCCATAGAGTTGACATCCAATTCCATACATACATGGGATGTTATGGAAATATATATTTTAGATAAGTATCAATACTATTGTAAGATCATAGATAGAAAATATGAACTCTTAGGATGAAATTGTTGCAATTATGAAGGTGTTGTCATTGATGTCAATAGGAAGTCTACTAAGTGGTGTAGTCATTGATGTCAGTTGTGTGTTAAGGAAGTTTTTGCATGATGAAGACGTCAAGGATATTGAGAAAATTGTGAAAAAGAGGAAAACAAGTTGATGCAGGTTGTGCATGTATAGTTGATATATTGAGGAAGTGTTATGAGTACATGGAGCTATATTTTTATTATAGTATATGAAGATGAGTTAGAATGAAGTAATGATTTGAGATGATGTCTCTGGTACTTGGTTTCCAAGTGCTTTTGAGAAAAGTGGATAAACATAGTAAACTGTGTTGTGCAAGTGTTCATAGTATGCTCCAGCATTGTGTTTCACATTTATTTTGTATTGATCCTATGAATGTGAATATATAATATGTTATTCATGGTTTTCAGAGGTTGCTATATTCAGAATTTAGGTTTTTAGATCGTTGTACAAAGTGAGATATTTTCACCAATGTGTGAAACAATTTTCAGTGATGTTTTATGTAGGCCTTGAAGAAATGTATTTTCTCCACATTTCTTCATAGAGTGGCTTTGAATTGTGCATATTTTGGAAGTTTCTTATAATATTTGTATCTTTATGTATTCAAGGTTTTACTTCATTTGGTGCAGTACAAAGTGAGTTTCATTTGTCAGCATGCGAATAAGGTTTACCAATTATTCTGAGTTGAACTATTTTTTTGGTGGGAGCTTGGATGAATTATTTTATGAATCTCAAGTAGTTCAAGGATTATTCTAGATTTTTTTCAAGTGATTTTTGCTATCTAAAAGTCTCATATTGATTTAAGGAAGTGTGTACTTGATGACTATGGTGTTTAACATGGATATTGGTCGACCTTGTGCTAGCAGTACATGTGACACTTGTAAATGTGTGTTGAGGTGTGTTGGGATCTATTTGGGTCCTAATTAAGAATTTATGTAGGTCACCTTTATTCCTATCCACTATGGGAATTATTTGGTGTCGACCTATTTTGAATTGTATGTATAACGGCTAGTTGCCAAATTTGGAAAAGGTTTTTGAGGTTGAGGTTGATATAAATAAGTGTGGTGTTTTATGAGTTGAGGTAATAAATAAGAGAAGAAATATAGATGTGAGATCGATGTGAGTGATGTGAATTTGAGCATAGCAGTGTGAATTTCAAGTGTTAGGGTTCTTGAAGGTAGTGAATTGAAGGCATCCGAAATCATTCAAGCAAGGATAGACGAGCGTTGGAGCGTTGTGGTTGATTATTTTTTGCATTGAGAAAGTGTTCTTTATGTAATATTATTCGTCTATCTTCTTATATTTCTTTTTATGGCAGTGAGCCCTAGCTATGAGCCCTTTTTGGTGCAATCATGGTAGGAGGGTGCTCAAAGAGAACAATCTAAACCATGCAAGAGTTACACAATAGAAGCCACTCAAAATATGGAGGCAAATAAAGATTCAAACATTCTTATTATCATAAATTTCAATTACATACAGTTGGCAACATCCGGGTTTATAGATTGGGCTCATAGGCCTGATACAACATGCTAAAAATACAGTACTCGTACATGCTCCTTAATGCGAGCCAAAATCTTACAGATCGAATCCCATATTCATTGTTATTCACTCCTAATTCACTATCCTAATGATCTATTACAATGATTTATATCATATCTGAGATCTAGAATCATCCTTGTCAACCAAAGATCGTTACAATCTCCAATGAAGGAAACGTAATGTGCATGAAATAGGTTGGCCTTACATTTGAATTTCTCCTCAGTAGGTGCATAGGATGAAGTGTGGATCCAAATTAAGGTCGGAGACACTCCACGAAATAATTTGAAACACCTCACAAGGATCCACAAGTTACGAGAAGGATCCACAAGAGATCAAATTAATTGTTAAGCTGGAAACTGCTTGGATGCTCTGTTATAGAAACTGTCACTTAATCTAAAAGTGATAACTTGTTGGAAAAAGATCCAATCGTGTTGAAATATTGGAATAAGGAAAATGAATATTTCCATAATGAAAACATAGATCCACAGGGTCTACTAAGAAAATATGATGAAATATCGAATCTGCCAACTTGAACTGGACAAGAACTGAACAAGAACAAAACTGAAATAAAAATATTTTTGGTTGATGTAGGATTGCAAAGAACTAAGGATGCTCCTGCATCAGACATCTAGGGTTGTTTGAAAAGTGAGTCCCTCACTTTTCTGGGGCTAAAGGAAAACCAATATGGTCTACCTCAGCCTCAAAAATCCAAGAAGAATCCTCCACTAGTCTGCCTTTCCACTTCACAAGATATTCTTTGTATGGTCTTTCACATGTTTTCCTCCCATCTCTGATATCCAAAATCTATTCTATCTCATCTTATTGTTGTTTAGGAAACTGGTTTTCCAAATTTTCTTTACTATCTTCACTAAATTCTACTTCATGGTACTGATGTAGATCTGCAATGTTGAATATAGGTGATATACCCATGTCATTCGGTAACTCTACTTCATATGCATTTCCTGAATCAAATTTCTTTGTCCAAACTTCCTCATCTTGAGCTTATTGTATGTGCCAATTGGAAATATTTCCTTCCTCAAATACACCATCACTTCATCTCCAACTTCGAACTCCTTATGTCTCCTCTTTTCATTTGCTCACTCCTTATACTTCTAGTTCATATCTTCCAACTGTTGTTTTACTTGAGTATGCACTTTCTTCATATGTTCTATAAATTCCCTTGCTTCTGCACTCCTTTTATCTTCCTTATTGATGTCTCGCAACTCTAATATACCTCTAGGATGAACTCCAGTAACAATCTCAAAAGATGTCTGTCTAGTGCTCTTGTTCATTGAATTATTGTAAGAAAAACTCTGCTTGTGCAAGGACTAAATCCCAACTTCTCATCTTCTCCCCAACCAAACATCTCAGCAAATTCCCCAAAATCCTATTTACTACCTCTTTTTGTCCATCATTCTGTGGGTGAAAAGTAGAACTGAACTTTAAATCTGTCTTTAACTTCTTCCAAAGTGTCCTCCAAAAGTAACCAACAAACTTTGTATCTCTGTTTGAAACAATACTCCTAGGTAATCCATGCAATCTGACCACTTCCTTGAAAAACAACTCTACTACATGTATTGCATTTTTTGTCTTCTTACAAAGTATGAAATGTGTCATTTTAGAAAACCCATCCACCACCACAAATATAGAATCATTACCTCTTTGTGTCTTCGGTAAACCAAGTATGAAATCCAGGCTGATATCCTCCCAAGGTCTCTCTAGGATTATCAAAGGCTTATACAATCCAACATTCTGACTACTCCCTTTTGCAACTTGATAAAATTTGTAACTCTGCACAAATCTCCTAACATCCTGATAAATTTGTGACCAAAAGTAATTATCACTTACCAATGCTACTATTTTATCAATTCCAAAGTGTCATGTCAATCCCCCGCTATGTTTTTCTTTCACCAAGCTATCCATCATTGAACTTCAGGGTATACACAATTGATTCCCTCTGAACAACATATTCTCCTGAATGAAGTAATCCAACCACTAAATCCTATCCTCCAAGACTAGTTCTTTACAAGATCTCCAAGGTTTTGCAAAATATGGGTCTTCCTCATACAAGTTCTTCAATTCATCAAAGCCTAATACCTCCACTCTCATATCTACCAGTAAATTCCTTCTCCTACTCAAAGAATCAATGACTCTATTTTACTTTCAACTCCTATGTTTCAAAACAAAGGTATAAATCTACAAGAATTCCACCCATCTCATGTGTCTTTGATTCAACTTACTTTGACTATTCAAATACTACAATGATTGATGATTTGTATACAACACAAACTCCTTATGCAACAATTAATGTCTCCACTTCTTCAAGGCTTGAACTATGGCATAAAAATCCTAGTCATACACTGAATACCTTCTCCTAGCATCATTCAATTTCTCACTGAAATAAGCTATTGGTGTTCCTTCTTGACTTAATACTACTCCAATTGCATTTCCACTTAAATCACAGTCTGCCTAAAATACCTTATTAAATTTTGGTAAAGCCAACACAGGCTACTCAGTCACCTTTTGTTTCAACAACTCAAAACTTCGGTTTGCTCCAGATGTCCACCTAAAATATTTCTTATCCCTCCTCATTTTTTTTGTCATAGGACAAAAAATATAACTGAAATTCCTAATGAACTTCTGGTAGAAACTAGCCAATCCATGAAATGATCTTACATCTCCAATGCTTTCCAGTGTGGGCCAATCAAAAATTTCTCTTACCTTCTCAAGATCCATCTCCAATCCATTCACATATATCACAAATCCCAGATATACCAATTCTTCCTTCATGAAACTACACTTCTTAATGTTTATCAGCAACTTCTCTTCTCTCAAACTCTGCAAAACTTGTCTTATATGCAACAAATGTTCTTCTCTAGTCTTACTGGAAATCAAGATGTCATGCAAATAGACAATCACAAACTTACCCAAGAATTTCTTCAATACCTCATTCATCAGCCTCATGAAAGTACTCGGTGCATTTTTTAGTCCAAAAGGAATCACCAACCACTCATACAATCCTTCATTTGTCTTGAATATTGTCTTCCACTCATCCCCTTCTCTGATTCTAGTATGATGATATCCACTCTTCAAATCTATCTTTGTAAAGTACTTATCTCCACTCAAATAATCTATAATGTCATCCATCTAGGGCAAAGGAAATCTATACTTCACTTTGATTTTGTTTATGGCTCTAGAGTCTGTACACATCCTCCATTCCCCATCCTTCTTAAGTGCTAGCACAACAGGTACTACACAAGGACTTAAGCTTTCTCTTATCAAACCCTAACTCAACAACTCTTGCACTTGTCTATTCAATTATTCATTCTCTGCTAGTGTCATTAAGTTTGATGCTTTATTAGGAAAACTAGCTCCAAGAATCAGATCCATACAATGACTAATACTCCTCACAGGTGGCAATCCATCAAGTACATTATTTGAAATTATATCTTCATATTTTTCTAGCATCTCCTTTACCTCCTTCGGTTTTTCTTCTACATGCTTCAAGTCTTTAGCCTTCTTAGGAACCAAGATACAACACATGTTCTCATGTCTCGGTCCATCCAGAAATCTCCTTCCATCAACCAAACATATTCTAGCACTAGTACAAACCTAAACTTTAGAAACATCCTCCAATGGAAACAAAGTCTACTCCATCCCATTAGTAACAATGGTATATGTGTTCTTCTTTCCATCATGAATATCCTATCTATCATACTGCCAAGGCCTTCCCAACAAAACATGGCATACATCCATAGGCATGATATCACACAAAACTTCGTCATGATAATTTCCTATCTTCAATTTCACCAAATATTGTTCACTTACCAGTATCTTATGCTCATCCTGAATCCATGCTATCTGATAGGGCTTCGGGTGTTTCAATCTTTCCAACTTCAATTTGGTCACCATTTCTTCAGAAACCAAGTTCTCGGAGCTTCCACTGTCAATAATCACTCTGCAACATTTACCATCTACATTGCATCTAGTTCAAAAAAAATTCTTTCTCTACAATGGTTCCTGCTCCATCTCACTTTGACACAATACTCTTATGTTCACCAACACTTCTCCCTCTTCTGATTTATTAGATGATCCAACATGATCCTCCTCAGCAAAGGCTATTCTTCTTCTGTTCTCTATATTTTTGCTTCTCTCTCCCTGATTACATTCAAAGGCTCTATGTCCTTCTTCACTACACTTAAAAAAAGTTACCCTGAATACTCTTTTATCATGTCCTCTATCACCTTTTCTATAACCCTCATTTCGGTAACCACCATATCCTCCTCTCTGGTAAGAGTTTCCATCATCTCTACGGTATGGATTATCATTCTTACTCACTTCCTTATCTTTATTTTGATCTGCAAAAGATCCTCTTCCTCCTCTAGTGAAAATTCTTCCTCTTTGAAATATTCTGCCTCTTCCTCTCTATCTCTGCTCATGTCTTTTATTTAGCTTATCTTCTACTTTTAGGTCACATTGATATGCCTCCTCCACACTCAACAACTTGATCAAATTGATCTCATCCTGTATAGATGACTATAAGCCATTCACATATATGGCTACTTGCTTGGTCTCATCCTCCGAATTTATGAATCTGATATTCAACTTGTAGAACTCCTCAGTATACTTTTTCACACTTGACTCCTTTTGCTTCAAAATCAGCAACTTTCAGAACAAATTGATCTGATAATCTGCGGGCATAAACTTTGTCTTTAACTTATTCACCATCTGATCCCATGATTTTATCTTCTCCTTTCCTCTTCTTTGCATATCTTTCTGCAAATGTTCCCACCAAAGGGATGCATTCCCTTTCAACTTTGTACAAGAAAATTTCACCTTTTTGTCTTTGGAAATACCTTCAAAATCAAAATACTTCTCCATCTCCATTATCCAATCAAGTAATTCATTTGAATCCAAATTACCACTATAATCTGGTGGATTGAAATGTGGTTTATTATTTACTTTGGTTAGGGCTCTTATGAACCTCTCTTCTCCCTGATCAAGGCCAATTTGATCTTCTCTTTCCCTTTCTTCTTGTTCTTCTACCTCTTCATCACTCACATCATCAACCGGTTGACCTCTCCTCTGGGCCATTTCGACTGCTTCCAATCTAGCAACAATTCCTCTCAACATCTCCATTATAGCTAGGTCTACATTTCCACGTGCTCCATTTCCTCTACCATTTCTTCTTCCTATCATCTTTACACAATTCCTCTGTAGTTACAAGTTGGATCCTTAATCCGCCACCCTACAACAAATATTCAATAGGACTTCGCAAACTCTGGCGATCTCTCACAAAACAAATCTCTCTCTAATACCAATTTGGTGTAGTCACCATAGGAGGGTCCTCAAAGAGAACAATTTGGACTGTGCAAAAAGAGTTACACAATAGAAGACACTCGGAATGTGGAGGAAAATGTAGATTCAAAAATTCTTATTATCAGAAATTTCAATTACATATAGTCGACAACATCTAGGTTTACAAATTGGGCTCATAGGCCTGATACAACATGCTCAAAATACAGCACTCATACATTCTCCTTAATGCGAGCTGAAATCTTACAGATCGAATGCCATATTAATTCTTATTCACTCTTAATTCACTATCCTAATGATCTATTACAATGATTTATATCATATCTGAGATCTAGAATCATCCACATCAGCCAAAGATCATTACAATCTCTGATGAAGGAAACGTAATGTGCATGAAATAGGTCAACCATAAATTTGAATTTCTCCTCGGCATGTGCATAGGATGAAGTGTGAACCCAAAATTAAGGTTGGGGACACTCCATGAAATAATTCAAAACACCTCGCAAGGATCTGCAAGTTATGGGAAGGATCCACAAGAGATCAAATTAATCGTTAAGCTTGAAACTGCTTCGGTGCTCTGTTCCAGAAACTGTCACTTAATCTGAAAGCAATAAATTTCCAAAAAAAAGATCCAATCATGCTAAAATACTGGAATAAGGAAAATGAACATGTCCATGATGAAAACATAGATCCATAGGGTTTGGTGAGAAAATATGATGAAATATCGAATCTTCCAACTCAAACTGGACAAGAACTAAACAAGAACAAAACTAAAATGAAAATATTTTTGGTTGATGTAGGATTGCAAAGAACCAAGGATGCTCCTGCATCACTTTTGGACAATGTGTCCTATTCTAGCAGTGAGCCCTTGTACTGTTCTTGCAATTACTTATATTGTGAGCTAATCCTCATCGTGGTTTTCCCTCATTAGGTCTTTCGTGTAAATCTGGTGTTCTCTTGTTTATGGTGTTTTTATTTCAATTTATGTTATTTGTATTTCATGATTAATCACTTTAATAGAATAAGGTTTTATTGAATGCATGTGGATCTGATTACTGTTGAGGGTTTTGAAGGTTTAATTTGCTACAACTGAGTCACCCCCCCTCTCAGTTGTCTTGTTCATTCAACAATTGATATCAAAGAAATTTTCTTTAGAGAAGAGCTTAACCACTTGAGGTAGATCCAAGATGGAAAAAAAGGTTTCTTTGGAATGCCCTAGATTTGATGGCATAGATTATGCATTCTAGAAGAAAAATATGCAAGGATATATGTCATCTCAGGGATATGAGGTTGAAAAGGCCCATTAAACTACATATACTCCACCTACGAATGGTCCAAGTACGAGTGTAGAAATCAAGGCACATGAGATCAATGCTAAGCCAAGATTTATTATTGTGAATAGTCTTTCAAATATTGAATTAGTAAAGGTTATTATTTTGAAGACTGCTAAAGAAGTTTAGGATAAGCTAGAAAGCATTTATACAGGAGATGAAAAAGTGAAACAAGAAAAGTTTAATAATAATAATAACAAGGATATAGATAATTTGCCTTTCAACATTCCTAACTAGTAACAAAGAGTGACCATGTACATAGTTATTTGTGACCTTTTATGCATTAGGCTACCAAATGGTTGAGATAGTGGCCAAATTGCATACCCAAGTTTATCATATTGTGTTCTTTTACATGGACTTATTGCAGAATTTGAAGGCACAATTTGAGACCATGCATATGTCTGAATATGAAACAATCAAAATCTACATGCAGTGAGTTGGTGAGTTGGTGAGAACAATGAGAGGTCTTGGTGCACAATTCAAAGAATCTAAAGTGGTAAAGAAAGTTCTCAAATCTCTTCTTGATTCTTATAGTGAAAAGGTATATGATATTGAGGAAATTACAAATCTTGATACTTATTCTAGAGATCAAATGATTAGTACACTAACTTATTTTGAAATGACGAAAAAAGGCTTGAAAAAGGGTATAACTATAGAGACTACTTTCAAAGTTTGAGTATCATAAAATGTTAAAGATTCAAATAAGGAAGATCTTGATGATATGGAAGCTAACTTTGTAAGAATAATGAAGAAGGGCACTAGTAAGTACAAAGGTAAATTACCTTTCAAATGTTTTAGCTATGGTGGAATAGGTCATTATGCTTCAAGATGTCCAAAAAGAGCTATAAAAAATAAGAACAAGGAAAATAAAGGGAAAATGATTAAGAAAGCTTACTATGTGAGAGAAGATGTTGAAATTTCTGATGTTGAATCTAACTATGGATATTTTGATGACAATGAATTCTTGTTCTTGGCTATTAAAGAAGAATCTAGTTCTGCCAACTCTTAAAGTTGTGTGAAGGAAATTGATCCGAAGAAGAAGGAGAAAGGTGAAGGTACTTTGGTTTCTCCCTTTCATGTTAAAGAAGATAAGAATCATTGGGTTGTTGACAATGGTTTCTCTAACCACATGACTGGAGACAAGAGTAAATTTATTAAACTTGAAAAATATGATGGAGGAGTAGTTAAATTTGGAGATGATTTAGGAGCTAAGATTTGTGGAATAGGTTCAATCAGTCTTGATGGAAAGCATAACACTAATAATGTTTACTATGTTAAGGTTTTAAGGCATAACCTTTTGAGTGTTGGAAAAATGTGTAGCAAGGGATACAATCTTGTGTTTAAGGATGAAACATGTGAGATCGAAAAAGGGTCTAAAACTTTGATTGTTTTTGGTAAGAGAACAGAGGGATACATTTATCAGCTTAAGGGTGCTAATGGACATTGCTTTATGTCTCAGATTAGTGATAGTTCCTTATGGCATCAAAGGATGTGTCACATGAACTTTGATAATTTGACAAGAACTATTTATGTTCATGTAGTGACAGACCTACCAAGAATCACAAAGTCTATCAATGTTTGTGAGAGTTGTCAATTTGGAAAAAAAATGAGTAGTTTTAAGGGAAAGGAGCAATCTTCTACCGAACTACTATAATTAGTTCATATAGATTTTTTTGGTCCTACAAGGGTGAGAAGTCTACAAGGTGATAGGTACTTTATTCTTTTGATTGATGATTATTCTAGAATGACCTGGTTTACTTTTTTTAGAGAAAAATATGATGCATTAGATAAATTCAAGGTATTTAAAGCTATGGTTGAGAATGAAATGGATTTGAAAATCAAATTTTTGAGGTCTGACAGAGGTGGTGAATTCACATTCAATAAGTTTAACATGTTTTGTGAAGTTCATGGAATAAAGAGGAATTTTTCTACCACTAGAACTCCTCAACAGAATGGAGTTTTTGAAAGGAAAAGCCTAACAGTTCAAGAGGCCGCTAGGACTATGATGAAAGAAGAAAATCTACCATAAGTATACTAGAGAGAAGCTATTCATACTTTTTTTTACATACTTAATAGAGTTCAAGTTAAAGCTAACAACAAAAATAATCCCTATGAGCTATGGTATGTAGGGATTCCTACAATGAAGTACTTTAGAGTATTTGGAAGCAAATGCTACATCAAAAGAGAAGAAGAAAGTTCAAGAAAGTTTGATGCAAGGTCTGATGAAGGTATCTTCCTTGGATATTCTAATAAAATAAAAGCTTATAGATGTTAAAATAAAAGGCTAAGAAATATTTTTGAAATTGCAAATGTTAAGGTTGATGAAAACCTACAAAATTTAATTGTAGTGGATGGATATGTGTCAAATGAACCTGATTATAGAATGGAAGAAGAAAAAGCTAATGAAGAAGAATTCAAGAATGAAGAGGAAGAAGCTTTGAAGAAGACCCTTAAGACCCCTAAGTATGTGCAAAAACATCGTTCTGAAGATTAAATCATTGGAGACAAAAGGAAAGGTGCATTGACATGAAGCAAATCTGCTGAAGTTGAGGTAAATATGTGTTTATTTTCTAAAGTTGAACATAAAATAGTGAATGAAGCATGAAAGGATGAATATTGGATGAAGGAAATGGAAGAATAATTTATGTAGATATAGAAGAATCATACTTGGGAATTGGTTCCTAGACCGGCAAACAAGAACATAATTGGAACTAAGTGGGTATTCAGAAACAAGTTGAATAAGAATGGAGAAGTAGTAAGAAAACAAAAAGACTTGTGTGTAAGGGTTACTCACAAGTGGAAGGGATAGACTTTGAGGAGATATTTTCTCTTGTGGCTAGTATGGAAGCTATCAAAATTCTTTTGGGATTTGCAGCACATAAGGACTTTAAATTTTATCAGATGGATGTGAAGTCTAATTTTTTTAATGGTGAATTAGAAGAAGTTTGCATGGAACAATTGAGAGGATTTCAATTGTCAAATCGACTAGATATGATATGCAAATTGAAGAAGGCACTATATGGATTGAAGCAAGCTCCCAAAGCTTGGTATGCAAGATTGGACAGATATTTGTTACAACAAGGATTCAATAAAGGTACCACAGATAGTAATCTATGCTTCAAAATTGAGGAAGACAATCTTGATAGTAGTTGTAAATGTGGATGATATTATCTTTTGAGGAAATGAAGCTATGTGTAAGAAATTTTCTGAAGAGATGAAGAAAGAGTTTGAAATGTCAATGTTTGGGGAGATGAATTTCTTCCTTGGGCTACAAATCTATCCAACAGATAAAGGGATTTTTATTTTACAGTCTAAGTATGTCAAAGAGATGTTGAAGAAGTTTGGAATGGATGAATCCAAACTGGTATGCACTCCTATGGTGACTAGTTGTAAATTAAACAAAGATGATGATTCCCCTAAGGCTAATCAGAGCAAATATAGATCTATGATTGGTGGACTACTATATTTAACTACTACTAGATCAGATATCATGCATGCAGTTTTTCTTGTGGATAGATTTCATGAAGATCCTAAAGAAACACATGTTGCAGCAATGAAGAGGATATTCATTTATTTAAGAGGCACTTTGGATTATGGCTTATGGTATCCTAAGGATACTAATTTCATATTAAGTTCTTATACAGACGCAGATCAGACAAGTTGTGTTGATAGAAAAAGTACTAGTGGTAGTGAATTCTTTCTTGGATGTAGATTGGTGTCATGGTTGAGTAAGAAGCGGGATTTGGTTTCTTTATATATTGTAGAGGTTGAGTATATTACAACATCATCATGTTGCACACAAGTTTTTTGGATGAGACAAACATTGAAGGATATCAGAGTTGTATATGATGAGCCTATTTCTATCTTTTGTGATAATATAAGTGCAATTAACATTTCAAAGAATCTAATGATGCACTCAAGGACAAAGCATATATCTATTAGGTATCAATTTTTGGGAGAAAAGGTTATGGATAATGAAGTAAAGCTTGATTATGTTGCTACAAAGGATCAAAATGTTGATATATTTACTAAGGCTCTTCCTAAGGATACATTTGAGCATCCTCAGGAATATTTGGGGGTTATTACTCCTCTTTGTTTGAATTAGATGCATATAGAGATGCATCAGTCCAGTGGATCTATGGATCTATCTCTTTTCTGGACTGATGTTGGTGGCTACCCCTCATAGGGAGTAGGTAGTCATGTCATGTGTTGTCATTGAGTTGTTGAATCATCTAGGTGTACTCCAAAGAGGGACTATTCAGAGCAGGTATTTTGGTTTAGTGTCAAACGGGGATAATAATGCAAAACTTTTATCCTTTTCCATTAGTGTCAAAGGGGGAGAGAAGTATCATGTGAAAAAATTTATCTACTTAGGGAGAGTGAGTGTAGGAATGTTCAGTAGGCTATCTAGAGGAGATTGTGTATGGTGTCTTGTCTTTGATGGTTTTTCACATCTTGTGTTGCCATCAATGACAAAGAGGGAGATTGTTGCAAGTATGAAGGTGTTTTCATGAATGTTGAAATGAAGTCTATTGTTTGGTATTTTCATTGATGTCAACTGTGTGTTAAGTAATTTGTTGCATGATGAAGATGTCAAGGATATTGAGAAAATTGTGAAAAAGAGGAAAACATGTTGATGCAGGTTGTGCATGTATAGTTTAAATATTGAGGAAGTGTTGTGAGTACATGGAGCTATCTTTTTGTTGCAGTATCTGAAAATGAGTTGGAATAAATTAATGAGCTGAGATGATGTCTTTGGTACTTGGTTTCCAAAATCTTTTGAGAAAATTGGATAAACATAGTAAATTGTGTTGTGCCAAGTGTTCATAGTGTCTTTGGTATTGTGTTTCACATTTATTTTGTATTGATCTTATGTATGTGTGGATATGATATGTTGTTCATGGTCGTCAGAGGTTTCTATATTCATGATTTTGGTTTTTGGATCATTGTACAAAGCGAGATATTTTCACCAGTGTGTAAACCAGCTTTCAATGATGTTATCTATAGGCCTGGAAGATATGTATTTTCTTTGTGTTTATCTATTGTGTGGCTTCAGATTGTGCAGATTTTGGAAGTTTCTTATAAAGTTTTTATCTTTAGGTATTCAATGTTTTACTTGATTTGGTGCAGTACATAGTGAGTTTCATTTGTCAATATGTGAATAAGGTTTACCAGTTTTTTTGAGTTGAACTATTTGTTTGGTGTGAGCTTGGATGAAGTATTTGATGAATCTCAAGTAGTTCAAGGATTATTCTAGATTTTGTTCAAGTGAGTTCTATTGTTTGAAATTCTCGGATTGATTTAAGGAAGTGTGTACTCAACGACTATGGTGTTTAACATGGGTATTGGCTGACCTGGTGTTATCACTACATGCAAGGCTTGTAAATGTGTTTTGAGGTGTGTTGGGATCTATTTGGGTCCTAATTAAGGGTTTATGTAGGTCACCTTCATTCCTATCCACTGTGGGAATGTTTCATTTTGACCTATTTTGAATTTGTATGTATAATGGCTAGTTGCCAACTTTAGAGAAGGTTTTTGAGGTTGAGGTTGATATAAATAAGTGTGGTGTTGTTGTGAGTTGAGGTAAGAAAGAAGAGAAGAAAGATAGATGTGAGATCAATGTGAGTGATGTTTGTGATGCAAATTTGAGCATAGCAATGTGGATTTCATTGTTAAGGTTCATAAAGGCGGTGAGTTGAAGGCATCCAAAATCATACAAGCAAGGCTATGAGAGTGTTGGAGCATTGTGGTGGATTCCTTGTTGCATTAAGAAAGTGTTCTTTGTGTAAAAATATTCTTCTATCTTCTTATATTTATTTTTGTGGGTGAGCCCTAGCTATGAGCCCTTTTGGACAATGTGTCATATTCTAGTAGTGAGCCCTTGTACTAGTTTTGCAATTACTTATATTGTGAGCTAATTATCATCGTGGTTTTTCCCTCATTGGGTTTTCTATGTAAATTTGGTGTTCTCTTGTGTACGGTGTTTCTATTTTAGTTTATGTTATTTGTATTTCATGATTAATCACTTTAACATAATAAGGGTTTATTGAATGCATGTGGATCTAATTATTGTTGAGGGTTTTGAAGGTTTAATTTTCTACAACTTATTCACCCCCTCTCAGTTGTATTATTCATTAAATAATTGGTAGCAGAGCAATAATCCTTGGAGAAGAGCTTAACCGCTTGAGGTAGATCCAGGATGGTGAACAAGGTTTCTTTGGAATGCCCTAGATTCAATGGCACAGATTATGCATTCTGGAAGACAAAGATGGAAGGATATATGTCAAATTAGGGATATGAGGTTGAAAACTATTATTAGATTTCACATACTCCACCTACAAATGGTCCAAGTATAAGTGCAAAAATCAAGGTGCATGAGATCAATGCTAAGGCAAGATGTATTATTGTGAATAGTCTTTCAAATACTAAATTAGTAAAGGTTATGAGTTTGAAGACTGCTAAATAATTTTAGGATAAGTTAGAAAGCAGTTAGGAACAAGAAAATTTGAATAATTTGAAGGAACAATTTGAGACCCTACATATTTCTGAAGATGAAACAATCAAAATCTACATGCAGAGAGTTGTTGAGTTGGTGAGTGCAATGAGAGGTCTTGGTGCACAAGTCAAAGAATCTAAAGTGGTAAAGAAAGTTCTCAGATCTCTTCTTGATTCTTATAGTGAAAATATGTCTACTATTGAGGAAATTGAAAATGTTGATACTTATTCTAGAGATTGGATGATTGGTATACTAACTTCTTTTGAAATGAGGAAAAAAGGCTTAAAAAAGGGTATAACTGTAGAGACTACTTTCAAAGTTGGAGAATAAAAAAAGGTTGAAGTTTTAGATAAGGAATATCTTCATGATGTGGAAGCTAAATTTCTAAGAAGAATGAAGAAGGGCACCAGTAAGTACAAAGGTAAATTACCTTTCAAATGTTTTAGTTGTGGTGGAATAGGTCATTATGCTTGAAGATGTCCAAAAAGAGCTATAAATAATAAGAACAAGGAAAACAAAGGGAAAATGATTAAGAAAGCTTACTGTGTGAGAGAAGATGGCATTTCTAATGATGAATCTAACTATGGGTACTTTGATGACAATGAATGCTTGTTCTTGGCTATCAAAGAAGAATCTAGCTCTGCTAACTCTAAAATTTGTGTGAAGGAAAGTGATCCGAAGAAGGAGAAAGTTGAAGGTACTTTGGTTTCTCCCTTTCATGTTGAAGAAGATAAGAATCATTAGGTTATTGACAGTGGCTGCTCTAACCACATGGCTGGGGACAAGAGTAAGTTTGTTAAACTTGAAAACATTATGGAGGACTAGTTAAATTTGGAGATGATTCAAGAGCTAAGATTTTTGGAATAGGTTCAATCAGTTTTAATGGAAATAATAGCATTGAAAATGTTTACTATGTTACAGGTTTGAGGCATAACATTTTGAGTATTGGAAAAATATATAGCAAGCAATACAAACTTGTGTTTAGGGATGAAACATGTGAGATCAGACAAGGGTCTAGAACTTTGATTGATGCTGGTAAGAGAACAAATGGAAACATTTATCAATTTAAGGGTGTTGATGGGAATTGCTTTATGTCTTGGATTAGTGACAATTGGTTATGGCATCAGATGATGTGTCACATGAAATTTGATAATCTAGAAAGAATTAGTTATGTTCATGTACTGATAGACCTACCAAGAATCACAAAGCCTATTGATGTTGTTTGTGGGAGTTGTCAATTTAGAAAACAAACAAGGAGTAGTTTTAAGGGAAAGGAACAATATGCTACCAAAATACTAGAATTAGTTCATACATATATTTTTGGTCCTACAAGGGTGATAAGTCTACAAGGTGACAGGTACTTTATGCTTTTGATTGATGATTATTCTAGAATGACATGGTTTACTTTTCTTAGAGAAAAATATGATGCATTAGATAAATTCAAGGTATTTAAAGCTATGGTTGAGAATGAAATGGATTTGAAAATCAAATTTTTGAGGTCTGATAGAGGTGGTGAATTCATCTTCAATGAGTTTAACATGTTTTATGAATTTCATAGAATAAAGAGGCATATTTCTACCCCTAGAACTCCTCAGCGGAATGGAGTTTTTGAAAGGAAAAACCAGACGGTTTAAGAGGTTGTTAGGACTATGATGAAAGAATCAAAAGTATCAGAAGTCTAATAGAGAGAAGCTATTCATACATTTTTTAACATACTTAATAGAGTTCAAGCTAAAGCTAACAACACAAAGAATCCCTATGAGCTATGGATGGATTCCTACTTTGAAGTAATTTAGATTATTTGGAAGCAAATGCTACATAAAAAGAGAAGAAGAAAGTTTAGAAAATTTTGATGCAAGGTCTGATGAAGGTATCTTCCTTAGATATTCTATTAAAATAAAAGCTTACATATGTTAAAAAAAAAGGCTAAGAAAGATTGTTGAAAGTGCAAATGTTAAGGTTGATGAAAACTTATAGAATTCAATTATAGTGTATGGATGTGTTAGATGAACCTAATTATATAATAGAAAAAGAAAAATATAATGAAGAAGAAGTATGGAATGAAGAGGAAGAAGCTCCAGAGAAGACCCTTAAGACCCCTAAGTATGTGCAAAAACATCATTCCGAAGATCAAATCATTGGAGACAAAAGGAAAGGTGTATTGACAAGAAGAAATTTTTTTGAATTTGAGGTAAATCTTTGTTTACTTTCTAAATTTGAACCTAAAATAATGAATGAATCATGCAAGGATGAATATTGGATTAAGGCAATGGAAGAAGAATTTATGTAGATAGAGAATAATCAAACTTGGGAATTGGTTCCTAGACTAGAAAACAAGAACATAATTGGAACTAAGTGGGTATAAAGAAACAAGTTGAATGAGAATGGAGAAGTAGTAAGAAAAAAGGAAAGACTTGTGTGTAAGGGTTTCCAAATGCTTTTGAGAAAATTGGATAAATGGAGAAAGTTGTGTTGTGCAATTGTTTATAGTGTACTTTGGTATTGTGATTTTTGTTTCTTTTGTATCAATCCTATGTCTATACAAATCTAATATATTTTGCATGGTTGTCAAAGGTTTCTATATTTAGAATTTGGGTTTTTGGATCATTGTATAGAGTGAGATATTTTCACCAATGTGTGAACCAGTTTTTAGTGATGTTTTATGTAGGCCTGGAAGAAATGTGTTTGCTTCGCATTTCTCCGTTGTTTGGCTTCAAGTTGTGTGGATTTGGGAATTTTCTTATAATGTTTGTATCTTTCTATATTCAATGTTTTACTTGATTTGGTATAGTATAGAGTGAGTTTCATTTGTCAGTATGTGAATAAGGTTTACCAGTTGTTCTGAATTTTAAGTATTTGTTTGGTGCAATCTTAGATGAAGTATTTGATGAATCTCAAGTAGTTCAAGGATTATTCTAGATCATGTTCAAGTTATTTCTATTGTTCGAAATTCTCATATTGATTTAAGAAAGTGTGCACTTAGTGACTATGGTGTTTAACATGGATATTGGTTGATCTTGTGTTAACACTACATGTGAGGATTGTAAATGTATGTTAAGGTGTGTTGGGATCTATTTGGGTCCTAATTACGAATTTATTTAGGTCACCTTCATTCCTATCCACTGCATAAATTCTTTGGTTCTAGCCTATTTTGAATTTGTATGTATAACGGATGGTTTCTGACTTTGGAGAAGTTTTTTGAGGTTGAGGTTGATATAAAAAGTGTGGTGTTGTTGTGAGTTGATGTAAGAAAGAAGAGAAGAAAGATAGATGTAGGATCAATATAAGTGATGTGTGTGATGAAAATTTGAGCAAAGCAATACGAATTTCAAGTGTTAGGGTTCCTGAAAGCAGTAAGTTGAAGGCATTTGAAATCATTCAAGAAAGGTTGCAAGAGTGTTGTAAAATTGTGGTGGATTCCTTGTTGCATTGATAAAGTGTTATCTGTGTAATAGTCTTATTTTATCTTCTTGTATTTATTTTTCATGGTGGTGATCCCTAGTTGTGATCCATTTTGTATAGTGTGTCTTATTCTAGTAGTGAGCCCTTGTATCGGTTTTTCAATTACTTATATTGTGAGCTAATCCTCACCATGGTTTTCCCTCATTGGTTTTTCCACATAAATATGTTGTTCTCTTCTGTATGGTGTTGTTATTTTAGTTTATGTTATCTACATTTCATGTTTGATCACTTTAATAAAATAAGGGTTTATTGAATGCATGTGGATTTAATTACTATTGAGGTTTTTGAAGGTTTAATTTGCTACAACTAATTCACCCCCCTCTCATTTGTCTTGTCCATTCAACATAAACAACTATAATATGAAAGCCTAGAAGACTATTTAGACTATTTCTTATTTATCTATAGAAGCTATGGTGGTAGTTTAGATGAGGATAAAAGTAAAACCATCCTCCTAAAATGAATTTATGAAGAATACCATGAATATTTAAAACTAATGGGAAGAGAGGATATAAATAAATTGGATTTTAAGGACATTATATAACTCAACAAAAATTTCTCTCATACTAGGGTATGAATTAGGAATATTAAGCAAGGAAAAAGTAGTGGTGATGTCACCAAGGTAATCGAGTAGCTAGTGAATTTGAAAAATGATATATTACTCCACAAAAATACCACATTAGATGGGCTAAAATTCAACAATAAAATTGTAGAACCCTTAGCTATCTACTATCCTAAATGTAGAGATAAGAACCCAGTCAAAGAGTTTCCGTTAAAAACAATTAAGGTGTATAGGATCTGTGAGAAAAAGACTCAAAAAATGAGTGCAACATACTAGTTGAAATCAATAATAGATTAAAAAAGGTATCCCAAGTTGAAGAGTTGTTAAATTTCATAGGCCAAAGATAGTCTAATTTTTTTCTAACCAATATCTTTGATAATTTGGGACAATATCACCCTCTAATTGGATGGCAAATTAGTGGTAAGGTCATGGAGTGTACCACAAACATAGGAACCATCTAATGGGGTTCTCCATGGTTCCAACATGAATGGGAAAACCCATCAAGGAATACTTCTCCATGGCCAAATAAAAATATGAATCAATACTAGAAGTCTTGTATGTCATAGCATAATTAAGGCCAAATGAGATATATTACCCAAAAAAAAATATTTTTGTCTAAACCATCACAATGGCCACCCCAAAGTATAAGTAGGTAAATCGACCATAATTTTTTTCTTAGCCTATAGCTAACCCTAAGAGCACCTAATTATAACAACTAGTCTATAATGTAGATCAAAACATAGTAACTTTGATCATAATAGAGATCAATGAGATACAATTGCATTCCAAAAAAAGACATTAGTAGAACCTTCCTTGTCCTCTCAAATTCATCAAAAGAGAGGGAAACAATACAAGAATGATATGAAGATAAAAATTATCTAGAAGGCACATCACAAATAGCTCTAAAAATCTCCAAAAAAATTTCCAATCCATCGTCAATGCCATTTCCAAAGTGACTAACCAACCACAATCCACTCTAGAGAGCTATGGAAAGATCCAAAATTCTTCCCACAAATCTGAATTAGTTAAGGAGCTCTATAAAATTAGCATTGAATTTTTTCTATTATAATCATTTAAGGATATACATGAGATAAATAGAATAATAAAACATCTATGCATAAATACACAATGACAGAAGAAGAAACTTCCAAAAACCATACAAGTGGGCGGTTTTTTTATGTTTTGTAAAAAAAAATGGAGATCCAAGGTGCCCCATCTTTTCATTAATAATAAGATGAGTGTCAGTGTAAAAACTATAAATTTATTGAGAATATACCATGAATATGATGATAAAAAACACAATAAAAATATTGTTTTTAATTGGGATACAACCCATAGCCATATTGTTGCAATTGGCCAATCAACTAATCACTAAGACATAGGGAGTTATGGAAGATGATACTATTATGATAGATTATTGGGAATATCCAGTGGGATTCCTTATATTATCCTCTAAGAAAGAAAAATAAAATTAGGATATTATATTATTCTAAGATGTTGGTTAGCCACGACAATAACCCTCATTGATTGTAGGTCTGAAAACATTACCATCTTCAATGGATCGATGTTGAAAGATACCATCTATCCACCAATTCAACTTTCCCTATAGTATGAGAGCAATCTCTAGGAAGATGACCTAGCTAATTTTGATGAAGAAGATATCTCTTCTTTAGCCATGGTTACTATAACATAGAAAATTAAAGAATGACATGATCATGAGAAAAAAGATGGATAGAATTCCTCAAGCTTAATACAAAAAAATGTTATGATATGGGTACAAGAATCTCCTAGGGGGGTTTTGAGAGTGTTTAACTATCAACTATTGGAAAAAATCTATGTAAAGGCTATAAATTACCAACACATCAATACACTACATGCAGTACTCCCTCATGCATTCCCTCACAATAATCTAATGAGTCTCTACTTTGGGGTTAATTCTATCAACCTAGGGAAAAAATAAGTTATTGTTTGACCAAGTGGTTAGTTAACTATTAGTAGTTGGTTGATAGCCAAAGAAGAATCCCAAGAGAAAAAATTGTTACAAGGCCATACACATGAATTTTCTTGGGAATATAAAGACATAAAAACAATCCAACTAAGTATATACATAAATTATATATTGAGGATGTTAGGCTTGTTAGACAACCTCAAAGGAGAATATATCTTGTACTAAGACAAATGAATGATAAAATTGAAAAGTTTTTGTAGGTAGGATTCATCTATTCAATTTTAAATAGTAAATAGGTCTCACCATTGGTAATTGTGTCTAAAAATAATAGGAAATAATAAATATTCATAGATAATATGATCTCAACAAGGCCACCAAAAAATATTACTTGCCTCTCCCATTCATCGATAAGTTTTGGATAATCTAGATGATAGTAGCTGCTTCTTTATCTAGATTGTTCTAGCATGACTATTATCAAATTAAAGTAACCTTAGAAAACAAGGAAAATAATACACTTACTTCCCTAGGGTACCTATCCATACAAATTCCTACCATTTATATTGTGTAATTCCCCAATAACATTTCAATGTGCTATCCTAGAAATATTTGTTGACCTAACCAACACATTTTTTGAGGTATAAATTGATAATTTTATAGTTGATGGAAAAATATATGAAGAATATAAAAATAGTCTTGGAAAATCTCTTGCAAGAAGTGAAGACCATTAGCTATCCTTAAATTATGAAAATTTACTCCTTGTGATGAGTTAGTGAATAATATTGATGCACTATGTTTCCCAAGAATGAATTAAGGTAGACCCTAAGAAGTTTGAGATAATTAAGAAAACACCTTCCACTCAAATGACAACTAAGGTAATAATTTCCTTTTGTCATGCTAGTTATTATAGGAGATTCATTAAAAAATTAATAAATCTAGTCCACTATTTACTTTATGAATAAAATATTGTAAATATAAGTGGACTAACTAGTGCCAACAATCTATTGAATTGATCATAAAGTCCTTAATCAAAACACTTGTTATATGAGGAATTAATCGAGAAGAGAATTTTTACTTGTGTATTGATGCTTATAATCAAGCAATAGGCATAATTTTAGGATATAAAAATAAATCAGGAGGTATGTATGCAATATGTTACATTAGCATGAACTTGAATCCAACAAAGAAAAACTACACAACCATAAAAATAATTCTTTGTAGTATTTTATGCATTTAACAAATCTTACCACTACGTTTTAGGGGAAAAAGTGTTTATCCATATAGATCATTTAGCCATTAGGTTTTGTATAAACAAACCCATATTAAGAGGTAGAATCATTTGTTGGTTATTATTGCTGCAATAATTTGACATAAAAATTGTTCAAAAAACTATAAAGGATAACATGGTTGCTAATTTTTGTCAAGGTTCAAATTCTAGGGAAATAGGAAACCAATAGATGATTCTTTTCTTGATGGACACCTATTTTCCATTTCAATTTATTCACCATGGTTTGTAGTTATGGCTAACTACTTAGCTATGGGGAAATTCCCTTTATATTTTAAGAGAAAATAAGTAAAACAACTAATTATAAATAACTCACATTTAAACATTTGAATGGTATGTTATTTAAATGATGTCTTGGTCATATTTTATGAAGAAATATGCAATAAAGTGAAGTGTATGAAATCATTCATGCATTCCATGATGAGAAATATGGTGAAATATTTTTAGCTTTAATGATTGGTCACTTTTGAAGTGGGTAACCAAGATGCAACCAAGATCTATGATCTGCAACACCAAATAACCTTCTACACACACATGAGAGAAACAACAAAATAAGATGTTATTCCACTAATCAAGAATACAATATTCACAAGATGATCAAGATGATTTTATGATTACAATATGTAAGAGAAACCTTTCTTATAAAGGCAAGGTGAGAGATAGGATTATAAAATATCATGACAAGTTTCTTAATCCTATGACATGAAACAAAAAATATTAAATGACCTTGGACACAAGAATTAAATGACAATAGATAAGATAATATGTAATGAAAACTAAGACTTATATAAATATTCCTAGGAATTAAGTAAAATTTACATGTGAATAGGACCTACTAGGTGAGATAGTTAGGTAGAACACCTTATTCACAACAACATTCACAAGGTTCTTTGAGCTAAACATTATTGGCCTACCATTAGTAAGGATATATATTAGTATAGCTTTATAATCAATGTCAAAGGATGGGACACCCTGCACTTTCCAATGAGAAGTATCTTCACTCTCGATTGATTCTTGAACTATTTGAGAAGTAGAGGATGGAATTATTTAACTTATTGGTACACCATCTAGGGTTAATCACTATAAAAAATTTTGTACATATTATGCAACCAAATGGGTGCAAGCCAAGGCCTTACTAGTTTCTTGTGGAGAGAAGATAGTATATTTTTTGTATAAGTACATCTTATAGAGATTTGGAGCACCCAAAACTCTTATTTTAGATTAGGTACATTATTTTATTTTAGTGATGATCGATGTATTCATGGAAAGGTATCAAATAAGCCACATGAAATCATCTCTCAATCACCCCCAAACCAATGGATTGGTGGAGCTGACTAATAGAGATCTAAAAAATACTTTGAGAAAGCCATAAAAATAAAAATATTAGACTGGGTAGACTCGTTATCATAATATTCTTGAGGCTACAATACCACTTAGAGAACCACTACCTAGTTCACCCCTTATGAGTTGGTATATGGTAATAATCCAACACTTCCTTTAAAATATGAGTTGGAAAATTTGAGAGCTACAATAGAATTAGGATTTTATTTGACTGAAGACCAACATCATAGGATATAACATATTAATAAGTTGGTTAAGAACATGTTAGAAACACTTTGGTACATAGACATCATTAAATAATAATAAAATATGGCATGATAAATATCTAGTCAACAAATAGTTCACACTAGGAGATTAACCTCTACCATGTGATTCAAGAAAACAAAATTTAGAGGTAAGATCTACTAAGAAAAAATTCATCCCATCCCTAGTTTCAAATTATTCTCAATGGTGGTTTTTGGCTAGGATGTTGTGTAAAATGAGGACTTCTATCAATATAGTGGTCTGGTGTGTAGATCATATGACCCTTGGTCTTGTTTTCAAAACCTTCACAATCGGGTGATTGATTCTTAGAGGCCTCTTGTGGTGGAAAGATTGAGATATTCCCCTATGCTAGAGGTTTCTTCATTGCTTCTTTTTCTTTGAAGGAAAAAGATTCAATTTTGTATAGTAGATTTTCATCTTATGGAGATCACTCTCTCTCCTTAAATCCTTGGTCAAATTCCTTTGACCCTCTTATTAAACCTATAAAATTGTGTATAGTTAAAGGAATATGAAAAAAAAAGTGAAATATTTATAGAATGCACAATAGATGATATATAAAATTTAAAATCAATCCATTAATTTTATTCTCAATTACATTCCAATTCATTGTTGTATATATATATTTAACAATAATATTGAAACCTACAATTACCTATAAACAAATAACTAATTCCATAAAATAATGTTCACCATCCTTCATTCTCCCCCATAATGAACATTGAGAAAAAAAAAAAGGTCATTATTTCATCCTTTCTCCCCCATAATGAACATTTTGAAGAAAGTATCCAACACACGTGTTGAAACACTATCTTAACTTAGGGATTCTCCCTAGCCATCTCCCAAAAATTATGAATCTTCTTTCTCTAATCATCGATGTAGTCACTCTACAATCAATTATGATCAACCTACAGGTAACCATCGTGATTCACTCTTCTAGTGCTCACTCCAATTGGAGATGATCAAATTATATTTGACCATTGTGAGTCACTCTCATCATTGGTGCTCACTCTGAATCATGAACATACATAGCCATCTCTTCTCTATATGCAATGTCCAAAACTCTAGAACCTACAATCTCCAAATCTTGATCAAATTGAATATCAATAATCCTAGGACCTTTCTTACTGTCCAAGCACAAATTTCTATTTTTTATGACCAAAAAATGTCCAAAGGTGTTACCAATGACATACAAAATTTGAAATAAACCAACAATTTCATATAATCAAAAAATCTACAAACATTTAAAGAATTTATCATTCATCTTTAAAGTCTCCACCCAAATAACAACAAATATTCCCTTTGCAAGTAAAACACAATATAACAACTATATCAATATCATCACAATAAATCATAAAAATTCAAATCAAATGCATCTCAAATATAAAAGGAATTCATAACACTCTCAAGATGAGAAAAAAAAAAATTATCATCACCAATAAAATTGTCATCACCAACAATAATATTAATATCATAATCATCACCAACAACATTACCATAATAATCATTGTCAATAATAGCTTCAACAACACTCAATATCCTTATTTAGAGCATTAACTCAATCTATATCAAATATTTCACAAGTATGGTATCTAAAGAACCATCTGATGTCTTTCATTAGACTAATTTAAATAAAGGATTAGTAACACATAACATAGGTTTTGTACTTTCTTCTAAAAATAATGAAAAGAATCATGTGATATTGACCATATGAAGAACAAGGGTGTATATAAAAGAAAGAAGATAGTGTATTACCATGACTCCCACAATAAGAATGAATTTTTGGCCTAACACTTATAAATGAATATTAAAATTGTCATGCATTCATAAGCTCTCTAGATACAAATTTGATGTATTTTGAATACTTTGGAACATAAGACCCAACAACACCCTTATAACCAAGACCATTTTTTCCTTTGTTTATTTTCTAATATTTCCAAACTCAAACACTTGGATTTTCATTCACTTGATGTGTGGAAGTACTAGAATAAGGAACATCTTGCTCAACATCTTTCTTTAGTGCTAAGGCATTAGGTGTCTTCTCTTGCAACCTATCTATTTCTTGTTGAAGTAAAATATATTCAACACAAAAATGCATAAAAGTAGGTTGAAATGACCTCCAACATTTTTTTATTTGATTCGCTTCTTTGGATTTTGATAAATGAGGCTGCAACACCCTTCAAATTTCACTTAAATACTTTCTTAAAAACCTCACACAAACTTGCATAAACAGTGCAACAGTAACTCAGCAATTTGGTATTGAAATCTGAACCAAGTTTACATAACAATGTGTCAACCCTAGTGGCTTCTTAGTACATCATTTGAATCTGATTTTCTCTCTCAATAACCATCTGAAACACACACTCAAAAATCCCAAGCAATGTGATCTAAACAGAAAATATGATGGATTCAAAACCCCAAAACTAGACAATTTTACATTGAAACTTACAAACTGTTTACAAAGTACATGCCAATTTTGTTGGCTTCTTATTACATTAATTCAAAACTCACATGGGCTTGATATTGGTCCTGAAACAAATATTTGTTTTCAGCATCAAAACTTGCAACACAATCCTCTCTTTCAACCTTGCTTTCTTCTCCCAAAGATCAACCCGCAATCTTCTTCCTGTAGCTAATCTTGTCTCTCACCAAACTTGTAAATATTAATTTGTTCTTAAATCTTAAAACCTATAATATTAATGGCTTCCAACATCCTCCGAGTTAGGTTCTACGACCTCCTCTCTTCTCTCCCACCTTCCCCTCTTTTCTCTTCAAACTTGCATTGCTAAAGAATTGATTTTTTCTCCTTAACTCCTCTTTTATGGAATTGATTTTCACATTCATTTTTTGGACTCCTCCAATATGGCACAGCCCTTTCTATTTTTGCACCTAAAAACCTTCAAAAATTAATTAAAAATCATTTAAAACCCATTTAAAATCCATTCACAACAACCCTCTAAAGTTAGGAAATTCAAATTTTTTATTCTCTCCTTTTTTGACTCCTGAAAAAGAAAAAATCCAAGGAAAGTATTGGGCGCCCATTTCCAACTCCCTAATTTTTAGGGATCAACATTAAAAGATTTTAAAACTCCCTTATCCCATTCTTAGTGCCTCATAGTTGGTTTTTATTTATTTTGCAATTTAAATGCTTTATTTTTCTTTTTGCTTTAAATCCCACTAGTCAACTTGTCAAAGTTGCAAAGGAATTTAATTGACAAGTTTAATTATTTGACTATAAATAATTTTCCACCCCTAAAAATGTAATCCAAGACAAAATTAATTTACTTCAAAAATCCATAATTTCTCAATTCAAAAATTCAATCTTTTTTTGTTGACACAGGATTGCAAGTTATCATGGATGCTCCTACATTAGACACCCGGGGTAAGTGAAGTTTTTTGTGAGTTGAAAACTCATGAACATTTGAAGACCGTATGTTTTTTTGGATCCGCCATTCTTCCTTATTCTTCTAAAATTTCCTCTTTCTCTTCTTCCAACACTTAGTTGGAACAAGCAACCTCCTTCTCTAACAACTTTGCACTCCATTCGTCTCTCCTCTCTTGGATTTGTATCTACCATGTACCATCCTCCTCCTAATACCATACATTCTCCTCCTTGCTTTTTTGGGATTAAACCCACCATAAACCGACCACCTCCACCAAGTTTCACCTACAACATCCTCTACAAATTCTACATCCAAATATGTATTATCCGAATAACAATCAAAATCCACTATATCCTTATACAAATCTGAAATTACTACTCCATGAAAATTAGAAATTTACATCTGAATACTCTATTCTTGCTTGAAATCCTCTTCTACACTCACCAAAGAAAGTATAGAATAATTAAAACTAAATGAAAAATGAAAATTTCCCTCATTCTTCTTTGTTTCCCCAACATATTTTTTCTCATTCTTCGCTGCAATATCATTCTCAACCTCATCAAAGCATTCATCAAAATCTGATTTCACCTCATTACCTTTTGAGGCAATCTTCACTCCACCTTCTGTCAACACTTTCCATTCATTTTCTACCACTGAAATATTTTCATCTACACAAGATCCACTCTCATTTTCATCATAAAAATGAAACATATTATGCATTACCTCTTACCCTTCAACCTTTTCTTCACCATTGCTTGTTGCCATATCTTCTTCACCTTCACTCTTAGTTGCACTTTCATTTTCCATTACTTTCAAGTCCTCCAAAGGACACTCATCATCATTAATCATTGTTGCACTTTCCTCTTCGTTTCTCTCTTTATCCTTTTGAACAAGGATTTCCATATTTTTCCATTTCATCCTTCTTCCCTGCACACAAAGTTTCACTTGCAAACATATCAATACCAAAAGAACAATAAGATTCAACCCTTTCCATTTTATTTTCCTCTCTATCCTTATTATCTGCTACAACTTCCTTTGCCACTTCCTCTTGCCTCTCCTAAAAAGGATTCAAAACATATTCCTCCCCATCCTTTATGACGCTATATTTATTCTTCCTACCATCATATAGAGCTATTTGATCATACAACCATGGCCTACCCAAAAAAACATGGCATATATCCATAGGTACTATATCACATACAATCACATCCTTATATCTACAAATTTGAAATTCAACCACACATTGCTCACTTACCCATATCTAGAAATCTCCTTGCAACCAAGAAATGTAGTATGGGCTAGGATTCTTGATTCTTTTCAATTTTAGCTTGTCTATCTTCTCTTCGGATACAATAGTATTGGTGTTACCATTGTCCACAATAACTTTGCAACATTTTCCACTCACTTTACACCTTGGTCGAAATAAATTAATCCTCTGGATGGGCTCTTGATTCTCTATTTGTGGCTCTAAAAATTATTTTTTTATCACAAAACATTCTCGTGGATTCCAAAACATTTTGTCAAACCATTTTCCGCACTCTCTTTGCAACTACTTCACTCTCTACCAGTAAGTCCTAGTGCAAACTGCCTCACATTGGCGCTTTTGTCTGCACACTCAAGAACAACCAACTTTGATGCCATTGATGAAATAAGGCTGCAACACCCTTCAAATGTCACTTAAATACCATCTTAAAAACCTCACACAAACTTGCATAAATAGTGCAACAGTAACTCAGAAATTTGGTATTGAAATTTGAACAACTTACATAAAAATGTGTCAAATCTATTGGCCTCTTAGTACATCATTTGAATCTGATTTTCCCTCTCAATAACCATCTGAAAACACACAATCAAAAAACCCAAACAATCTGATCTAAATATAAAATATGATAGATTCTAAAACCCCAAAACTATGCAAGCAAAACTAGACAATTTTATATTGAAACTTATAAACTGTTTACAAAACACATGCCACTCTTGTTGGCTTCTTATTAAATCAATTCAAAACTCACATGGGCCTGATATTGGGCCTGCAACACATGCTTTTTTATAGCATCAAAACCTGCACCACAATCCTCTCTTTCGACCTTGCTTTCTTCTCCCAAAGATCAACCTACAATCTTCTTCCTGTAGCTAATCTTGTCTCTCACCAAACTGGAAAATCCTAATTTTTTGTTCTTAAACCTTAAAACCTGTAAAATTCATGGCTTCCAACAACCTCTGAGGTAGGTTTTACAACCTCCTCTCTTCTCTCCCACCTTCCCCTCTTTTCTCTTCAAACTTGCATTGTTGAAGAATTAATTTTTTCTCCTTGACTCCTCTTTTATGGAATTGATTTCCACATTTATTTTTTGCCTCCTCCAATATGGCACGCTCCTTGTTGTTGCTTCACCTCAAAACCTTCAAAATTAATTAAAAATCATTTAAAACCCTTTTAAAATTCATTCACAACAACCCTCTAAAGTTAGGAAATTCAATTTGTTTATTCTCTCCTTTTTTGACTATTAAAAAAAAAAAGTCCAAGGAAAGTATTGGGCACCCATTTCTGACTCCCTAATTGTTAGGGATCAACATTAAATTATTTTAAAACTCCCTTATCCCATTCTCAATGCCTCATACTGGGTTTTTATTTATTTTACAATTTAAATGCTTCATTCTACTTTTTGCTTTAAATCCCACTAGTCAACTTGTCAAAGCTGCAAAGGAATTTAATTGACAAGTTTTATTATTTGAAGATAAATAATTTGCCACCCCTAAACATGTAATCCAAGCCAAAATTAATTTACTTCAAAAATATAAAATTTCTTAATTCAAAAATTCACCCTTTTTTTATTTACACGGGATTGCAAGTTGCCATGGATGCTCTTGCTTCAGATTTGTCAATTTTAATATGTAGAGATAAAATTTCATCTTCATACGAAGTAGATCTCATAATGTAGGCTCAAAAAATAATTATTTTAAACAAATAAGATGTTAGCCTTAGATTTGAATCACTTTATAACTTCTATTTACACCTTATAACTCCATTAATTTCAATCACTTTTTGTATATCCGTGTCTTATCGCACTAAAATAAAACACTTGCTAATTTTCACAATCAAACTTGTCCTTTTTTCTTTGAATCAAACTCTTGGTTATAAAGGTTACCCTTTCAAATGCAAATGGTGCTTTTCATTGGTCACCTAGCTACGATTGTCTTATCTTGATGTAAGGTCACTACTACTTGGTGGATGAACACGAATGAATATCACCTGACTATTCATGCCCTTGATTCTCTATCAGATGTCTCCACTCAAGATGATGATGCTTACTTATGTTTTGGTGCATCTCTAATATTCCCTTTGGACCCTATTATTGAACCTCCTAGCTTGATCTCATAGCCTGCTTTTCCTTTAGCTTTGAGTCGGCTCTAGATTACTCATGTGGTGGAATGTCACCTTTTACCTCATCATTTTATTGCTCTTTCTTCACACACAGATGGGATCTCCGTGGGGGAATCTCCCTACCCCCCTTCCCTTTGTTATAATAATTTGGAAGATAATTTCTCATGGACTATTGTTAGGAAGAAGAAAGGTCTTCCTAAATAATTATACAAAACTCATGTTAAAGTGTTGGGTGAGGTGAACTCGTACAGTTCTTGGCATTATCTAAGTTGGGACATAGGGTCCCAACTCTTTCTATTGTTTGTAGTTGTTTACAACAACTTGGTTGCAACTATACCTCACTCCTTTGGAGTGTTGTTATTCTATTGTTTTTGGCCAATTTGGGTCCTATTTTGTCTTGCCTTATGATAGATTTTGTAAAGGTATGGAACCCTCGTTTCCCACTTTTTCTAATAAAAAACAATTATATTTTTAAAATATTGGCATGGGAGTAAGAAAATTCAAATTTGAGAGAAGAAAACTAGGCCACACTATGTCATATAATCGAATGTAGAAAAATTCCCTAAAACTTGAATGGGATGTGTAGTAGTTAGAGAGTCATTTTAAGGGTAAGTGTCAAATTTGTGCATTAAATGAATTAAATTGAGTGACAACATTATGTATTTAATTACAACATAAATTAAAAGTGATGCAAAAAGAGAAAGAGTGTAGTGCATGTACTTTTATCCCTTACATCACCTTTTTTTTGTATAAATGTTGATTTTATAGTTTATCAAATTGTGTTGATTTCATGGGATTCATAAATCCATATTTCATGACTAGTAGTTCACAATAATCAAGCTCGCATGACTATGAATAGCCACTTAGCACTCATTGCATCTATGAAACTACATAGTTAAACATGCTAGTTGAAACCTACAATTACTTAATTCTTTTAATTTGCATGGGTATCAACATCCTTTTTGCAATCCTGATTTTTTAATATGTTGGAAAAGCATAAGACTTATTACATGTGTCACATGGGTTCTCAATACTTAGTGATAAAAGATTAAAATATAGATTTTGTAAAGTCCAATTTTTACTTGTAGGATCTAATATATTCAAACATGACATTTTAAACATAAATGTAAAGCAACAATTGAGAAAACTTTATAGGTTGTTGGTCTATTATTGAGAATTATTTTCTAACAGAGAAATTTATTTGGATCAATTTTTTTTAGTGGAAAGGTCAATTACCATATAGGATAAGGTCATTTTCAAGTCCCAAATAAATTCAATGGACTGGATACCTCTTAGTCCTTCACACCAATCCAAAGGAGGTTGGTGATTCATGTGCCCCTTAGTTCTTGATACTAAGCCAAAGGAGGTTGGTTTTTAGTGATTCATGCACCCGAGGTCAACGAGCTACATAAAATATAGAGATGTTTATCCTCCTAAAAAAAAAATAGGCCTTGTTGCAAGGTGTGTGCCCTGGGTCTCTTTGTGTTGTGCAACACAACGCTTGAGTTTGTGACATGGCTTAACCACCTCTCATGGATTCATTAACTTTGGCAGTTGTATCAAACATTAACAATTCAATCTTTTGGTGCAACGACAATCATCTTTACAATAATTAGTATCAGAGCCTAGGTCACAGGTTTAAACCCCTCACTTGTGTTGGGGTGATTGTTGCAAAGTGTGCCCCCCTTGGTCTCCTTGTTTTTTTCATTGCAATGCTCAGGTTCGTTACATGGATTAACCACCCCCCATGGATTCATTAACTCTGGTGATTGTATCAAGCATTGATAGGTTGATCTTTTGGTGCGATGATAACCATCTTTGCAACGGGCCTGAAATTCAATATTTTTAGCTTTTATTAAAATATTTTTGAAGCATTGATTTATCTTCTTTTTGTGGAAAAAGTATTCAAAGCTTTGACCTATCTTATTTTTTATGGTTAGATTTCATGAATAAGATTTGAAAATCTTCTTGGCTTTGTAGTTTTTTTGTTATATTTTTACTCCAACTATTAATTACTAGTATGTTAGAGTCATCATGTTTCCCTCATCACATTAATTAACTCAAGTTATCCATTTCTTTTCATGGCACTTTTTCCAACAAATATGGAATTCATCCAGTTGATGTTAGGATGATGGGTCCAACATGATATAGGAGGTAGTAACTAATTCAATCCAAAATTATTATTTTAGCAAAAGTGTTAGTAGTGTCATCACCACTATTTCAAATTTAGTACAAATACCATAAAAAACCTCCACAACACATATTTTTAGTAGTTATTTTTTTTTTTAGATATATAGATTTGAAAATCACTTCCTTGGTTATTTCTATATAAAAATTTAAATTATTTATAAAAAAGAGATAGATCTCATATTAATGCAATGCAATGAATAACAAACACATCAATACAATTTGAAAAAAAAAATGTTATGTTATGTGTAGTTTGTGTCTCACCCTTCTACTTTGTTTTCCCATCTAAAAGACATAGATTGTTGTGAAAGAACCAATTTGAGAAAATTACTCATACAAAATATTCAACATTTTTCTTACCAGTATTAGCTTGCCTAAGTAAAAGGTTTGTTGCAATTTTAGAATTCACATCCAAATCCTATAATCCATTGCATGTTGACCATAGACCTAAAGCTAAAACAACTTATAACAATGAGTTTTTTGGTAATGATTTCCATGTGAGGCCCCTTATAAAATTAACAAATTTCAAGTCCTATCTCAACTCCACCCCTATTAAGCTACAAATTTTGGTGACCTTTGACATGCTTGGCCTTTATGATATTTCTGTTGAGCACCCTGAATACTGAGAGGGGGGGTGAATCAATATTATTTTACACCATTCAAATATTTAGCATCCAATCCATTAGAAGATTCAATTACAATAATGAAAGAAAGCATGAAACATTCAACAATATCACATAACACATGAACACCAATATTTTTACATGGAAAACCCTAAATGAGAAAAACTGCAGTGAGGATCATCTCACAATATATTATAACCGATTATATATAGTATATTTATAGAAGTGCTCATAGTAGGTGGACTCACTTTCCAAGTAGACGCACTACCCACTAAGAGAAAAAGAGATAGAAGAGAGTTTGTGGTTTACAACATAGATTGAATTGTTACAATTGCATCTGACATATGCATGAAATACAGTTCCAATGAACCTCAATAAAATGACTTTACACACTTCATTTTATTTTGATCTAACACTTTACTTTCCTCAGCATTCATATCACTCCAATACACTACTCAAATTCACAACTTAAATTCTCATTGCTTTAATAGTATTCAAGCATTTCGCATCATATTCATGTCTCACACCCATCAAAATACAAAAAATGATCTAGCATATATATCTGCTTCAAGAATAACATAAATTAGGTTGATCTAATTAGATGTATCATACAATATATAACTTTGTCAGCTCAAATCCTTCCACACACACCTCACACCAAGATTCAATTCTTAAAAAATAAAAATGAAATAGGTCTGCATGGACCTATAATAGATCCCACATAACTCCGAAATACTTATTTGACCTTCACATACCTTTGCATCTATTAGGTCGACATTGTAGAAAACCTAATACAAAATTTATCCAATTGTATACCATATTTGGACACATATAGCTCAAAGCATCATGCCAACTGGAATTCACACTCTATTGACATATTTCAGTATCTCCTTTAGACCATAAATTCAAGATCCTATCCACATAAAAGTGTGGACTCTCCTACTCATATGCACTAAACAAGAAATGACTGTAATTTTCTAGGCCAAACTTCTATTATTCATATCTTTCAAACCAAGAGCCAAAATAACATGGAATTTTGGAACTAGATGCTTCTACCAACCAAAAATATTATGCTAGAACCACAAAGTGAAATGTAAATTTGTGGACCAATGCGGACCCAAAAACTAAATGATCCATACCTAAAAACACTAGTAAAAATAGTTAGTCATTTTTCATCATAGATGCCTTCACTGGATCAAACCATCTTACAAAAAAATTCTTCCACAAACATCAAAAATCATGTTAGAATCAACCAAAATGGTCTACACCAAATTCTTCACACCAAGATGCAATGTTGACATCAATGACAACACTACAACACATAATAGTGTACCTTGTACTTATCCTACATGCTCATGTTTCCAACAACAACATCAATGACATCTCCTCATTCTTCTAACAATCTCCCCCTTTTTCATTGATGGCAACATGCCAAAATATCTCCAAAACATTCTCCCCCTTTTTCATCAAGGGAAAAGGGCACTTACAACAATTGTTCTAACATGTACCAGATATCCCCCTGATAAATACGTGCATATGTACAAACTGAAAGATTGAATTGACTCCCCCTAAGCCATATACCAGAGCCAAAAACCAAAAACTTGTACTAGAAACTAGTACAAAGAATCTGAAACTAAAAACTAAAAATGCATAAAGAATAAGAAATTTTGTCAACCAAAATCTTGTGGCTTTTGCACATGGCTCTTTCATGCCTATTTAGCTTCTTCCCATGTCATCTTGGCTTCCCCAAGCAATCTACATTGTGTTTCAAACTCCATCAATATCTCTTCACATTATTTTGGAGTACTAGGTATCGGATTCATCTGTGTAGCTTTGGTAGCACTCAAAAGGCTCTTGAAACAAGTATAAATTTGGATTCACCAAGTCCCTTATCTCTCCAAACTGCAAAATGATATGCTCCTTTTGAGCCTGTAGCTAAGAGAATTTCTTACGTAAATCCTCTATAATATTCCTTGTATCTCCAACTAGGTCAAGTGTCGAATCATAGGTACTAGAGGCATTGTTGATCTGAGACTCAATGGAGTCCATTTCCTTTTTTATGTTATGTGTGGCTTTGGGCCACTTCATGCCATATTGGTAAAGAGCCTTTGCCTCATATACACACACTTGTGCAACCTTCAAATTATCTTGAAACTTTTTATTTGCAAGAGTACATTTTTCAATAATCTCCATCATTTTCTTATCACTTATTCTCTTTTCAACCTAATTCTCAAATTTTCCTTTAAAACTGGAGGCATATTCTTTAAAAGAATCAATTAAAAAAATTGAATTCTCCATACCAGAAAGTGGTGTATCTATGTTTGTACTAGGTATGGCCTCTTGCATTGACTTTACTACTTCTTCCATCAGCTCTCCACTCTTTTGATGTGTTTCTATGATCTACTTCTAGGAAGATGCAAGGAATACATCTCCCAATTATAGCTTGTAGAGGGGGGAAATCTTGTCCAAATCTACATTTCCCTATTACATTAGTAGTTGTAGCATTTGTGATGATACAATAGGCTAGAATTTGAGTTGCATACTTAGTAGATTCTTCGAGTAATCTTGGGAGGATCTAGAGGATTCACCAAAATTCTTTGTAATCTCCACAGCTTTCTCTTTCAACTTATTTTCCTCATTCTTACCAAAGTTTACTAGATTTTCTTCTTTTGTGTATGCATCTCTAGATGCATCCTCATTCTTACCTTCATCTTCCTTCTCATTATTTCCTTTTTCTTCTTCCTTTTTTGCATCAACATTATCTTCATCACCATCTTTATTTGCATTATCTTCCTTTGCAGACTAATTTGTATTAATCGTAGGAGTAATATTTTCTTTAGGTATCAGAGGAGGAGTGGATGTGCCTTCCCTTTTTACTACCTCGTCGGTGATTGTCTCTCCCTCAACATTATGATATTCTTCTTCATCTTCCTTTTTCAGTTCTTTCATTATCAAAGAGATTATCTTGAATATACTCTTCATTTGTTGCATGCTCATGTTGACCATAAATGTCTTGTACTTCTGGAGTAGTGTTCTCTGAAATCACTCCATATTTGTGTGCAATTTTTGAAATTTTGTTGATTGTCTCCTTTCGTAGCTTTTCAAATTCATTTGTATCTCCACCCATAATCATAGTTACCCTTTGCTTCAGTTTGAATTTCGTGCATTATAGCTCAGGACATGTGGCTCTATTTTCCTTAGACATAGGAGCACCAACCTTCTCCAAAGAATATTCTTTTATCTTTCCTTATTCTTTAATTTCTTCTTGTCTTCTTTTTACCAAGATATTCCATAGTTCTATAGCAATTTTATTCTCAATATTTTTCATATCTACTTCTAAAACAATAATGTACTTAATAATTTCCTCAACAATGGTGGCCTTATCTGTTGCAAGGTGTGTTCCCTTGGTCTCCTTGTGTTGTGCAATGCAGTGCTTGGGTTCATGACATGGCTTAACCACCTCTCATGGATTCATTAAATCTAGCGGTTGCATCGAGCATTAATAGGTCAATCTTTTGGTGCAATGAAAATCATTTGTGCAACAATTGGTATCAAAGCCTAGGTCACGGATTCAAACCCCTCGCTTGCACTAGGGAGGATTGTTGCAAGGTGTGTGCCCTTGGTCTCATTGTGTTGTGCAGTGCTGCGCTCAGGTTCGTAGCATGGATTAACCGCCTCTCATGGATTCATTAACTCTGGTGATTGTATCGAACATTAATAGGTCGATCTTTTGGTGCAATGACAACTGTCTATGTAACATTATCCACATCATCTACTTCATTATAAAAATTTGCAGTATCTACAAGAATATCATGATGAATCATTCCATTAACAAGTGCACCTACCTTCAAGGGAGTGCAAGCTCTTACCAAAGGTGTTTCCTTTTTCTTTTTTCTTTCATCCAAAGCCTTCTTCTGGAATGTTTATGCTTTCTTCTTCTCTGGTGACACCTTCTTGGTGGCCTCTTTCTTCTTCTCTCTCATGTGAACTACAAATTTATTCTTTTCTTCCTCTATTTCTTCTTCACTGTCGATATCAATAATGTCAAATATTCTTCTTTTATCACTTGCTTCACCTTGTGAAGCTTCACTTATTCTTTTACAGACCAATTGTGGTCCTTCTTCCTCCACTTCTTCTTTTTCATTCACACTTACATTCTTCTCTCTCACTACCTTTTTCTTTTGTATCTTCTTGGTAGGAGTTGTAGGTGGTGTTGCTATATTGGTTTTCTTCTTCTCAACCCTTGTAATTTGCACAACTGGAGATCGTTTCTACTTTATCGAATGACTATTAGTAGTCTTTCTCTTTTCTCCAACAGATTGCATAATCCTGAAAGACTTTTGGATAGCAGGAGGGCTGGTGGTTGTCCTACCAAATCTGATGCTTTTAGATCCTCCTTTAACACTTGATTCTCCCTTAGCCTTTGCTCTTGCCTACTCCACTTTCTCCTTAGTGAATCCCATATCCTCTGCATACTTATCAACCATCTTCTCAACCATCTTCTTTATCTATGATTTTGTTTGTTCCATATGCACCTCCATAGATTTTTCTTCATAGGTTTCATACCTTGCTTTAGTGGTATCTTTTGGACTCTTCAACAAAATTTCAGCCAAACCAGTAATCTCTTGTTCATTGATATCATATCCCAAAGTTGGGATCCACACCATCCTTAGTTCTACTACTTCCATCATACACTCATTTGTTGATATTGGGAATGTGATATCATTTGATATTTTTCTACCATTTTCCTAGGAATTATGTCTCTTTCATGCATCCTCTTTTTGAAAATTGCAAAGAAAGAAACAAGGGCATCATCTTATGCATTCACATCACCAAGACTTCTCATAAAGTCTTCAATCTAACAGGCAACTAGTCTTCCTTGCAACCATTTCACACTTTTAGTTTTGGGAAGTTTCTTTAGGAAATATAAGAGTAAACACATAACTAGGGTTCCATACTTAAATGCATACTTCTTCTCCTTGGTTTGTTTCAAGTTCTCCATCAATTTTTGTCTTAATAGTTCACAAAGATTATAGTCTAGATTCCCTTTTCAGCCATTTCATATGCCACATTGATTGTTGTGGCAGATACAAAGTTTTCTATGTTTGTGAAATAGATTTCATAATCAATTACCATCGCTGCATACCTCACAACTAGATTTCTAATGGGATTTCTAGCTAGATATTTCTTGTCATAGGTTGCACCTTTGAGTTCCATTACAACCTCATTCTTGATCAATTTTAGCATTGGAGCAGGTTTTGTGGAGCATAGACCTATAACCTCTCTAATCACCTCTTTTTCTATCATTCTAGACATGTCAGTCCAACCAAACTTATCATGAATTATACTTAATTCCATCCTACCCATTTGTAATCAAAGAAAAAATTTGGAAACCATTACCATACATCAAGTTTCTTCATGACTAGGTTTTGGTATTCCGATTTTAAGGAAAAAATTGTCTCCAGTAAGTTCTTTCATCCATATATCTCCTAGCTTATAGTGATTATATTCCTCCATCTTTCCATGAATGTAAATCCTTATATCCTCTATCGGCAAAACCCCATATGGAATATGTGAAAAAGAACCTAATAGGTTGTCTTTTATGGATTTTGCACGGTATTTCTTGAATTTGGGTTGTGGCTTCTCAGTAACCTCAACAACCCTTGGTGTATCCATTGCAAAATTAATTCAAATCACTTTCAAATAAAGTTCTCTGTGAAACTAGGGCAAACAAGGATTATAACTACCTTTTCATTCGCTTGTCGAACTAGGGTTTGTGCACACTGAATCACAAATCACCTTGATCACTCCAAATCACTTCTTCGTTGCTATACTCCTCAAATGATTTTGTAAATGAATTTAGTTAAGTAAAATCACTTATAAGCCTTCAAATATGACCTAATTTCATATTGAACACTTCAAACAACAAAGCTGGCAAACCTTTCACTGTGTGCACAGTCACCTTCAAGTGCTTCACAATTTTTTGCATTATCATATTTTCTTTTGCAATCTTTATCAATTGATCAAACATGTCGATCTACATCACATATATTTGTGTTGAGGCATCAACACCATTTTATTTGATAGGGGATACAAGATGTTCATTAAATATCCCCTAATCCAAAGCTCTAAACTTAGTTTTTGGAGAAAACATTTGCACCGAATGTTGGTACAAATTCATCCTTAACCTCGGTCTCTTCCTTCTTTCTCCAAATATTATCCATCTCCTTTATTTTTTTGGGATCAATATTTTGTACCGGTTCATTATTCTTTACCAGATTATCCTTCCTCATATTTTTGCTCCTGCAAAACTTAGAAATATGTCCAGGCCTATTGCAATTGTGGCATATGATGTTTTTCTAACCAGTATTCCTTCCATTCATTCTAGATCTACATTGATTAGCTTTATGGACAAATCCATAGCATGTGTAACATTATATTTTGAAAGCTTGAACCATTCTACCATTGTTATAACTATTCATCATTTGACTTATGCACTCATTAGCTCTATGACCAAAAAACGGTGGAACATTCTGATTCAATTTTCTTCTACATTTTGTTGCCTTATGTCCAAATTTATAGCAAGAATAACAAAAACCATTAAAATATGGGTACCTTTGTGCATTTGGTTATCTAACTAGTGGTCTTCTAGCTTCATTCATTTGATTGTGAATTTTCTTGCCAATGGTCTTCTTTTCTACCTTTCTAATTTGCAATCACTTCATCAAGATTTGTAGAACTCATCTTGAATTTGTCTTCATGACTTCTTTCTTTCTCCAAATTTGATCTCAGGTTCACAACTTCTTGTTCAAGCTTTGTACATTCTTCATATTTTATTTTCACCATTACATTCAGACATTCCTCAACTCTTGTATTTTCTTCAGCTTGCACCTTCAGATTGGTGATAGTTTCATTTACTTGCTTCAATTGGTCATTGAATTTCTTATTCATTTCTTTGAACTTCTTTTCTCTCTCAATTTTTTGATGCATTCATATGCTTTTTCGACATTTTCTTTCAAATCTCTATTTTCAACTTCAATCCTTTCAAGATATTCAATGTCAACTTTGAGTTCTCCATCTTTGTCAAGCATGCTCTTCTTTTGTGAATCCAACAACAAGAATCTCTTCCAGAGGAGCAGGCAGTCTTCTAAAGCCATGTGTTCAACCTCCAATATCTTCCCAAAGTGGTTAAGCTCCTTCCAAGGAACCAAGATCTAATACCAATTGTTGCACCCAAAATACTGAGAGGGGGGTGAATCGGTATTCTTTTACACCATTCAAACATTTAAACATCCAATCCACTTATCAAATTCAATTATAGTAATGAAAGAACACATGAAACATTCAACAACATCACATAACAAATGAACACCGGGATTTTTATGTGGAAAACCCAAAATGTGAAAAACCACGGTGAGGATTAGGTCACAATATATTATAACCGATTATAGTATATTTACAGAAGTGTTGACTGTAGGTGGACTCACTACCCACTGAGAGAAAAGAGATAGAATAGAGGTTGTGGCTCACAACCTAGATTGAACTATTACAATTACATCTGACATGTGCATGACATATAGTTCTAATGAAGCTCAATAAATTAAATTTACACACTTCATTTGATTTTGATCTAACACTTTGATTTCCTTTACATTCACATCACTCTAATACTCTACTCAACATTCACAACTTAAATTTTTATTTATTTGAAATTATTCACTTAATTCACATCATATTCATGTCTCGCATCCATCAAAACATCAAAAATGATCTAACATATATATTTGCTTCAAGCATAATATAAATTAGGTTGACCTAATTAGATGTATCATACAAGATATACAATATATAACTTTTTCGACTCAAATCCTTCCACACACGCCTCATGCAAAGATTTGGTTCTTAAAAAAAATTGAAATAGGTATGCATGGACCTATAATATCTCCCACATAACTCTATAATACTTATTTAACCTTTGCATACTTTCACATCTATTAGGTCCACACTATAGTTCCCTAATACAAAAATTTCCCAACTGTATACCCATATTCAGACATGTGTACCTCAAAACATAATGCCAGCTAGAATTCACACTCTATTGACATCTATAAATATCTCCTTAAGACTACAGATTTGAAATCCTATCCATGGAGAAGTGCAGACTCTCCTACTCATATGCACTGTATAGGAAATGATTGTAATTTTCTAGGTCAAACTTTTGTTATTCATATCTTTCAAACCAAAATCCAAAACAAGATGGAATTCTAGAATTAGATGCTTCTACCAACCAAATATTATGCTAGAACCATAGAGTGAAATGTTAATTCGCAGACCAGTGCAAACCCAAAAACTGAATGCTCTATACCCAAAAATAGTTAGTCATTTTTCATCATAGATGCCTTCACCAAATCAAACCATCATGTAAAAATTGTCTTCCACAAACATCAAAAAGCATGTTAGAATCAACCAAAATGGTCTGTACCAAATTCTTCACACCAAGATGCAATGTTGACATCAATGACAACACTACAACACATAATAGTGTACCTTGTACTTATCCTACATGCTCATTTTGCCAACAATACAATCAATTAAATCTCCTCATTCTTCCAACAATTTTGACATCAACAAAACAAGAACCTCAATAAAATTTGAAAACCCTTGCAAGAGATATGCATCACATTGGTATATTTCCATATGTAAAACACCAAATTCTCCAAAAAAATCTAGCATCTTTCCAAAACCAAATACTTTAGTTTCAATTAAAAACACATTATATTTGAGAGATGATTTTCCAAAAAATGGACTATTTCTCCCACTTAAAATGATTTTCCAAGGTACTAATAGAATTATAAAACCATGTCTAATAAGCATCAATTACACGTTGTCTACCCAGGCAAACCATACCACTCCTTTTTTTTATCACTCCAAATAGTGTTGAAACTTTAAAAATCTCAATGAATTGACCATTCACTCTAGCCTATGCATACTTATAAAGGAGCTGAAACATCTTGGAGGATAGAATTTTGCATTTTTTTGGAGACCTTGTTTCATATATGTTATGTTCTACTTAATGAGTGTGGATTTATAGGCACCAAACTATTGGTGATCAACTACAAAGAGCAATATACTTATAAAAGATGGGGCATATTAGTGGTTTCTCTACCATTATTTTAATTGACTTAATCCAGTAGTCTTGAATGAAAACCATATCATTGTATGAATAAAATTTGCATAGAACCAACCTTTGATGCAACTTTGGCACAACTGTCACATTGTACACAATTTTGCACCCACAAGATTACAATCCATCCCAAATGAATTTTTGGAGCATTTTATTGAATATTGAAAATGGAGAGCCAAGATTGGTGAAGTGAAGGCTTATATAGTCTCAATCTAGTGCATCTTTGTCTCCCAAAGTGTGTATCGTGCAAGTCCTAGTAGAAATTTTGATTATTCTTTGCAAAACCTAATGATGATCGCTTAGAGTCCAAAGTCATTTTATATAAAGGACGATAATTTATTGTGGTTGTTATTTCCCTTGTTAACAATGTTATCAAACAAATTGATATTCTTATCAACAAGGTTAGCTCTAGGCCCTTTAAATTTCTATTGTACACAGTCATCAATGTCAAGTGATAACAAAAACTATTATGCAAAGAAAAAAAATCACATTTTATGTTAGTAGTGCCAATCAAGCATAGAAGTTACAAATGGTTTCTCTTTAATATGGCATGGGCTCTAAGAATTTAGTAAATTTCAATGCATTACTTGTTTAGGACAGAAGTTGACATTAGTAGCATTAAATGATAGGGTGTGATGTTTACCACAATTTCAAGGGTAAGGTCACCACAAACCTTTGCATATCCTTTATCTTTGCATTTTAAAGGTTTGTGAGAATGCAAGGCAATGTATATGTGAAAATTGTGACACGAGGATCATCTTTGTCAAATATTATTAATAACTCTCATCCCACCCCTTCAAATGACTTGTTTTCTTTGGTGCACTCAATATTTCTTTGCTCCCTACTACATACAATGCATTGTATCATTGTTTGTAAGACTCTCCCTAGGTTTATTCTTTGTTGTTTACCCTATGCATTCCCAATATTGATTCTTATCTCCTTGGCGCCTTTTCACTTCTTACAACTATATTGCCACATGTTTTGACCACTCTAAAAAAAAAATCAATGTTTTCTTTACACAATAGTGCATAATTGCTAGTCACACAATATTTAAAAGCCAATTTGTTCCAATTAACCCTTCAAGGCCATCATAGAACCTCTATAACACTTCTAAAATGCATTTTATTGATTTAAAAATTTATTACAATAACTCACTTTGCTTCTCTACTTGGTTGTCCATACTTGTGACAAATACATAAAAAAAAATCCAATGTCATACATGACCCTTAAGAGGTTTACTTGCACAAAAGTATGAGTAAATAGGGCAAAAAAAATTCAAACTAATAAATTGAAAATATGGCAAAAGGCATTTAAACTTCCTTAGAACTATATGGGTATGTCATTTTCCCCTAGGATGAGTCCCAATTCATACTAACTCAACCATATTACCATTTTTTAATAAGGCAAATCTACTCTTTCCAAACATGCTAACAAGTTTATCTCTAGCCAATTCAAGAATACCCTTGTGCATTCTTCTACCTACCTCATTCCTATGTTGCTCAGCAATTGTCATGATCAACTATCAATTCTTGGGTGAATGTAGAGTCTTGACTCATTTCACTTAGTAAAATAAATTGTAAACCATACTTAATTACAACAATTGATCTAAAATCAACATTAATTAATTTATTTTTGATCGGTGATAGTATTTTTTATTATTATATTAAAATAAAGTTGAAAATATAGTAACAAGAAAACATCGTCCACCACCAGACAAAAAAGTTGATTAACCAATGCAGTATCAAAATACCAGAAAGCTTCAAAACTACCAACCTGCAAGCTACCCAACCTAAATCAACATTAAATTGTTGAATGAATAAGAATTCATTGAAATAAGATCCATAGTAAATTTATTATCATTATATCAAGACATAAAGTAAAAATTTGAAAGTCAAAAATAAAAAAATAGAACACAAGCCCTTATTTACAAATGCTTCCATGGCCCATGGTTAGGTTAACTAATTTTCAAGGTAGTTGTCAATTTTCTTGTGGATTTTATCCTCATTCTTGGCCTTATTCAGTATATTCATCATTATCCAATAATTAAATCTTATTGCATGATTATTATAACTAAATAATTTTTTTGAATTGTTCCACAAGGATGCAACCCCAAGGGTTTGGTTGAAATTCCCAACATCTTGAGGACTTAAGGAATTGGAGAGGGCATACCCTTTTACAAATACTAGACAAAATACTCCATATAGTGAAAAATCTTTTTTTTAAATAGCTCTTAGAAGAAAAATGCTAAAAGCTCAAAGGAGGAGAGGATTCATTGAAATCCAACAATTCCTACTTACTTTTCAAAATTCCAACTAGGTTTTAATTTGTTTGAGTCATTTTATCCTCAAAATTTTGAAAATTTTATGTTATCTCAAAAAATACATCTCCCCAAAAACTTGAAGAAGCATTATTTATTGTTTATCCAAAGCTTAGCTCGTACCAACTAATGAATAATATGAAATCTAAAACTACTTTTGTTTAGCCAATACTTAGCATTTTCATCCAATTTGTTTTAAACACATATACATTTTGAAATCTCCCAATAAATGTGTAAATCATCTTTTATATCTCCTAGTTGTTGTTGCTACCTTATGGATAAATGTGATATGCCTTTTATAATAGTGTTTTCTCTTTAGTTATTGGTTACTTGGCATCTTGAATCAATATCTTTGAGATGTGTTGCATTGTTAAAAATTGACATATGTGTAAATATATGTAGACATACTCTTAGGATCATCCACATATGGCCTATTTTCATGGTGAGATTTATTATCTTTGTACCTTTCTTCTCTACCTCTTTTTCAATTATGCATATCTCTAAAACTTTTGCTCAACTTATTTTCTACAATTAGGGTCATATGATATGCTTCTATTGTCTAGATACTTAACATACTCAACTCTTCCTAAATTGACTCTCTCAAACCATTCATGTATCTCACCACTTTCTTCATTCCATTAAGATGTCTTGAACAGATTGTTAGTCTATAGTATTATATGATGGTCACAATCATATATTTTTGCTTTAGATTGTACAATTCCTTTAATATCTATAATTGATAATTTGTAAAAATGAACTTAGATTTAAGTTTCTTCACCATTTTGTTGCATCTCCCAATACTATGTTTACCTTTCCTATTTCTTTCTAGTTGAAATTTCTTCCACCAAATGGTGGCATTACCCTTCAATTTAGTTTTCATAGATTTTAACCTATTTGGGTCCTCATTATCTTCATACTCAAAATGTACTTCTAAATCATTTATCCAAACAATCAAATCTTTATAATTTAGACTGCCGAAAAAATTGGAATATCTACTCTCATTTTCTTACCAAACTCAATATAGCTTTCAACATATTTTCTTCTATGTCTTCTCCTTCACTTTTTCTTTGCTCAATAGGGCTTTCTTGTTCTCCATCACTTTCATCATCTTTATGGTAAGGATCTCTTATGTGGTCCTCTTCAAAGCATCCATCTAGATCTTCATATCCTTCATTGTCTCAAACATCTCTTACATTCTTCCAAAAACATTAACAATACCATGTCCTCTCTAGGGCAACATATTGGATCTGGTGTAATATGCCTCAAGTTGATGATCTATTCGCAATCACTCTTGCAAATTGTTCAATGATTAGCACTTTTCTTACAAGATTACTATGGACTACCTCAACTCGATGATTTGTTTACAACCAGTTCAAGTCATAGGTATCTTCTACCCAACACTCTCTTACTAGTAGATTCACAAGCTCTCTCTTTTTATCTACCTACAAAACATTGGGAATTTTGGAAATTTCTCTATCATTATTGTAGTTAACTTAGGCCAATAGTCTCTAGTGAAAAACATATTGTATGCTCAAAAATTGTATGGAACTATCCTTTGAAACAAACTTCGACACAATTGTCACATTGGATGCTCTTACACCCTCAAGGTTATTACACATCCCAGGTGAATTCTTGTAGACTTTTATTGAATATTAAAAGTGTTGAACCAAGATTGGGGAATTAAAGTCTTATCTACTCTCGATCTAGTGCGTCCTTGTCTCCTAAAGTGTGTAAAATGAGGGTCCTAGTAGACAATTCAACTAATCTTTGCAAAACCTAATGATGGCCACTTACAGTCCAAAGTCAAGGGAAATAACTTATTCCCAAATCTAACTATGGTTTCTATTGCCCTTGTAAACAATATCAAATAAATTATTGTTCTTGTCAACAAGTTCAAACTTGGGCTCCTTATTATTGATTATTTGTGATCATCAACTTCAAACAACTACATCAAGCTATCACGAAACACAAAAAATCCATATTTTGTGTCAATAATGTCAATTAAGCATGGAAGTTGTGTACAAATTCTTCTTAATATGGCATTAACTCTAACAATTAGAAAATTCCAAGGCCTTACTTATCTAGGACAACAATTGACATTAGTAGAAATAAATGATAGGGTTTTATGTTTACCACAATTTCAAGGTTAAGGTCACCTTAGACCTTTTCATCTTCCTTATCTTTCAATTCTAAAGGTATGTAGACTACAAGATAATGCATATGTAAAAATCATGATGTAAGAGGATTGTGTTCATACAAGATTATCAATAATAACTCTCATTCCACTCCTTCAATTGACTTTTTCTTGGCACAATCAATCTTGTTTCACTCCCTACCTAATGTAGTACATTATGTCATGCTTGAAAGACTCTTCATAGGTTCATGCTTTGTTATTTACCTGTAGTGTAGAAAAATGTATCCCTTTAAATTTTCACACTTGTTTGGGCCCTCCTAATTAAAATAGACTTAATAATGCCTTAATGTAGTGTTCAAAAATGTATTATTTTACATTTTCACATTTTGTTTGGGCCCTCTTAATTAAATTGGACTTAGTTATGCCTTAACAATCCCTATTTTACATCTACAAGACTAATAAATTACATTTTTCGAAGGGGAAACCTAACAACAATTAATGCCAACACATAACTAAACACCTTGAGCAATGCGTGTTCCAAGAATAGGGACCTCGGACCCATTTGCCCATGGGCGAATGGGTCCTCCCTAGGCTTTGGAACCCATTTTTAGAACATGTTTTGGAGGTATTCTTATCATCCCAAATTCAAATTTCAAATGTCAACTTTTTATGTTTATTTTTTGGGAAATTAAGGATAAATGTCTATAAATACAAAGTTATGTTATCAAATCATGTCTAAGTTTTGGAAAGCAATTTTACAAGAGCTAAGATTATTGTCAAAGGAGTTCAAGAGAAAATTTATTCATCATTTGTTGTAGCATTCAAGATTTCAAGCATCATGTCAAAGTTATGTTCATGCATGTTTTTGGAGCTAATATTGTGATGTAGGATTCAAGATCTAATCCAAGCATTCAAGTCAAATGTTCAAAGCAAGATTCAAGCATCAAGATCCACATCCATTGAAGCCATCTCATGCAAGATTTTAGTCTTTCCAAGGTTTATCCAAAGGTTTTTTATCATTACCATATGCATGCCCAACCATATTGATTCTTATCTCGTTGATTCATTCCACTTCATTTAGCTATATTGCCACATTTTTTACCAATATTAACAACTCTATCAATGATTTATTAGTGCAATTATGTGCATGTAATGCCCCATCAAGTAACCCTAAAGGAAGTTGTAATTAACGACTTAAGTGAACCAAAATTTTTTTATAAAGTGTAATAACATACACATTCACTTACTAATTAACAACAACCTCTAAGGCTACAAGGTTAGGATTACTTAAACCCACACATACATCTTACATAAACCATAGCAATAAATACTTTATGAAATAAACATCATACATCATAAGAATACCACATAACATAACAGGATGAACATCCAAGATACAATCTCATAAACATTAACTTAATCCAATAGTTACATCCCTCATTCTCAGAATGAGACAATAGTACAAAAGTATAACAATTACATAATCTCACCTCATAAACATAACAGGGATAAAATAATTTATACAAATAAAAATATTACAATGCAAGAAAATACAGTAGAATCGCGAGCTGTCCATCTGGATGTCTCGCCTCCATGAATTGAAGATCAAGGGGGATTCAACGGTTTTGGTGCATGTTCCACCCAACCATGTGGTATCTGAAGGCCCACCTCCCATGCTAGGAGATAGTAACAACATAACATGGACAAAAATCTACAATCACTAACCCAAGGCAGACTCATACTGACATAACCAAACAAATGAACCAAACGAGTACAACTCAAGTACAACACTAATATCACTGACATAGGTCACTTTGCTTCCAGACATAAATTCAACCAAGTCTGTTAAAAGAACAATACACGTATACAAATACCAATCACCAAGGGAATCTCAAGTGCACACAAATTAGAAAACATAACCACTCCAACTCTAGGAGGATACAAATAATAGAACACACTCCAAACATCTTGGAGGCAACAAACACATAGTCCACTCCTTTCATAGGAGGTACAAAACATCTTCGTTCATGAAAACCGAGTAAAACTGAAAAGACACCATGCATCACCCAAGGGAAAACAACTGGATGGCATAAAGATTCAACAACTCTTATCCTCTAAGCTCTTTTGGAAGACTTATAATTTAGAACTAACACTAGATCCCAAAACCCACAATGCAACTTGACTTCATAGCAACAAAAGCATTCAAGTCATAAATCAAATCTAATATTTGGATTTCCTAAACCTATATTCATTCAATAGGTAACATTAACAAAGTCAAAGACACACTTACAGGGTTAACTCAAATAATCATATACCCATATTTTTATTTCCATTATAAAAAATCTTAAACAATTTGAACTTACATCCCCTTACGAAATACAGAGAACTAGAACATTTAAGGCAATCACAAGAGCATTACTATTTTTGGATATACTAAATCCATATCTCTTTCATATTTCATTCACAATAAATTAATTGTTCTACTTAAAATATAATAAATTAAAATAGTCATTTGCCTCATCAATATAAACTTCTTAATTTACCTTTAAATCGACACAAATTCATGCAAGTAAACTCTTTCCATTTCCTAACCAAATCTTACATCTCATTCAATTTTCTATTTAAAACATTTAATCCCTTTAATATCATAAAATATTGTTTCTCTATCCATTTTTCCATATACACTAATCAAACCATTTTTAAATCTCTATTCAATAATATATTGCATGTTTTTTATTAAAATAAAATGCGATAATGAATTTACACTTAATATATGTATATTTATGTTCCATATTATGTATACACCAAATATATATATTAATAACTTAATTATATATATTCTTTAATATTCCAATCACAATGATTAAAATTGCTCTATGGAAATAAATGAAACAAAACAAATATTTGTCTTTTCCAATATAATTAGTTCCTAAATTTATGTCTAATACAACATAAACTATTGCAAATACTATATTCAAATTTTCTATCCAAAATCTATACCACGCATTCTAATTTTATCCTTTAAAATCCCTATTCCCAATAATATAAAACTTTTGCTCTTTCAACTTAATTGAAATAATTAAACAAGTATCTTCAATCTACAAATACAAGAAATACTAATTTAAACAATTTAATTCAATTTCAATGTTTACTTCTAAAACTAACATCAGTTCTCTATTAACTGGATTCTTTTTGTTTTCCAACTAACTCAAATGATTTAATTATTTAATATAAAATACATTTTTCCTATTAAACTGAATTATGCATACTAATCAGTTCCAATAAAAATATTTCTTTCAAATACACAACTAACTCTTCTAATTTCTACAAGTCATTACGTAATTCATTATATCGATAAAACTGAATTAAGAATTCATCTATTCAGATAGGGGAGAAATTACACTAATATTTAATTCTCTAATTGCTCTTAACAAAATAAGTATTTTCAACTATAACTCAAAATATTTCGCTTTAAATTAAATAACTAATTGCCCTTGCAAATTAAATCATTATAAAATTAATCAAATTAACATTTGGTCTCTTCCATAACTTATAGTGTTAAAATAATATCAATATTTGGACTATAACCCAATATCATATATATATTTTTCCAATTAAATCAAATTAATAATTGGACCTTTTACACATGAATTTAAATTTCATAATTAAATCTTAAATTATGCATTCTTTAAATCAGATATTTAACTTCTTCAATTAAACTTTAACATGCCATTTTAGAATAACCAATAATTTCCCCATACGTTTATAATTTTATTTCCACTAATCTAATATACAAATTTTATTTAAAATAATATAAATAAATATAATACTTTAATATTATAATAACAATACATAAAATATTAATATTTATAAATATCAATTTATTATTATTTTATTATCAGAGCAGTCATGGGAAAATAACTTAACAGCAGTCTTGTGTTTCAAGCATATCTCAAAAACTACGATCTGAGTATTTGCGATTTTTTTACAAAGATAAGAAAATTTCAAGTTGCAGAAACCTTTTAAATTTCCTGACAACCCAGTTTGTGTAAATGGAGTTATACGCGACGCAATTAGACCATTTTACCATGAAAAAATATAACTACCCTACGGATTTTAAAATCCGATTTTTAATAATAAACAGAGGGTTTCATTTTCTAAAAACATTGTTCAATCTCTATGTTTGAATCCAAAACAAAATAATCGATTTCCTCAAACAAATTAAATTCAACTGAGGTTTTCACAATTTTCACTCAAGAATTTTCACAAAACAAAAACTACAAATTTATTTGATTTTTTTCTTCTAACAACAAATTTAGTTTCTAAAACATATTTAACAAACAAATCTTTAATCACTACTATTTTAAAAACAATCAAGAACAATAAAAACACAGAAAAAAACCTGGCTCAAAAAGCTACAGGAAAGATGAATTTCTAATGCAAGCATCCTCCAAAGATTTCTTGTATTTCCTTCAATCCTCCAATGAATCCAATCCAAAACCCAACCAATGCAAACAATCTTTTCTCCAATCAATTCTACAATCAAAACTCTCTTTAAACCCTTCTTTGTGCAAATTTTCCAAAATTTCTTCTCTGCTGTAAAAATGAGTTTTCCTAAAGACTTTTTCTGCCCTAAAATTAAAACATGTATTTTTTATAAATCAAAAATACCTAATACAACCCTAATTCACATTACATGCAAATTAGATATTAATGTCAATTTCAATTTTTACAACTCTAATTCACATTGCATGCAAATTAGATATTAATTTCAATTTCAATTCCAATTTCAAATAATAAATTAATTTTCAAAGTTGAAACTCATTTTCCAAATAAACATTTAATTACAATTTCTAATTTAGTTCCCACCAGATGAAATTAAATTCCAAAATTAATTTTAATTCTTTTATTTCCTTTCATTTTCCTGCATCACGTTCAATTAATTAATTTAATTATTTAATAACTAAATTCAACCCCTTTGGATTAAATTTAATTAATTAAATAAATTAAATATAATTAATTAATTTAAATATAAACTTTTGTCCACATTACATTATTTAAATTAAATAACCATCAACGTGATTTAAATGCAATTATTCTAAATATCTATTTCCAAATCAAGAATCCTTCAGAATTAAATAAGATTAAAACAAGGCAATGAACGACTCGACACACACAACTGACGACACACTATGGCTAGGGTGTAGACTTGATACAAGTTACATAGCTACTATCTCTCGTTCAACTTAACCGTTGGATCGACACGCTCAAACCTGTGAAACCAGGTGGAGTCGATGTTATGTACCTGCAATCCTACAATCAAGTAAACATCATACAATATATCTAGCATATAATACACACCGTGAAGGAGAAATCACGGATTCACAGGACGCTCGCAAGCGAGTGATGCGAACCCGTCTTCTTTACCAATACACTCATCAAAACTGACACTTCCATCATAATCCAATAATCTCTTAATAACATCTCATGCTAACTCTACAACATCATTAATCCATAATGCATGTGAAACAATAGTTAAATCAACACATCACACAATAATAGTTGCCGCTCAATAATAGCGAACAAAACATCATAACAAAATGTATTCAGTATCAAAGTAACTGCAACCAAACATAATATAAAGCAAATCGAATAAAAAGCAAAACGGAGGGGTATTACAGTGCAACTTCCTTTAGCTATATAGCCACATTTTTTACCAATCTAAACAACTCTATCAATGATCTCTTAGTGCAATTATGTGTAATTGTTGATCATACAACATTTGCAAGCCAAGTTGTTTCAATTAACCCATCAAGGCCATCATAGAACTTCTAAAATACTTCTAAAATGTACTATCCTACTTGAAAAAATCTTACAACTCAGTTTGGTTGTGTACTTGTTTTTACATATATGCAACAAATACATATTCTAATACCATACATAACCCTTAAGGAGTGTACTTGCACAAAAGTGCAAGTAAATACAGCAACAAAAATTCAAACTAACAAAGAGATTGAAAAGATGGCAAAACAAATTGAACTTCCTAGGAACAAGATGGTAAAACACACTTAAACTTCCCTGGAACTATATGGGTACTTTATTTTCCCATAAGGTAAGTCCTAATAGATAAAACTCATCCATATGACCCTTTTTTAATAGGGAAAATCCACTCTTTCCACACATGCTAACAAATTTATCTCTAGCAAATTCTAGAAAACCCTCATGCATTTTTGTACCTACTTACTTTATTCCTACATTGCTCAACAACTATCATGATTAATTCTCAATTCTTGTGTAGAACTTATTTCACTCATTTATACAAATTGTAAAGCATACTTTTTACAACAATTTATCTAAATTCAACACTATATTTTTGGATGAATAAGAATACATCGAAATATAATCCACAAGAAATTTATTATTATGATATTAAGACACAGGGAAAAATGGAAGTCAAAAATAACAAAATACAACACAATCCCATATTTGTAAAGGCTCTCATGGCCCATTGTTGGATTAACTAATTTGGAAGGTAATTGCTAATTTTCTTGTGTGTTACACTCATTCTTGGCCTTGTTCATTATATTTATCATTATACAACAATTAGAGTTTGTCGCATGTTTGTTATAATTAGATTTTTTTTCAAAATGTTCAACAAGGATGCATCCCCAAGGGTTTGGTTGATGTCCCAAACATCCCAAGAAATTAGGAACTTGTAAAGGGCATACCCTTCTACTACAACTAGACAACATGATCCATTTGATGCAAAAATAAATCTTTTAGAAGAACAAAAATGTTGAAAATAATGGCTTCTACTTCGCTCTTGCATGCTATAGGAACCCTACTTTCAAAAATCGACTTACTGCTACTCTTTAGTGTGTTTTGGGGTATGGATGCACCATTTTCTGTTGGTCAAGGTGTTTTAGGTGGCATCCTCTACTTTCATCTAGTTCTTTGCTCGTCCTTGACACCTCCTTTGGCTATGACAATAGCAATGACAAGTTTGTAGTGCCTTCTACTAATGGTTGCATGAGTGTTGGGTCTCACTAGATATGGGAAAACAACTATGACATCTCTTGACCTAGCCACTATTGTTGGTGGGAATTTTACGTCCTTGGCTACAACTATTTGTTCATCATCTATGGTTGCTATTTGCCCCCCTCTTTGGTCTAAAACATTGCCTTATGCTCCAACTCCTATTGTACATTGTGCTCCAAAGATTAATGAGAATGTGTCTTATTATTCTTAGTGTGCCCTAATTTGCATATTTAATCGCCTTTAGTCCTCTTTTTCCAACCTGCATAAGTGGGTGTTGGTATCTTGGAGGCCCCTTATGAATGAAAAATTCAAGCTTTACTTTGTTCCAAGGGGTTTTTTATTGCTAGCTTTGGTTCGCATGTTGACAAAGATCTAATGTGTGATGGTAGGTTGTGGTTGTGGGTTGATCATTCTCTTTCACTCAAGCCATGGTTTCCTTCTTTCAATCCCCTTATCAACCCCCTTTCATATTGTCTCAATTTGGGTCAAATTACCCAAATCGTACTCCATTTATGGGATGACTCCTATTATAAAGCTATTGACAATTTTATTAGGCGATTTTTGAAAGTTGACTCAAATACGTCGAGCATTGGACACACTACCTATGCATGTTTTCTGGTGGACATTGACACCTCCAAGGCACTTCCTAGAGAGGTCATTTTGATGGTGGAGGATATGCCTTGGAGTTAGGTTATTGATTATGAAGGTATTCCCTTTTGTTGTAGGCATTGCTTCACTTCTAGGGACCTTGCTTATGATTGCCCCTATTCACATTGTAGGAATTCTAGTGTTGTTTCGTGGTGGCATGATGCCCTCCTTGAGCACTTGATGATTGATGTTTTTTATGGTTCAAATTCTTTGGATGCTCCTAATTCTCTAATGATGGTCCATGATGTGTCTACTTCAAAGTCTTGTGCCTCAAACTATTGTTGGCTAGTGGACCCATCACCATCCACATTATTTGATGATCTCACTCTATTGATTGTGCCTACTCCTATTGCTCATTTTCCTCCTATTGGTGAGCCACGCCCATCTTCTACTCTAATTGCTTAGTTTTCTTGTCCATCAAATTTGGTTTTAACTCTAGCCTACTCTTGTCGTAGTTGCTTGACATTTGGCTACTCTAACTCAACATTTCTTTGTTTCTAATGCACCCTTGGTTAGGCCCTCTATGGGGGAATCCCCACCTACTTCTCCTAGGTCTAAGGGATTTGAAGATAATATTTCATGAATAAATGTACAAAGGAGGAAGAAAGGTCTTACCAAATATATCTTTCAATCTCATAGAAGAGTGAAGGGTGTGAGATGAATACAATTGGGTCTGGAATTGTTTAGGCTAAACCCCAATACCCTAGTTTGTAGTTGTTTGTGCTTTGCAACTTGGTTGCAATTGTGTCTTACTCCCTTAAAAAAGGCAAACATATTTATCTCTACCTATGAGCTTGCATTATAATAAGAGTTGGGATTTTGTTTCCCATTTATCTAAAAAAAATACAAAAATGCTAAAATCCTCTTAGAAGCTAAAAGGTGGCAAGGATTCAATGCAAATTCAACAATTCTTTTTTGCTTTATAAAACTTCAACTAGGCTTTAATTTGTAAAGTGTTATTTTTATCCTCAAAATTTTAGAAAAAAAAAAATTGTTGTCTCATAAACCCAATCCCCCAAAATACTCAAAGAAACACTACTCTTTCATAATATGAGTAACTTAGTTTTTGGTACAAATGAACTTTAATTAAAATAATTTAAAATAATGCAATAATTTACTTAAATTTAATTTAATTTAATCTAGTAGTGCATATTGGCTAAAGTCATTATTCCAAAGCTTGTAGGGACCAAATATTATGAAATAAAGATCATTATTGGTAATTATTTTGTGCTTATCGCATGCTTAGCTTGTACATACTAATGCATGATATGAAATCTAAAACCTACTTCTTGCTTATTGCTTCTTCTTTTTTTTGCGTATTATCTAAAATCATTGCTTGTTTAAACAATAATTAGCATTGATTGAAAGTGCTTTTGGTTTCAATGTGTATGTTTTGCATCATGTGTGTAATTTTTTTAATCACCTAGATGCAATGGGTGTAAGTTGACCATCCATTCTCATGAGAGATGGGTTTGTATGAATCACTACTCATGAAATATGGGTCAATGAGTTTGACTCAATATTATTGATATAAATATAATAATCCAAAAGCACTTTCAATCAAACTTCAGAGTCTGGAAAACCCATACTTATAAGTACTTAGCATTGCCAACCACCTTTTTTTACTCATTTTTTTAAATCTATGTGTTTATGTGTTAAAAAGGAATCTTGATTGAAATCTTGACAAATTTTATGTGTATGCATGTATATTTCTTGTGTGTATGTGTATTTTTTACATTACCTATATACAATGGGTGCTATGTGGACCATTCATTATCATGAGAGATGGGTTTGTGTGAATCACTACTCATGAAATACATGTCAATGAGTTTGACTCAAAAAACTAATGATATAAATATCATAACCCAAAAGCAATTTCAACCAAACTTCATAGACTATGGAAAACCCATGCCTACAAATACTTAGCATTGCTAGGCACTTTATTGTAGGCACACATATTTTGAGGTCTCCAAATGTGTGTTAAAAATCAAGATGACAATGGTAAAGTTACTACATGCTACAAGTATGTCATCCATAGAAAAAAGAAGGGATATTCCTTACCATATCAACCCCATGTATGTGTTAGAAATCAAGATAGTAGTGGTAAAGTTGCTTCACACTAAAAGCATGTTATCCATGAAAAAAAGGAGGGCTATTCCTTACCATCTCAACTATGGGTGTTTGTGTTCACATGCATTTGTGTGCATCTATGTGTGTGTGTGTGTGTGCGCGCATGTGGGCATGTGTCGTGCATATGTGTGTGTGTGTGTGTGTGTGTGTGTGTGTGTGTGTGTGTGTGTGTGTATGGTAAAGTTGCTACACACTGCAAGCATGTTGTCCATGGAAAAAAGGAGGCTTATTCATTACCATCTCAACCATATACATAGAAAAATAATTTCTTCACTTATAATATCATACTCTTTGGCCTTCGAGGTTTTGGAGGCTTCTTCATCAAAATAATTTGTTATTATTTCGAAGGCCATACTAGTCAAACTCTCCAAAATACAATCTTATGCTTGACATATTTATTTTGTTTATTTTTTCAATATATTGGCCTTCCTTGGCCAAGGGTATGATCTACTTCTAGTCATATACTCCCTATCCAAGTATCCTTCACTCTATTTGATCCTTTGACAATACCATGTTCACTTGTCAATATTAAAATAATACATAAAAATGATTATAAGGAAAAAGGACCTCTACCCTCATAGATATATCATGACACTTCCATTAATCCTTGCATTCAAAAGAATCACATAAGAGATTCATAAATGATACCCCCTTTTTCAAGCCATAATTTGATGAAAGAAAACCAAAAAATCATAGCTATACAAAGAACTTATTCAGCTATAGAAAAAATGATAAATTAAATCTGATATGACCTTCCCACTTACTCTATTTAGTCTATACTGCAATAGAAACTATCTAATCAACATAGGTAGATAACCTACATCACCTATGATTTCCACCTTAAGTATCTCATGAAATCAGTCCACAAAGCTACATTGATGAGGGTGATAATGCTTACCATCTTTTGTAAGACGTCCATATATATATTTATATTTCATTTTATTGATTCAAGAAGCTAAGAGACTAATGGAATCCTATTGATAAAGGCATTCATTAACTAAATCAATCATTAAGAATATGTGAACATATTTCGTGGTAAGGATGATTATGCACACGAGTATGCCTAAAATCAGGATAACAATATCAAGAATGAATGAGTGATATATCATACTTCAATGTCCAACATCTTAAATATTTCTAGCATCAAGAAATTAACTTATTTTTAAGTCCATAATCATTTCTAGCATCAAGACCATATGATTCATAGTCCCTAGAAAATTAATGTTTAAGTCCATAATCATTTCTAGCATCAAGACCATATGATTCAAAGTCCCTAGAAAATTAATGTACGGAAATATATCTAGTAGTAGGAAACTTCTCAAATTAAAAATTGCATAGGCAAAGCCAGCTGCAAAAATAGCCATAGCAGACAAAACCAAAGCCCAAAAAATAGTTTCCTCTTTATAATCCCTCTGTAGACCTTTAAAGTTAGGACTCTTGCTCGTGCCTGTTATACAAGCACCATCTTTTCAAAGGAGCATTTTGTGGAAATTTGGATGTTGGATACGACTTAAAAAATTTCTATTCAGTTTCATGCTTATTTATGGGTTCCTAAACCTCCTCTTTGTTAAGGTTGCATAAATTCTTCTGGCAATGAATAGCGTTGTTAACTTCATCCTTCACAATTACACTTTTGGCTACAGACTTTTTGATAAACCTTTTAAACCCTGAACCAGTAATGTGGAGCCATGTTGGGAATTGATGCCTACTAGCTCTTTCTTATCTATCTAGAATGCTCATGTGATTTATCTTGATCATTAGCATTCCTTCATAGAATTTAACATTCATTTATGGTAGTTTTATAGTTTTATTTTTAAGAGCTAGTTTTATATCCTAATCTTATTCTAGATATTGGGAATCTATCAACTTCTTCAAAGCAAGAGGCCTATTATCTCCAGTCTCCTAATTTATATTTGAAGGTATTGATAATAAAATATTCCTATGTTACCAGGTTTAGCTATATCCTCGCCCCGCCCCGCATATTGCAAAATTTCGGTTCGGGGTCTAATTCAATTCTGAGACAACCCTGGGTTTGCCCAAGGTTCGACCTAGGCAACCCAAGTCCCCTATGGGTTTTGTTGGAGTTGTATTCAACACAAATCCCATGCAAAATTTCATGATAGCCAAACATAGGGGGCAAAGAATATTAGTTTCATTGCACAATTTGATGCAAAGTTCATCGCCTGTCACAAAGTTTTGACACTTCTTTCTGGAGAACAAACAATCAGAATCTGAACCAGAGTGTCCTACCTTACTTTGTTGGCTTGTCTCCAAACTCTGCTACAATGCAACCATCAACTGCTTTCATGGGCACCCATTGAACAACTGTTTATAAGCTTTTTGTGCACCTGTAAATGCCCTCAAAGCTCTTTGAAATGAACCCACACCTTATTGTTTTTAATATGTTTTTTATATTATTTATTATATTATGTGCCTGTTCTGGTACTAGGACCGACAACTTAGAAATATTCCAGTACTTTGTTATGGTTCAGCAAATCTCAAGTGGCCACCTATAATTTTGAATTTTTCTTATCTCATTTGTTAAGAGAGTTTCTAAATAATCTTGTAGGAGTGCCTACAACACAATTTCTGAACCAAAGCTCCAAGACACCGTAGAGATCTGGAGTTTTGGCCTGTGCTACCAGTTTACTTAGAAGTTACTGTGAATTTCCTCCTGGCTGTCCTCATCAAGTACAGTTTACCATGTCTCTATCTATTTAACTTTGAGTTGTCTTTATTACTGTATGAACTCTTTGGTTGGCAAATTCAGTGCATTTGTATTACAGAGGGTTAAAAAAATGCAAAGGACAGATAACAGAAAATAATCTGAGGTATAATGACGTTTCGTAGATGGTTACAAAAGTGTGCCATATTTAAAACTGTACACTATGAAAGCCTAAAACAATTAACCTGAAATTTAATCATTTATCCCGAATGTAAAGAGTTCCTTGATAAGAGAAAATTAAACTGGCTGTCATAAGCATATCACAGAGCATTATATATTTATGTATAGATCAGATAAGGACTGACAGAGTACCTCATGATTTATGCAGAAGAATGAAAGAGCGAGAGATAAATGAATAGTATATTTAATTTTCTTTTTGGTGCCACTAAATACATGGGAAACTTTCACTCCAAACACAGAAATTGCTGATCTAGTCTAAGAAATTGATTATTTCCTCTAAAAAGTTACATGACAGAGCAAACTAACTCAGGTATACTCAAATGGCATATATCAAATCTAAAGTCATGACATACTAAAAGGGTTCTAGAGCTAGCGAACAGGTTTGCTTAGCAATCTGTATTAGTTCATGATTATGAACACTTTGTTTTATGATTCCCAGTTCAAACATAATTATACACAAAACTTCACTTTTTGAAAGTTCACAAATAAAATCACTAAAACGTAGCAATGAAAGATATTAAAAGCTCATTTTGGAAATCTAACAATAGGCAAGCATAACCTCAATTACATTCTGAAAGCAGGGAAAAATAATTTCAATTTCAATTTAGTCTGTTTCCACAATTTATTGATTCAGGACACTAAGAGACTCATAAAAAATCATAGAGAATGAAATTATGAATCCCTCCCCCCCACCCCCCCTTCGTGAAGGCACACATTAGTGAATTTCTTCACCAGAGGAGACCTGTGTTACCCTGCTTCCATTCAATAAAGCTAATCCCCTACGAATCCAAGATTTTCTATCTTAAGTTATTGATCATGGGATTTCCGGTTTACCAATAATTTGTTGTGGTGAAGTAATTCCTCTATTGTTATATAATTTTAAGATTGCCCCCAACAACTTTTCATGTCTTGTTAGTTAGAGTGATTCTAAAACATATTTTGGGCATAGCTTTGATACAGATTCAGAACCAAAACATCATCATTGTCAAGAGTGTATCCTTCGAAGTTTCAATTTGTAATAAACTTCCTTTGTGGCTACTGTAATTTTCATTCTGCCTACTATCATCAAGTACAATTAACCATGTCTCTAAAAAATTCACTTTGATTTGTCTTTTTCTGCTTTAGGGGTTACTGGGTTGGTAAATACAATGCATTTGTAATATGTATTACTGGAGTAGGATAAGATACAATGGACAGATCATATAAGGTAGATTGCACTATAATCACATTTCTCAGATGGTTGCATAAGAACACCATAATTAGAATTGTATGCTGTGAGAAAAAAAACAATTAACCTGAACTACAATCATGTGTTCCAAAACTACAGAGATCCTTGATAAGAGAAAATTAAAAAGGCTGCCATGAGAAGACTGTTGAGAAAGCGTATTATATACTTATGCATAAACCAAATAGTGACTAACAAAACTCCAAATAATTTATATACAGAATACAAAGTGCAAGAGATCAAAAAACTTGAGGATAAAGGTACTAGATATTTCTTCGAATTCTTAACCTTTAACCATGCTAGAGAGAATTGATTCTCTGGATATTGGGGAGTTCTAGTAGAAGATGGAGAGCAGATTTTGAGGGCCCTCTTGATCTTTTTATAAAAACCTTTTTAAATCTAATGCACTGGGAGAGGGGTGCTCGAAAGTTGGTTTCTAGAAGTGTTCCTAATAAACTAAGTATTTTAGTTGCCACGTTCTTGGATTTTGATATCTACTTCGATGAACAGTCTAAAGTCATCGGATCTTTTAAGAAGGAGAAACCTCCAAGAGTTGACAGATTTCATGCTGAATTCTACAAAGCTACTAAGGATTGGATATCCCCTATTCTTTTGGAGGCATACAAGGAGGCTATCTATGTTGGATCTTTAGGTAGCAATATCAATAAGGAAGTCATTAAATTGCTTCCTAAAGACAATAACACAACTCAAAATAAGAATTGGAGACCTATTAATCTTCTCAATGTCTCCTTGTTATAATATTTCTTGGAAATAAATGCAAAAATCTATAAAATAGCAAACAACTTCGAGGGAGTGGCCTCTAATAACTAAATAATAATAATATATGAATTCAATATTTGATGATATGATGGTTTGGGATAAACATATCCTCCTTATTTTCAGGCTTAACTATGTAGAGGCACGCCACGCCCCCTTATCTTAATTAAGAGGGATTGGTGTATTAACTAAAATTAATGTTAAGGTTAGGCATGCCACAGCTGCTTCACCTTATTATGTTTAGAATGATAGAATACTAGAGACCTAACATGCCCCTCCCCTTAAAAAAAGCATTGTCCTCAATGCTTAGCAAATCTAGATGCTTCAATATGAATTGTTCATCTTCCCATGTTGCATCTTCAATTGGGATATTATTAGGGACTTGATGATAGCTCTATTTCGCAACTATTTCACTCTTTTCTCAATAATTTCCTCAAGTTATAAAATAAACTTGCCTTCTTCATCTAACTCTGGCAATTCTAACTAGATTGGAATATTGGTACCTATTAATTTCTTTAAACAAGAGACATGAAAGATAGGATGAATTTTCAAAGAGGGTGGAAGTTCTAACCTATAAACAACACTTCCTATTCGATGGAGAACCTTATAGGGACCATAAAATTTGGGTGCCAACTTGATATTCTTATGTTGCTCAAGGGAAATTTGTTTATAAGGTTGTAACCTTTGTTACCGGGTTCTTCTATTTTACCCCCCATACCTGTGTGGGTACTGTTCTGGTATTGGTTCTTTGCTGGTCCTTCTCTGGGTTCTCCCAGGGTTCTTTCCAAGCACCCTAGGTTCACTGTGGGTCCTTCACAGAAGGCCCCACAGGGAACCCAGGGTGCCCGAGAAGGACCCTAGACAAAGTGGGCCAAACCCAACCGAACCCAAGGAGACCCAAGGGTTCCCTAAAAAAAACAAAAAAAAAAGTAATTTTTTATGTAAGTTAACAAGAAACAAGTAGGTAATTGGTGCAAAAACAAGATGTAGAAACCCTTGTTTCCCCGTTTTCTCTGTATTTGACTGTTTTTCTAATTTTTGAAGGTTTTTGGTTTTTTTACTGTTTTTGAGGTTTTTGCATAAATAATGAAGATGGCGATTTTGCAATAAATGAAGAATAAATACTATAAAAATTATATAACTCTGGAAATGATGATATACGGATGCCAGTATATTTATTTGTCCTCTGAGACGATTACAATGAGTATTCTATTACATGCAAATAAAAAGGCAATGAATTTTTTGTTAAAGAACCTGGCAATATTGCTGCAATAAATGATCTTCAGATGATGGTACGGCTGCAATGATATTTAGCTTCTCCTTCCGTCTGGTGCTCCGGATAAGATCCCAATGCTTAGGCGCTTCCAGGAGTGATGAAAGATGATCTTAATGAAAGGCGTTTTCTCCAGAACCAAAGTACGGCTCAAAAGAAGGTGGTACGGCCTGCAGCAAGTATGGCTGTGTACAGCAGCAAATAGTAATAGGTACGGCTCCCTTTAAAGCCTCCAGAATATCAATAAGAATGGGCGCCTTGATTGCAGTAAGCTTTCCAGATGAAACCTATGCTGAAACTCTGTAAATAAATAATCTCTGAAGTTCTATGATCTCTTCTGGATGAAGAAACCTCTGTGCTGGCAATAAATCAGATGTTATTTCACACCCTCTGAACTGCTTCGATGGAGATGGCTCGTTCCCCAAAGAATTTCGAACTTGAAACCCTAAAGCTTCTTGCTCAGATCAAGTTGATCAATTTTCAATTCACAATAATCACATAATGGCTCTATTTTCAATGTAAATGGCTTATATTTCTCAAAAGTGCGATTTCCTCAATAATAGGGTTTATTAAAAATTCGACTTCTCTTCTTTTTAATTTTTCAATAGTCTCAACTCAAATTTTTAATTATAAAATATAATTAAAAATTGGCCCCCTCTGATGATGGCGCACCCCTCAAGAAGAATCACTTAAGTTATAATTTAATATTATAACTTTATATTATAATCATTAAATAATTAATACAATTAAATATTAATATTTCTCTCGTTACTCATCCGATGACTGTTCCGTCTGAAGCTGACGAACACTGAAGTGATTCTGAATGCTGCCAAAGCCATACTGCTAAAAATAGCAGGGGTCCCACGCTGACTGCCAGGGACTGCTAAAAATAGCAACTCAGCAAGAAGTCTCCGATCGAGCCCAAACGAAAGCCTACTGATCAAACTCTGCCAATTGAAGCTGAGCCAAGCTCCGAAGTGACCCTCTATCCAGTCTATCGGCCTACGAGGGTCGTGTGATAGGCCAATCCTGTACTCCGAGAGATGTCACTGAGAAGGGGACATGACAGTCCGCCCCTCCTGAAATTGCTTGTCCTCAAGCAATCTCAATGCCGGATGCTGCAGAATCTCCTCGCTCTCCCATGTCGCATCCTCAACAGGCAAATCTCTCCATTTCACCAGATATTCCCTGATAGTCCTCCGACGCAACTGTCTCTCCCTATACTCCAGGATGGACTCAGGTACTAAAATCAACTTTCCCTCATCATCTAAGGGAGGTAGAACTGCAGATGGTATCACACGATGACCCAACGCCTTCTTGAGGCGTGATACATGAAAAACGTTGTGTACCCTGCTCTCTGCTGGAAGCTCAAGCTCGTAAGCCACCTCGCCAACTCTCCTCAGGATCCTGAAAGGACCGTAATAACGTGGCTTGAGCTTTTCTGACCCACTCTTCCTAAGAGTGGACTGACGGTAAGGCTGCAGCATGAGGTAAACCATGTCACCAACCTCGAAATGCCTCTCCGTCCTCTTCTGATCCACATACTGTTTCTACTAATTTTGTGCCTTGGCTATATTTTCCTTGAGAGCCCTCATAGTGTCCTGACTCTCCTGCAACCAACCTCCTACACTCGGCACTCTACTGTCGCTCAGTAGCAAATCAAGGAAACTCGGCGCCTCATACCCGTACAACGCCATGAAGGGTGACATCTGAATGGTCATATGGAATGTCGAGTTATAACAATACTCACACAAATGTATCCATTTGACCCACGCCTTCTGCTGCCCTGCTATATAATTCCTGAGGTACCCTTCCACCCACTTATTTACTATCTCCGTCTGCCCATCTGTCTGTGGATGATAACTCGTGCTCGGAGTGAGCTCGGTCCCACAAAGTCTGAAAACCTCTTGCCAGAAATTACTCAGGAACCGACTATCTTTGTCGCTCACAATGCTCCGAGGCAACCCATAAAGTCTGAATACCTCGCGAAAGAATACCTTTGCTACCTGTGTAGCGATATAAGTCGTGGTGATCGAAAAGAAGTGGGCATACTTCGTAAGCCGATCCACAACTACATATATGCAATCACGCCCTTGGGCTTTAGGCAAGCCCGTAATAAAGTCCATCGACAGGCATTCCCACTTCCTGTCAAGAATCGGAAGTGGCTGCAACAACCCTGCTGGGTACGTGTTCTCCTGCTTGTTCTGCTGACAAACAGGGCACTCACGCACATACTGAAGAACATCTCCCTTGAGTCCTTTCCATGTGAACCTCTCCCATATCTGCCTGTAAGTTTTGAAGTATCCGGGATGTCCTGCTGTAGGCATGTCATGAAAGGCCCGCATAACAATGTTCTTCACCTCTGACCCTGGGATCAAAAATATCCTGTTCTTGTAAATGATCAAGTCATTTACAAGTGTATACCTGGTATCAACTGCTGATCCCTCAACAATGCTGGAGGCCCAACTATCCTTGGCATACTCTGTCACTATCATATGCCTCCAATCCTCCGAGATATGAACCATAGTGCTCAAATACGGTCTACGTGAAAGTGCATCAGCCACTACGTTCTGTGTACCTTTGATATATGAGATATCAAAGTCATAAGCCTGCAACTTACTGACCCACTTCTGCTGTCTATCATTGAGATCTCGCTGCCCCAAGAAGTGTCTCAAACTATTATGATCAGTTTTAATGCAAAACTTGCTGCCAACAAGATATTGTCGGAACTTTGCTAAGGCATGCATAATCGCGAGCATCTCCTTATCATATATGCTATACAGTCTCTCTGGTCCTCTGAGCTTGCGGCTCTCATACACAATCGGGTGCTTGTCCTGCATAAGCACCGCACCAATGCCCTCACCTGATGCATCGCATTGAAGCTCGAACGGCTTCGTAAAGTCAGGTAGTGCCAAAACAGGGCATGTGGTCATCAACTCCTTGAACTTCATAAAACACTCCTGTGCCTCAGAAGTCCAAACAAAAGCCCCCTTCTTCAGTAAATCTGTCATCGGGGCTGCATGTCGTGAATAACCATTCACGAATCTGCGGTAGAACCCACATAAACCGAGAAACCCTCTCAACTGTGTCAGGTTTGCCGGTGTAGGCCAATCAACAATGGCGCGGATCTTTTCAGGATCCATACGCACTCCATCTGCACTGATAATATGACCTAGATATAGCAATTCGGTCATCCCCAAGTCACACTTGGATTCCTTGGCATACAAGGACTCCCTCTCCAAAATACTCAATACGGTCCCCAAATGAGCCAAGTGCTCCTGCCATGTCCTGCTATATATGAGAATATCATCGAAGAAGACTAACACAAACCTCCTCAACAATGAATGAAAAACCCTGTTCATCGTAGACTGAAAGGTAGCTGGTGCATTAGTGAGCCCAAATGGCATCACTACGAACTCAAAGTGCCCACAATGACATCTGAAGGTTGTCTTCTCTATGTCCTGCTCACGGACTCTGATCTGATGATAACCCGACCGTAAATCAATTTTGGTAAAGTAACAGGCACCATGGAGCTCATCAATAAGCTCGTCAATCCTCAGTATCGGGTACCTGTTCTTAATTGTCCTCTTATTCAGGACCCTGTAATCAATACACATGCGCAATGTTCCATCCTTCTTCTTAACCAAGACAACCGAAGAAGCGAATGGCGATTTGCTAGGCCGAATGTGACCCATAGCCAGTAACTCCTTTATTGTCTTCCCTATCTCATCCTTTAACCTCTTAGGATGCCTGTAAGGAGTTATCATCACGGGCTTAGCGCCCTCCTCGAGCTCAATAATGTGCTCTATGCCCCTGTCTGGCGGTCTACCTGGCGGAATATCACTGAACACCTTATCATGCTTAATCCTCAACTTCTGAATGTTCGGATGATATTCTATCTTTTGCTGTCCCTCCTGTGTAGGTGCTAAATGACACTCGGCAGCCCACTCTACCATGTCGTGACGCATGAGCCGCTCCATCCGACGAAAAGAAATTGTTTTGATGTCGCTGTCCCGTATTGCTTTTAATATGTGTGTCTTCCCATTGACATCAAAACGGATCTCCATATCCTTGAGACGAAGAGTGACTTCCTCCAATGAATGAAGCCACTTCATTTCCAAGACCAAATCAATATCCCCCATATTAACAACATAGTAATCAGCCGTGAACTCATAATTGTTCAAGCGTAAAGGGAGATCCTTTATCATGCGTTCACACCTCAGCGTGTGCCCGTCGGCTACCTTAACTCTAATCCCTTCGAACTCCTCAGTGATGAGTCCGCATTTTTCAACAAACCTAGCATCAATGAAATTATGTGTGGCTCCTGTATCAAGAAGGGAGATGACCCTCTGTCCTGCTAACACACCCCGAATCCTGAATGAGCCCTCCTGCTGAATGCTAGATAGCCGTGCCTCCTGTATCTGAAGCTCTGGCTCTGTCTCAGCTCTAGGCTCTGGAGCCTCTGACTCTGAATCCTCGGAACTCTCTTGCTGTTCGGAATTTTCTGATTCTGAGTCCTCATAATATGCCCACATCACTCGATTTGCCTTGCCCTTAGGTCTTAGAGGACAATCATGATTGGCGTCATACGGTCCTTTGCAGTAGAAGCAAAGCTTCTTCCTGCGTAGGTCATTAAGGGCCTCACGATCCAAAGGTGGTGCTGCTGATTTACCTTTTGAATTATTTTTAAAGTCTGATTTTTCTTTGTTAAAATCAGATTTGTCCTTATTTCTGTTAAAGCCCTTATTATCTCTGAATGATGAAGAACCTCTGGAGTTAAATCTACTAGAAGGTGCTGCTAACTCCATGCTTCGTGCTTTCTTCATCGCCTCCTGTAAAGAAGGAGGATCAAAGGCTTTGATCCAACCTCTCAGTGGCTCTGTCAAACCCTCCAGGAAGAGTACTACCAATCGCCTCTCTGAAATGTTCGGAACCATGACTGATAACTTCTGAAAGTCACCAATATAGGATTCCAAACTGCCACTCTGTCTCAACTGAGCCAAGTCTCTGAAGTAGGATTCTAGATCCTTCCTGTCAAACCGCTCAACCAATCTATCCACAAACTCCTGGTATGGCGTGATCCTGTCATGCTGTAAGGTCACCATACCGTGATGCCACCAATCGTAAGCTACTCCCTCAAGATGCAGTGTCGCATACCGGATAGCATCTCTCTCAACCATCGGGCGTAATGTGAGGAATGTGTCTAACTTACTGATCCATGCCTGGGTTGTCACCTTGCCACTACCATCGAACATCGCTAGATTGAGTTTGTTCGTAGCATGTTTTAGGTCATTGTTCTGATGTCTAGGTCTCCAATCCTGTCGTCCTCTGCGATATTCTCTCCTCTGTGTAACAAATCGGTCAAAGGAAATCCTCTCTCTGACATCAGGTGGTACTAACTCCCACTCCTCGTTCGCTGCCATAAGTGTATCTACGAACAACTCCTCATGCTCCTCACCTGCAATAGCCTCATCGGGCTCTTGTCTCACAAAAGTAGGCCTAGTGGGCCTGTCTGCTATCCGTGAAACAGTCCTAGGTGCTCTCCGAGATCCTGCATCACTCCTGTTATCGTCACGCTGTGGTGACAGTCTCCTCTGTATACCTAACCTCTGGATTGCCACTGCCAACTGCTGTAGCACATCGTTAGACTGCCGCTGACCTGCTCGTAAGTCTCTGAGAGTGTCTAAAACCTCGGCATCGTCCTGATCTCTAGGTATATCTGCTCTGTCAGCCCTGTCATTCCTGTCAGCCATGTTTCCTGGCTGCCTACTCAAATTCCGTTGCCTATCAATCAAGGCACGTCTGCGTGTATAATACCTGTAAGGTTCAAACTCGTCTGGCTGCATATGATGGCTAAACCCTCAGGATGGCAGGATTTAGCTCTGATACCACTGTAGAAACCCTTGTTTCCCCGTTTTCTCTGTATTTGACTATTTTTCTGATTTTTGAAGGTTTTTGGTTTTTTTACTGTTTTTGAGGTTTTTGCATAAATAATGAAGATGGCGATTTTGCAATAAATGAAGAATAAATACTATAAAAATTATATAACTCTAGAAATGATGATATACGGATGCCAGTATATTTATTTGTCCTCTGAGACGATTACAATGAGTATTCTATTACATGCAAATAAAAAGGCAATGAATTTTTTGTTAAAGAACCTGGCAATATTGCTGCAATAAATGATCTTCAGATGATGGTACGGCTGCAATGATATTTAGCTTCTCCTTCCGTCTGGTGCTCCGGATAAGATCCCAATGCTTAGGCGCCTCCAGGAGTGATGAAAGATGATCTTAATGAAAGGCGTTTTCTCCAGAACAAAAGTACGGCTCAAAAGAAGGTGGTACGGCCTGCAACAAGTACGGCTGTGTACAGCAGCAAATAGTAATAGGTACGGCTCCCTTTAAAGCCTCCAGAATATCAATAAGAATGGGCGCCTTGATTGCAGTAAGCTTTCCAGATGAAACCTATGCTGAAACTCTGTAAATAAATAATCTCTGAAGTTCTATGATCTCTTCTGGATGAAGAAACCTCTGTGCTGGCAATAAATCAGATGTTATTTCACACCCTCTGAACTGCTTCGATGGAGATGGCTCGTTCCCCAAAGAATTTCGAACTTGAAACCCTAAAGCTTCTTGCTCAAATCAAGTTGATCAATTTTCAATTCACAATAATCACATAATGGCTCTATTTTCAATGTAAATGGCTTATATTTCTCAAAAGTGCGATTTCCTCAATAATAGGGTTTATTAAAAATTCGACTTCTCTTCTTTTTAATTTTTCAATAGTCTCAACTCAAATTTTTAATTATAAAATATAATTAAAAATTGGCCCCCTCTGATGATGGCGCACCCCTCAAGAAGAATCACTTAAGTTATAATTTAATATTATAACTTTATATTATAATCATTAAATAATTAATACAATTAAATATTAATATTTCTCTCGTTACTCATCCGATGACTGTTCCGTCTAAAGCTGACGAACACTGAAGTGATTCTGAATGCTGCCAAAGCCATACTGCTAAAAATAGCAGGGGTCCCACGCTAACTGCCAGGGACTGCTAAAAATAGCAACTCAGCAAGAAGTCTCCGATCGAGCCCAAACGAAAGCCTACTGATCAAACTCTGCCAACTGAAGCTGAGCCAAGCTCCGAAGTGACCCTCTTTCCAGTCTATCGGCCTACGAGGGTCGTGTGATAGGCCAATCCTGTACTCCGAGAGATGTCACTGAGAAGGGGACATGACACAAGAAATGCTAACTTTTTGGAGACATTGTATATGGTTTGTTGTTAAAATTATATGCATCTGTACGTATTTATGTATGTATATATGTTATTTGTGTATGTATATATACATGCATGATACATACATAAACAGGTAGGTAATTGGTGCAGTAACAAGAAATGCCAACTTTTTGGAGACACCGGGTATGGTTTGTTGTTAAATGTATATGCATATGTATGGATTTATGTAAATATTTATGTATGTATGTGTATGTATTTATATATGTATATATGTTATATGTGTGTATATATACATACATGAAACATACACACACACACACACACACACACACACACACATATATATATATATATATTCTCATACCCATACCCAAGGAAAAAAAATTGTTGTATCCCCATACCCATACCCATACCCAAACCGGTAACTTAGGTTGTAACAAAAGAAATACCCAATCTCCCTCTTTAAAAGGCCTCTCACTACAATGTTGATCTTCTTTTTGTTTCATTTGATTTTGAGCCATAAGTAAATTATTCTTAACGATTTGCAATATTTCTTGATGGTGTTGAATATGATCCTCTACTACATGAGTTTTGGAATGAGATTGTAAACAAGTAGGAGATGGTGAGGGGCAGACATAAAGAGCCTCAAATGGAGTCATTTTAGTGGATGTGTGAAATAAAGTGTTGTACCACCACTCTGCTAGTGGTAGCCATTTGGACCATTGTGTTTGTTTATCAAAGGCTAAACAATGTAAATATCCTTCCAAACATTTATTCACAATTTCTATTTGGCCATTTGATTGTGGATGGTGCTAGTTTTGTCCCCCACATTGTAAATAAGTTTGTTCAAAATATGCTAATGAAGATAGACTCACAATCACTCACTATGATTTTGGGAATTCCATGAAGTTTTTGTACATTTCCCATGAATACCTTTGCAACAATACTAGCATGAAATGGATGAGAGAGTCCATAAAAATGTGCATACTTAGTGAGTTATCCACAACAACCAAAATTACATCAAGATTATCTGACTTTGGGAACTTTGTAATGAAGTCCATTGATATTTCCTCCCAACATTGTGTTGGGATTCCCGATTGTTGTAAGAGGCCTAGAGTCTTTATTGTTTCACCTTTATTTCTTTGGCCTATCAAACATTCAGCCACAAATTTCTTTTCATCTGCTTTAAGACCTTCCGAAAAGAAATATTTCTTCATATGATGATAGGTTTTTAAAAACCTTGAATGTCCTCCTATTGGTGAATCATGCATTTGAAATAAAATACTATCTTTCAACTAAGAATTTTTACATAGAACTAACCTATCTTTGTACCATAATGAATTTCCTTTCCAAACATACTTATCGAAAGAAGATGGGTTGTGTTGAAGTTTTGGAATGAGATTCTTTATTTGAGGATCATGTTGCCACTATGCAACTTCTAACCATTTAAGTTGTGATAAAGAAATGGGACAAATATTTGCTTCCTCTACTTCTTGACAAGAAAGAGCATCAATTGCAATATTTTCCTTACCCACTTTTGCTGCTCTTCTAAAGATAATCGTTGCTCCAAAAACCATTTGTCTCTCATGATCCATCTTGACTTTGAAATGCCTTCCCATTAAATATTGATACCATTGTTTAATTGTATGGACAATGTTTTACATTCCTATCTCATATGTGGGCCTTATCAAGTGTTTGCCTTTGAGTTGTCAACTCTCAAACACTATGGAACACCCTTCTTGCATTTATACTGCCCCAATACCATGTCTAGAGGTATCATATTCTACCACAAGTGTCTTAGAAAAGCCCGAAGTAGCTAGCATAGGAGTTGAAGGGAAATTCTTTTAGTTGTTGGAAGGGTTGGGTGGTTACCTCTGACCATGAAAATGAATCCTTCTTTAAAAATGTTGTTTAGGGTGTTGCAATATGACCATAGTTACAAACAAATCTTCTATAGTATCTTGTTAGATGCAAAAATCCTCTCAAACCTTTGATATTCTTGGGTATTGGCCACTCTTTTATTGCTGTAATCTTCTTGGAGTCCACCTTAACACCTTCATGTGACACCACATGTCCCAAGTATTCTACTTCTTTCACCCCAAGGACACATTTGGACTGCTTGGCACAAAATTGATCATCTTTCAATACTTCTAATATCTCCTTACATGTTGCAAATGTTCTTCCCATGATTTACTATACATAAGGACGTCATCAAAGAATACCAACACAAATTTGCGAAGAAATGGTTGGAACATTGAATTCGTGAGGCTTTGAAAAATTGATGGAGCATTAGTGAGACCAAATGGCATTAGTAATAATTCATAATGTCCCTCATGTATTTTAAAGGCAATTTTATGTATATCCTTGTCCTTTATATGAATTTGATGATAACCTAGAACAAATCTAACTTAGTAAAGAAAATTGTGCCATTTAATTCATCTAATACTACCCTTTCCCTACAACTGTTAACGTTCTCACCAAATACTCCCAATATGGACTATTTGCCACATTGAAAGGAAATTTATAATATCAAAAACTTGTGCATGCCTTATCTACTTCTTTTTGCACCTTCTTGTTCCACCTATACCTTTTAGTGAAGGTTGTGCTCCAATTATGTTTATAGACACAAAAAACCTTTATGACTGGGCTCTACTCAAGCTAGATGAGGTGGATGTGCCATTTATGTATGGATCGCAACTAGAGCCCACAATGCCTATTGTATCTACCTCAATGGTTGCTGGAAATTTGAGAGCAATGGCTGCTTGTATCTCTAATTTCTTCTCATCCAATAATGCAAAAAGAGCTAGCATCTCTAGTTTCACTTTTGTGGCAATTGGATGTATCTTGGCATTGCAATTAGGAATTGATGCTTCCATTAAGCTTCTTCGTGCACCAAGTACAAATCATAGCCCCCCTACCAATCCTATTACAACATGTCTCCAAGAAAAATCACTACTTCTAGAGGGTTTACTTCCAAGGGGGTGGCATCCACTTGCTAAGTCCAAATCTGATGCAAAGTTGGATGCAATTTTATATTAACCTACAACATTAATAAAAACAAAAAAGTAACATTTAAAAAAAATACAATTATTTAAATTTTTTTAGTTATGTAAAATTTAAATGCATTTGAAAAATTGAAACATAATATGGTAATTGAATAATAATCAAATCAATGAATTTGCCAAAAATAACATATTTTTACCCTAAAATGTAAACTTGTGTAATTGTAAATAGGCAAAACAATTTACAAAAATTGAACTCAATGCAATAAAATTTGTGAATTTTACATGCTATAAAAGATTTAAGATGCCAATAAATTAGAAATATTTATATGCTTAAAAAAAACAGAAAAAAGAAGGAACTGATCTACAAATCTAAAACTCAAGAAAATTGTTCTTCAAATCCCTTAAATAGATCCTTGCAATTTTCTCTACAATGTTGTCATGCTAGTATGTGTGTCTAATGTGAGCAGATGTGACTTATCAAGCGACAAAAATGCATTTTTTGAGTGTCTAATCTGTGTTTTTGGCACATACAATGCACAACACAAGTTGCAGAGTTGAACTCGCCAACTACTTGCCGAAAATTTGAAAAAACTTGCCCAAAAATCTTTGCGAATAAACCCTAAAAAAACTTAACAAAGCAAAAAACTAGTGAGTACTCGTCATCTTGCCAAGTTATCCAACTATGGGTTGGCATATTTGGCAATGCATCACAAACTTCCTTAAATTACTACCCATCCTTTATCACTAGCAGCTACTAGATAGTTGGGCTAGAGTCCTATCCACACCAAAATGACCAACTATACTTCACTATTTATCTCTCAAATAAGATCTTTCTTGATTGAGCCTTGAGGAACACACAACTATTGCCCCTTGAAAAGCAATCCTTCTTGCAAAAAATAATCTAACCATGGTGTTTTATCCATGGTAGCAAGACTTAGGGCATGGTACTCTTGACTCATCAAAATCCCTAACTTCCATATTCACAACCTACCATTTCCACTTGCATGTGAGTTAACAACAAACTCCTCATACTTAACGCATCAGCTTCTCTATTTGACTTGGCACTCCTGTGCTTAAGAGCAAAAGAATAGCTTTGAAAAGCTTCAATTCACCTTAGTAATCTTCTTCTTCAAAATTTCAAAACCCTTCTAAGATTCTAATATCCACACAAATTTATTCTTGTCTCCCCTTATAATTGTGGTGATTGGAGCACAAATACTGCTGAAATTACTTATAAATTTGCAATAGAAGGCTGGGAGTCCAAGGAAATTTCATACACCAAAGGTATTTCTTGGAATTGATCACTCCAAAATCACCTTTACCTTCTCAAAATCCATGTGTAAACCTTCTTGAGACACCACAAATCCCAAATAGACAAGTTCGATATACATGAAACTACACTTCTTCATGTTGACAAATAGCCTCTCCTCTTCAAGTCTATTCGATACTAGCCACAAAAGCCTCATGTGCTCCTCTTTACTTCTACTAAAAATCAAAATATCATCAAGATACACAATCACGAACTTACACAAGAAAGGTTTCAGCATTTTGTTCATCAACAACATAAAAGTGCTGGAGAAATTGATTAAGCCAAATGGCATGACCAGCCACTCATACAACCCACCTTTGGTCTTGAAAGCAATCTTCCACTTGTCTTCTTCTTTGATTCTAATTTGGTGATACCCATTCTTCAAATCTATCTTTAAAAAGTACTTGGGACCACTCAAATAGTCCATAAGATCTATTATTTGAGGTAAGAGAAAGCAGTACTTGATATTGATCTTGTTGATGGTTGTAGAATCTGTACAAGTTCTCCATTATTAATTCTTCTTGGACAGTAAAACCATTGGTACAACACATTAACTTAGGCTCTCTTTGATCAAACAAACCCTTATCTAAAAGTTCCTTCACTTGCCCATTTATCTCCTCATTCTGTAATAGTGTCAATCAATAAACTGCCTTGTTTGGGAGTATGAATCAGGGAATGAAATCCATACGATGACTCATTGGTGGTAGACCTTTAGGGAGATCATCTAAAATAGTCTACATGAATTCAAGTAGACCTTCAATTTCCTTAGGAACCTCACACTGTTTCTTTGTTGTCCCAACATGCATAAATTTGGAAACTAAAGCCCAATATTCCCGTGTTTCTTTCATTGTACTCGAGTTCCTTTCCTATAATCATCAAAGCATTGCTACTACTGCCCAATTTTTCCTTCTTGTCCTTTAATGGGCTCAAAGTGTACTTATTACCATTCTTCTCCAAAGTAACAGTGTTGACTCTTCCATCATGGATAGCCTTTCTAGGCCTTTCCCAAAGACAATCCATATGCATCACATCACACCATACATCATCTCTGTAAGACCCAATTTAAAAATTAACAAGACGTTGCTCAATCGTTGTTAGTTGATGGCCTTTTTGATGCCAAGATACCCTCTTTGGACTAGGATGCTCTACTTATCTCAATCCTATTTTCTCTACCATTTCAGTAGAAACCACATTGTTAGTGCTTCCACTATCAATGATGACCTTACAACATTTAGCTTCTGATTTGCATATGGTTTAGATGAGACTCCTGAAGAGAACACATAAAATACTGAGAGGGGGGGAGGGCGAGGGTGAATCAGTATTTTAAAACTTTCAAACTCAAACCACAAGAATCAGAGGTAAAAACAGTAAGTGCAAACATCAAAGAGGGGAACACTATATTTCACATGGAAAGCAGTTTCGGGTAAAAAACCATGGCAGAACTATGCTTTCATTAACGTAAACAACTTTCTACGCATTCTCACAACACGCCATTTCTGGACTTTTTGACTTCAAAAACTAATCTGCATATACATAAACACTGTTTTGATTCTGAAGACTTCCTGTGCTCAAACTTAACTTCTTCTCCTACAACGCATCAATCCTTTCACTCAGTCCATTTACAATACACAAACAGAAACACCCTCATGTGACATGACTTTCTCACCAAAAATAATAGCACGGCTTACACACATATTCTGCTCAGAGAAACACATCAAAAGAATGAAAGACACAAGTAATTCCTCACAAAACTACACGCCAAGACATTCACGAATCTTCTCTACTCATTCTTTTTGCCATCACTACCACACCGATTTGAATGAAGATTCATCATTAATCACTGAAAAATGAAAGAGTGCCATATTAAAACGCCACACACACCATGTCTTACAGCCACGACTCCATTTCTCACAGCCACGAAAACTTTTCTTACAGCCACAAGTAACTACAAAACAAACTGAATGAGCACAACTTTTCAAAATAACACTGGCTACATAGAATTTGCATTCGATAATACCATGCAGGCCTTCAGTGTTCTACTTGAAAAATCTCAACCGTTTCACAGGCCCTTATATTTTTATTCATCTCCAAACTTGACTTAACAAAATACATATTAACAGGTGGTTAATCTATTTCCGACTTTCATTAAAGACCCGATATCCTTATACGCTGCATATGCACAGGTATAAGTCGTCTCTCCAATCCATAACATCTGGACATAAACAGGCTTTTCGGGGTATATTTCTTGCCCAGACTCACTCAGAAAAATGCATCACTTCTCCTAGACTTGGCAATATTCAACACCACATAACTGTCTGCCCACAGAGAGTAAAGTTCAATACAGAATTAACTTCATCGGCTCATAAATGAAAAACACGTCACCTTTTTTGATACCATGCAAAGCATGGAATTACTTTTGTGTTCAACAAAACAAGCTGCCCGCATCTTCACTCCTCCATGATGCCATAAAATTAAAACGCCATAGATATAGCACACTGTTGACAAATAATGTGTTGCCAAACATACACAGCCGTCAGCCAAATAAAGATGTCTCTGATAAACAAAGTCACCACCACTAAAAACTTTGTCAGAAATTTGTATAGAATCTTGAAGGAAAGTCGTCAACATTTAATTACAAGAGAAAACGTCGCTAAAAGAAGACTCTGGGAAAATAGAAGCCGTCAGAAATCAATTACAAAGTCGACATGGCATAAATCGTGCTACTTCAAAAGACCGAAACATTTGACTATTCAACCGCTGACATGGGATGGCTGATTTGGCACAAAATGTGACTTGGCAATTTTTTAAAAACAAAATGCTGACAAAGTAAGCAAGTAGCTCAAGTAAACAAGCAAGCACCTCAAGTAAGCAAGCAAGCACCCAAGTACCTTGACATCAATAACAAAATATTCAGCAAACAAATCCTTCATTGCAATGGTTCTTTAGTCCATCTTTTCTGGTTTCAATAATGCTCTTTTCATTATGAGTGTCTCTTCATGTTCAAGTTCTTCAATGTGCTCTGGTTGTGCAATCAATTCTTTATGAACTTGTACAATATGAATGTTGGCTTCACATGATCTTCTTTATTCATTCTATGCCCCTCGGCACTTATAGGCCATATGTCCAATGCAACCACATCTAAAACACATTCCAACAAAGGTTCTTCCCCTTCCTCTACCATAAGATCCTCTTCCTCTTGAATGATATGAGCCACCTCTTGACACTTGATTATGGATTTCAGAAGTTCTAGTTTCTCCATTCTCATTTTGACCTCTTCCAATATTTGGCTAAGCCCTTCCCCTAGTGAATTTAACTCTACTTCTAGTTGTAACTGAACATCCTCATGAGGTTTGATTGAGTCTCGTGATGGTGAGCTTTTATAATTGATTAAAAACATCGAGTGGAGAATCAATAGAGTCCAAGTTGACTTTAACAAATGATAAGAGACGTAAAGTTCCCTAATGATGACATTGATGCAAAATCCTCACACGGTTATAAGCCAGAAGCACTCTTGAATTTTAACAAATGATTACAAGAGCTGACCTTACACCCTTCAATCAAGCATTTGACCATAAAACAATTGAAAAACATTTTTTCCTAAATGTTAGTTCTTCCAAGCTTATTCATCTAAAGGGATTCTTAACTAATGGGCACTAATTCTAGTGATGCAGGATTGAATCACCACCAAAGATGTTCCTGAATCATATGTAGTGCAAAATCCAATCCAAATCAACATCTTGCCCAAAGTTTTTAGAGTTGGCTGAGTAGTCTGGGACTCTGTATAGTTGTCAACTCCTTGTTTTATGATTTCCCAGTCAAAACATAATGGTACAATTTCAGAAAGGGTTTCAGTTCGTACCAAACTTCTATTTATTGAAAGTTCACAAATAACATCACTCAATGAAAGCAAATAGATGGTCATTGTAGAGATCTAACAATTGGCAAGCATACCTTGATTGAAAAGCAATTACAATCACAAATCATGGGCAGAAGTTTGTACATCAGAGAAGAACATGTAAAGTGAATTGCATCCCTCTTATTCTCTGAAATGGCGCTTTCAGGGAGAACTCAGTCGGGATTTCCACCATTTCAAATGTTTGTAGCCAGCACCCTGTATGGAAAGGGTGCCTTCCTGAGTGTTGAAGTGGTTCTTCGACTCAAAGTCTCATGGGCTTAACAAATCAAAACACATCTAATGGTCAGAAACTCACACGTCTCATCTTTAAACTTTTTGAGACATTAGCAATGGCATTTTAAAAAATAGTCCACAGAGCAGCAGATTCAGGATACCCTTCTATGATCTCGCCAACAAATTTGATTATAAGCCAGAAGCACTGTTGAATTTCAACAAATGATTACAAGAGCTGATCTTACACCTTTCAATCAAGCATTTGATTGCAAAATAAGTTCTTCCAAGTTTATTCAACTAAACGGATTCTTTACTAATGGGCAGTGATTCTAGTGATACAAGATTGAATTACCACCAAAGATATTCCTGAACATCTGGCCCAAAGTTTCTAGAGCTGGTTGAGTAGTCTGGACTCTGTATAGTTGTCAACTCCTTGTTTTGTGATTTCCCAGTCCAAACATAATGGTACAATTTCAGAAATAGTTTCAGTTGGTACCAAACTTCTATGTATTGAAAGTTCACAAATAACACCACTCAATGAAAGCAAATAGATGGTCATTGTAGAGATCTAATAATTGACTAGCATACCTTGATTGAAGAGCAATTACAATCACAAATCATCGGCAGTAGTTTGTACATCAGAGGAAAACATGTAAAGTGAATTGCATTCCTCTTATTCTCTGAAATAATGCTCTCAAGGAGAATTGAGTCGGAATTTCCACCATTTCAAACGTTTATAACCAGCACCCTGTATGGGAAGCACCTTCCTGAGTGTTGAGGTGGTTCTTCGACTCGAAGTCTCGTCGGCTTAACAAACCAAAACAGATCTAATGTGGACGTCTCACCTTTGATTTTTTTGGGACATTAGCAATGGCATTTTTATAAATAGTCCATAGAGCAGCAGATTCAGGATTCCCTTGTATGATCTCGCCAACAAATCTGGCCTCCGGTAGCAGCAATATATTAAAAAGTCGCGTTGGCATAACCTTCCCCACTCCATTGATAGATGCCATATTTTGCAAAACTAAAAATCTGGGCCTCATTACCTTCTCCAAACTCATTGTCAACATGCGTGGGCGCTTTACCACAAAGTCTATCGAGAGTTCCATGTGATAGAGAATAAAGTTCATCTTGTTCTTCATGTTTTCCGCAGACAGTGAGAGGAGTAAAGGGCAAGCCCTAAGTAATTCCATCGCTTCTGCAAGTGAGAAGCCGCAAAGCCGAAGATTATCTATCTTGGCCTCTAATATTTCGATAGGGAAGTTGACCACCATGCTGACAACATATTTGTGCAGTTTGCTTCCCTTGCCAATGCCAATTTTGTGAATGAAATCAAGTTGGGCAGGCATTAAAGAACTGCACCTCAGAACCACAGGGTTTACCAACAAAAAATTTGTGAGCTCTAATCCACGAAAACCATATTCCTCCCAAAAAGCAACCGAGGGTTTCAGGGTGTTCTGTAACGGACATTTAAGAATTGATGGATTAGTCGTAATTGCTTTGATCAGAAAATGCTGTGACGGGAATACAGTCTTGAGAAGCTCAATGTTGGAGCGGAGATCCTCCAGCTTAATGGCCAAGATGCGCGGCACTCTGGTTGCAAGTTTGGCTACATTTTCCCCCTCCATGCCGGAATCTTTAAGCACGAGAACCTTGGGCTCGATCACTTCCGCACTTGTCTGCAAAAGTGAGGGCTGAGATCTGATAATTTTTGCAATGTGATCGTCACTGAAGCCGTGCATGTTGAGCATACCCACGAGCTGTTGAACCTTATCCAGAGTTTTCTGCCGCCGCAGCGTGGGCTCATATTTCAACATTTTTGCGACTTCAGCTGAAGACATGTTAAATCTCGTGGTGACGAAGTGCGCGACGAGGTTTTGTGAAGGGGCATTGCTGGTGCTAACATTACTCTCAGCAAGAACTGAACAATTATTGCGAAAATGGTTTGGCGGTTTAGCTAACAGGCTGCTTGGCACAAGGAAGCGGCAGAATAGTTTGCTGTTCATGTTTCAACTGGCGAAGCAGGTACAAATTACAGAGGACGATCTAGGGTTTCTCTGGGAGAGATGCCGTGCGATCAAATAATCCAGTTCTAAATAAAAACTAGCAAGCAAAGACATCGACAGGTTCCTGCGGTGTTTTGGTCATTTAAATTATTACTATAAACTAAACATTCCCTAAGCTTCGGCTGCGGTGCCATGGAGGTTCATTAATTTTGTAGTCTCAGTAAGATTGAAATTTTAAGTTCGTGGAAGTTGGTGTTTCATTAGTATTTTTAACAATAATTAATGTCAAACGATTTGGTCAGAAATTTATTCTTTGAAATTTAAACTTAACGCCAAGGAAAAAATTTAGCCTCCAATATACCTCCTTAAATTTGAAAATAAGGGATCTTATTTATCAAAAACGTCTTCATGAGATCCCTCTTGTTCATGAAAATAGTTCTTAAAACTCTATTATGGAACAACATCCTTAATATAGGCTAATCCAATAAGATGCATACATATAAGCATGAACTAACAATTGGACCTGGAGATTTAATGGGCATATTGTTCGTTTTGTGATCATAGTAATTTTTTGCTAGAGATGGGTAATTTACCTATAGTCAAATCTTCAATGATATAAAAGATGATCCAAAATGTATAGCTATTAGTCAACAAGATCATGGCAACAATAGTTTCAATCAATTTAGTCACAAAAAAATTGTGGGAAACAAATATAATATCACAAGGGTTATATCGTACCCTTCTAAATTTCCAAAGTCATTAAATAGTTAAAACTTTGTGTGTACTAAGTGAACATAATAAGTCTAAAATGGAACAAGATGGAAGCCACATTTATTTTCTAGGTGAATATTAAATTATATAATAATCATGCAAATTGAATGCACATTAGTGAACCTAATAATATAGATCCAAAAATATTCACGCTAACAAAAAAATATATCTCACAATACAATTGAATGTCACATATTTCTTCCAAATGAATAGTATTTTTGTCTTACTTGAGTTTTAGAGTAAAGCAAGCTAAGCATGTGAATTTTGTTGGCATCCCATTTGATGTGTTTTTTTTCTTGTTGTTATACTCCCATATTGTACATTTGACCCAACATTTATACCCGATCTAAGAGAGTTTGAATGGGCATTCCCTTCATCAATATTGTTTAAGTTTTGTTGATGCAAGTGCTTCCAAGAGTCAAAATATACATAGATAAAATAAACATAAATAGAATTAGATAAAATATATACACATAAATAAATGTAAATAAAATATACATATAGATAAAATATACATAAATATAAATATACATATACATATATAAAATACATATAAAAATATATAAATAAAATACACATATATAAAATGCACATAAATAGATATAAATAAAATACACAAATATATATATATATATATATATATATACACACATAAATAAAATACA
>CM021109.1:80477340-80571725 GCA_007115665.2 Sequoiadendron giganteum
GCTGAATTCTGAGCAAGAGCTCCTGGAAGAGACTTCTCATAAAAACATCATTTGACCTTCCTAAAACATGAGTGCCCTTGGCCTTCAGGGGCGCTTAACCCAACCAGTGTTAGCCATTTTCACAACTGGCTAAAAACCACCAATCTTCCGGCTGCAGGCTGCCAAGACATCTTCTGACTCGGCTGAGACAAGCAATAGAAAGCTGGAGCTGACACGAACACGACGAGCATCTAAAATCATCAAACAAATTTCATTGAAGGCTCCAAAACCTTGGGCGCCCTTGGCCTCTAGGGGCGCTTTTGACATTTCTGAACATTTCTAATCAAGTCTGGAACCTCAAGTTTGACCATTGACCATGACAAAATGACAACTCTGAATCACCTGCTGACAGATGCGTTGCGAAGCTGGATCAAAATGGAAACAAACCTCCTGGGTGTCACTTGATCAGAAGACTTCATCTGAAGCCTCAAAAAGATGGGCGCCCCTGGCCTCCAGGGGCGCTTTTTGACTCCAGAGTTAGAATATATTCAATTTCCCTCGTTTTGCGTTCAATCTCCAGTTTTAGGCGATATACTGATCCGTCAGACTAGTTGGCTGGCTCATTGCGAAGTTATCAGGAATCCGAAGAAGACATCTTGGAAGAGACAAATCACAAAAAGTTGATTTAGGCCTCCAAAATGATGGGCGCCTCTAGCTCAAAGTTGCACTTTTTCACTCTAGACTTAGCCATTTTTACAGGATCTTCACCTTGTCAAAAAACTCCTCTGAGACGAAGTAACTTTTTGGACAAAACTTGCCATAGAAACATCACTGAAGCATTTTGAGCTTAGCTTTCGACACCTGGCACCTGGCCATCTGCCATTGATGAGTTTAGAAAACCTAACTTCTCACTTGAAAAAAAAACTACCCACCAGGCTTAAACTGAGTTTTAACTGAATCCGACTTCACCATTGTGATCGTGAAGCAAAATAAGCCAATCAAAACAAATTTCAGCCAATTCTGACAAGTTTCAATTTTTAGGGTTTTTGACCTAAAAATAGGGGTCCAAAAACCCTAATTTTCATTTTTTTCAAATTTTGCTAGTATCTCCATGGCATGACACTGACTCAAAGCCCATACTTGAATTGCCCAAAAACTATGTTTTGACATCATTTTAACAAGGTTTAGACAATTTTAAGCAAAATGCCTTAATGAAGCAAAAAATTTGGTTTGGGTACAACAATATGGTAATTGAATAATAATCAAATCAATGAATTTGCCAAAAATAACATATTTTTACCCTAAAATGTAAACTTGTGTAATTGTAAATAGGCAAAACAATTTACAAAAATTGAACTCAATGCAATAAAATTTGTGAATTTTACATGCTATAAAAGATTTAAGATGCCAATAAATTAGAAATATTTATATGCTTAAAAAAAACAGAAAAAAGAAGGAACTGATCTACAAATCTAAAACTCAAGAAAATTGTTCTTCAAATCCCTTAAATAGATCCTTGCAATTTTCTCTACAATGTTGTCATGCTAGTATGTGTGTCTAATGTGAGCAGATGTGACTTATCAAGCGACAAAAATGCATTTTTTGAGTGTCTAATCTGTGTTTTTGGCACATACAATGCACAACACAAGTTGCAGAGTTGAACTCGCCAACTACTTGCCGAAAATTTGAAAAAACTTGCCCAAAAATCTTTGCGAATAAACCCTAAAAAAACTTAACAAAGCAAAAAACTAGTGAGTACTCGTCATCTTGCCAAGTTATCCAACTATGGGTTGGCATATTTGGCAATGCATCACAAACTTCCTTAAATTACTACCCATCCTTTATCACTAGCAGCTACTAGATAGTTGGGCTAGAGTCCTATCCACACCAAAATGACCAACTATACTTCACTATTTATCTCTCAAATAAGATCTTTCTTGATTGAGCCTTGAGGAACACACAACTATTGCCCCTTGAAAAGCAATCCTTCTTGCAAAAAATAATCTAACCATGGTGTTTTATCCATGGTAGCAAGACTTAGGGCATGGTACTCTTGACTCATCAAAATCCCTAACTTCCATATTCACAACCTACCATTTCCACTTGCATGTGAGTTAACAACAAACTCCTCATACTTAACGCATCAGCTTCTCTATTTGACTTGGCACTCCTGTGCTTAAGAGCAAAAGAATAGCTTTGAAAAGCTTCAATTCACCTTAGTAATCTTCTTCTTCAAAATTTCAAAACCCTTCTAAGATTCTAATATCCACACAAATTTATTCTTGTCTCCCCTTATAATTGTGGTGATTGGAGCACAAATACTGCTGAAATTACTTATAAATTTGCAATAGAAGGCTGGGAGTCCAAGGAAATTTCATACACCAAAGGTATTTCTTGGAATTGATCACTCCAAAATCACCTTTACCTTCTCAAAATCCATGTGTAAACCTTCTTGAGACACCACAAATCCCAAATAGACAAGTTCGATATACATGAAACTACACTTCTTCATGTTGACAAATAGCCTCTCCTCTTCAAGTCTATTCGATACTAGCCACAAAAGCCTCATGTGCTCCTCTTTACTTCTACTAAAAATCAAAATATCATCAAGATACACAATCACGAACTTACACAAGAAAGGTTTCAGCATTTTGTTCATCAACAACATAAAAGTGCTGGAGAAATTGATTAAGCCAAATGGCATGACCAGCCACTCATACAACCCACCTTTGGTCTTGAAAGCAATCTTCCACTTGTCTTCTTCTTTGATTCTAATTTGGTGATACCCATTCTTCAAATCTATCTTTAAAAAGTACTTGGGACCACTCAAATAGTCCATAAGATCTATTATTTGAGGTAAGAGAAAGCAGTACTTGATATTGATCTTGTTGATGGTTGTAGAATCTGTACAAGTTCTCCATTATTAATTCTTCTTGGACAGTAAAACCATTGGTACAACACATTAACTTAGGCTCTCTTTGATCAAACAAACCCTTATCTAAAAGTTCCTTCACTTGCCCATTTATCTCCTCATTCTGTAATAGTGTCAATCAATAAACTGCCTTGTTTGGGAGTATGAATCAGGGAATGAAATCCATACGATGACTCATTGGTGGTAGACCTTTAGGGAGATCATCTAAAATAGTCTACATGAATTCAAGTAGACCTTCAATTTCCTTAGGAACCTCACACTGTTTCTTTGTTGTCCCAACATGCATAAATTTGGAAACTAAAGCCCAATATTCCCGTGTTTCTTTCATTGTACTCGAGTTCCTTTCCTATAATCATCAAAGCATTGCTACTACTGCCCAATTTTTCCTTCTTGTCCTTTAATGGGCTCAAAGTGTACTTATTACCATTCTTCTCCAAAGTAACAGTGTTGACTCTTCCATCATGGATAGCCTTTCTAGGCCTTTCCCAAAGACAATCCATATGCATCACATCACACCATACATCATCTCTGTAAGACCCAATTTAAAAATTAACAAGACGTTGCTCAATCGTTGTTAGTTGATGGCCTTTTTGATGCCAAGATACCCTCTTTGGACTAGGATGCTCTACTTATCTCAATCCTATTTTCTCTACCATTTCAGTAGAAACCACATTGTTAGTGCTTCCACTATCAATGATGACCTTACAACATTTAGCTTCTGATTTGCATATGGTTTAGATGAGACTCCTGAAGAGAACACATAAAATACTGAGAGGGGGGGAGGGCGAGGGTGAATCAGTATTTTAAAACTTTCAAACTCAAACCACAAGAATCAGAGGTAAAAACAGTAAGTGCAAACATCAAAGAGGGGAACACTATATTTCACATGGAAAGCAGTTTCGGGTAAAAAACCATGGCAGAACTATGCTTTCATTAACGTAAACAACTTTCTACGCATTCTCACAACACGCCATTTCTGGACTTTTTGACTTCAAAAACTAATCTGCATATACATAAACACTGTTTTGATTCTGAAGACTTCCTGTGCTCAAACTTAACTTCTTCTCCTACAACGCATCAATCCTTTCACTCAGTCCATTTACAATACACAAACAGAAACACCCTCATGTGACATGACTTTCTCACCAAAAATAATAGCACGGCTTACACACATATTCTGCTCAGAGAAACACATCAAAAGAATGAAAGACACAAGTAATTCCTCACAAAACTACACGCCAAGACATTCACGAATCTTCTCTACTCATTCTTTTTGCCATCACTACCACACCGATTTGAATGAAGATTCATCATTAATCACTGAAAAATGAAAGAGTGCCATATTAAAACGCCACACACACCATGTCTTACAGCCACGACTCCATTTCTCACAGCCACGAAAACTTTTCTTACAGCCACAAGTAACTACAAAACAAACTGAATGAGCACAACTTTTCAAAATAACACTGGCTACATAGAATTTGCATTCGATAATACCATGCAGGCCTTCAGTGTTCTACTTGAAAAATCTCAACCGTTTCACAGGCCCTTATATTTTTATTCATCTCCAAACTTGACTTAACAAAATACATATTAACAGGTGGTTAATCTATTTCCGACTTTCATTAAAGACCCGATATCCTTATACGCTGCATATGCACAGGTATAAGTCGTCTCTCCAATCCATAACATCTGGACATAAACAGGCTTTTCGGGGTATATTTCTTGCCCAGACTCACTCAGAAAAATGCATCACTTCTCCTAGACTTGGCAATATTCAACACCACATAACTGTCTGCCCACAGAGAGTAAAGTTCAATACAGAATTAACTTCATCGGCTCATAAATGAAAAACACGTCACCTTTTTTGATACCATGCAAAGCATGGAATTACTTTTGTGTTCAACAAAACAAGCTGCCCGCATCTTCACTCCTCCATGATGCCATAAAATTAAAACGCCATAGATATAGCACACTGTTGACAAATAATGTGTTGCCAAACATACACAGCCGTCAGCCAAATAAAGATGTCTCTGATAAACAAAGTCACCACCACTAAAAACTTTGTCAGAAATTTGTATAGAATCTTGAAGGAAAGTCGTCAACATTTAATTACAAGAGAAAACGTCGCTAAAAGAAGACTCTGGGAAAATAGAAGCCGTCAGAAATCAATTACAAAGTCGACATGGCATAAATCGTGCTACTTCAAAAGACCGAAACATTTGACTATTCAACCGCTGACATGGGATGGCTGATTTGGCACAAAATGTGACTTGGCAATTTTTTAAAAACAAAATGCTGACAAAGTAAGCAAGTAGCTCAAGTAAACAAGCAAGCACCTCAAGTAAGCAAGCAAGCACCCAAGTACCTTGACATCAATAACAAAATATTCAGCAAACAAATCCTTCATTGCAATGGTTCTTTAGTCCATCTTTTCTGGTTTCAATAATGCTCTTTTCATTATGAGTGTCTCTTCATGTTCAAGTTCTTCAATGTGCTCTGGTTGTGCAATCAATTCTTTATGAACTTGTACAATATGAATGTTGGCTTCACATGATCTTCTTTATTCATTCTATGCCCCTCGGCACTTATAGGCCATATGTCCAATGCAACCACATCTAAAACACATTCCAACAAAGGTTCTTCCCCTTCCTCTACCATAAGATCCTCTTCCTCTTGAATGATATGAGCCACCTCTTGACACTTGATTATGGATTTCAGAAGTTCTAGTTTCTCCATTCTCATTTTGACCTCTTCCAATATTTGGCTAAGCCCTTCCCCTAGTGAATTTAACTCTACTTCTAGTTGTAACTGAACATCCTCATGAGGTTTGATTGAGTCTCGTGATGGTGAGCTTTTATAATTGATTAAAAACATCGAGTGGAGAATCAATAGAGTCCAAGTTGACTTTAACAAATGATAAGAGACGTAAAGTTCCCTAATGATGACATTGATGCAAAATCCTCACACGGTTATAAGCCAGAAGCACTCTTGAATTTTAACAAATGATTACAAGAGCTGACCTTACACCCTTCAATCAAGCATTTGACCATAAAACAATTGAAAAACATTTTTTCCTAAATGTTAGTTCTTCCAAGCTTATTCATCTAAAGGGATTCTTAACTAATGGGCACTAATTCTAGTGATGCAGGATTGAATCACCACCAAAGATGTTCCTGAATCATATGTAGTGCAAAATCCAATCCAAATCAACATCTTGCCCAAAGTTTTTAGAGTTGGCTGAGTAGTCTGGGACTCTGTATAGTTGTCAACTCCTTGTTTTATGATTTCCCAGTCAAAACATAATGGTACAATTTCAGAAAGGGTTTCAGTTCGTACCAAACTTCTATTTATTGAAAGTTCACAAATAACATCACTCAATGAAAGCAAATAGATGGTCATTGTAGAGATCTAACAATTGGCAAGCATACCTTGATTGAAAAGCAATTACAATCACAAATCATGGGCAGAAGTTTGTACATCAGAGAAGAACATGTAAAGTGAATTGCATCCCTCTTATTCTCTGAAATGGCGCTTTCAGGGAGAACTCAGTCGGGATTTCCACCATTTCAAATGTTTGTAGCCAGCACCCTGTATGGAAAGGGTGCCTTCCTGAGTGTTGAAGTGGTTCTTCGACTCAAAGTCTCATGGGCTTAACAAATCAAAACACATCTAATGGTCAGAAACTCACACGTCTCATCTTTAAACTTTTTGAGACATTAGCAATGGCATTTTAAAAAATAGTCCACAGAGCAGCAGATTCAGGATACCCTTCTATGATCTCGCCAACAAATTTGATTATAAGCCAGAAGCACTGTTGAATTTCAACAAATGATTACAAGAGCTGATCTTACACCTTTCAATCAAGCATTTGATTGCAAAATAAGTTCTTCCAAGTTTATTCAACTAAACGGATTCTTTACTAATGGGCAGTGATTCTAGTGATACAAGATTGAATTACCACCAAAGATATTCCTGAACATCTGGCCCAAAGTTTCTAGAGCTGGTTGAGTAGTCTGGACTCTGTATAGTTGTCAACTCCTTGTTTTGTGATTTCCCAGTCCAAACATAATGGTACAATTTCAGAAATAGTTTCAGTTGGTACCAAACTTCTATGTATTGAAAGTTCACAAATAACACCACTCAATGAAAGCAAATAGATGGTCATTGTAGAGATCTAATAATTGACTAGCATACCTTGATTGAAGAGCAATTACAATCACAAATCATCGGCAGTAGTTTGTACATCAGAGGAAAACATGTAAAGTGAATTGCATTCCTCTTATTCTCTGAAATAATGCTCTCAAGGAGAATTGAGTCGGAATTTCCACCATTTCAAACGTTTATAACCAGCACCCTGTATGGGAAGCACCTTCCTGAGTGTTGAGGTGGTTCTTCGACTCGAAGTCTCGTCGGCTTAACAAACCAAAACAGATCTAATGTGGACGTCTCACCTTTGATTTTTTTGGGACATTAGCAATGGCATTTTTATAAATAGTCCATAGAGCAGCAGATTCAGGATTCCCTTGTATGATCTCGCCAACAAATCTGGCCTCCGGTAGCAGCAATATATTAAAAAGTCGCGTTGGCATAACCTTCCCCACTCCATTGATAGATGCCATATTTTGCAAAACTAAAAATCTGGGCCTCATTACCTTCTCCAAACTCATTGTCAACATGCGTGGGCGCTTTACCACAAAGTCTATCGAGAGTTCCATGTGATAGAGAATAAAGTTCATCTTGTTCTTCATGTTTTCCGCAGACAGTGAGAGGAGTAAAGGGCAAGCCCTAAGTAATTCCATCGCTTCTGCAAGTGAGAAGCCGCAAAGCCGAAGATTATCTATCTTGGCCTCTAATATTTCGATAGGGAAGTTGACCACCATGCTGACAACATATTTGTGCAGTTTGCTTCCCTTGCCAATGCCAATTTTGTGAATGAAATCAAGTTGGGCAGGCATTAAAGAACTGCACCTCAGAACCACAGGGTTTACCAACAAAAAATTTGTGAGCTCTAATCCACGAAAACCATATTCCTCCCAAAAAGCAACCGAGGGTTTCAGGGTGTTCTGTAACGGACATTTAAGAATTGATGGATTAGTCGTAATTGCTTTGATCAGAAAATGCTGTGACGGGAATACAGTCTTGAGAAGCTCAATGTTGGAGCGGAGATCCTCCAGCTTAATGGCCAAGATGCGCGGCACTCTGGTTGCAAGTTTGGCTACATTTTCCCCCTCCATGCCGGAATCTTTAAGCACGAGAACCTTGGGCTCGATCACTTCCGCACTTGTCTGCAAAAGTGAGGGCTGAGATCTGATAATTTTTGCAATGTGATCGTCACTGAAGCCGTGCATGTTGAGCATACCCACGAGCTGTTGAACCTTATCCAGAGTTTTCTGCCGCCGCAGCGTGGGCTCATATTTCAACATTTTTGCGACTTCAGCTGAAGACATGTTAAATCTCGTGGTGACGAAGTGCGCGACGAGGTTTTGTGAAGGGGCATTGCTGGTGCTAACATTACTCTCAGCAAGAACTGAACAATTATTGCGAAAATGGTTTGGCGGTTTAGCTAACAGGCTGCTTGGCACAAGGAAGCGGCAGAATAGTTTGCTGTTCATGTTTCAACTGGCGAAGCAGGTACAAATTACAGAGGACGATCTAGGGTTTCTCTGGGAGAGATGCCGTGCGATCAAATAATCCAGTTCTAAATAAAAACTAGCAAGCAAAGACATCGACAGGTTCCTGCGGTGTTTTGGTCATTTAAATTATTACTATAAACTAAACATTCCCTAAGCTTCGGCTGCGGTGCCATGGAGGTTCATTAATTTTGTAGTCTCAGTAAGATTGAAATTTTAAGTTCGTGGAAGTTGGTGTTTCATTAGTATTTTTAACAATAATTAATGTCAAACGATTTGGTCAGAAATTTATTCTTTGAAATTTAAACTTAACGCCAAGGAAAAAATTTAGCCTCCAATATACCTCCTTAAATTTGAAAATAAGGGATCTTATTTATCAAAAACGTCTTCATGAGATCCCTCTTGTTCATGAAAATAGTTCTTAAAACTCTATTATGGAACAACATCCTTAATATAGGCTAATCCAATAAGATGCATACATATAAGCATGAACTAACAATTGGACCTGGAGATTTAATGGGCATATTGTTCGTTTTGTGATCATAGTAATTTTTTGCTAGAGATGGGTAATTTACCTATAGTCAAATCTTCAATGATATAAAAGATGATCCAAAATGTATAGCTATTAGTCAACAAGATCATGGCAACAATAGTTTCAATCAATTTAGTCACAAAAAAATTGTGGGAAACAAATATAATATCACAAGGGTTATATCGTACCCTTCTAAATTTCCAAAGTCATTAAATAGTTAAAACTTTGTGTGTACTAAGTGAACATAATAAGTCTAAAATGGAACAAGATGGAAGCCACATTTATTTTCTAGGTGAATATTAAATTATATAATAATCATGCAAATTGAATGCACATTAGTGAACCTAATAATATAGATCCAAAAATATTCACGCTAACAAAAAAATATATCTCACAATACAATTGAATGTCACATATTTCTTCCAAATGAATAGTATTTTTGTCTTACTTGAGTTTTAGAGTAAAGCAAGCTAAGCATGTGAATTTTGTTGGCATCCCATTTGATGTGTTTTTTTTCTTGTTGTTATACTCCCATATTGTACATTTGACCCAACATTTATACCCGATCTAAGAGAGTTTGAATGGGCATTCCCTTCATCAATATTGTTTAAGTTTTGTTGATGCAAGTGCTTCCAAGAGTCAAAATATACATAGATAAAATAAACATAAATAGAATTAGATAAAATATATACACATAAATAAATGTAAATAAAATATACATATAGATAAAATATACATAAATATAAATATACATATACATATATAAAATACATATAAAAATATATAAATAAAATACACATATATAAAATGCACATAAATAGATATAAATAAAATACACAAATATATATATATATATATATATATATACACACATAAATAAAATACACAAATACATATAAATAAAATATACACAAATAAGGTTGAGCGAAGATGTGTGAGGTGACGAAAACTAGTGGGGTGGTGAAGATCAACAAGGTAGCCCAGATCAAAGTTCGCGCGTCAGAGAAGGGCAATGAACAACAAAACGAAGGTCATAAGTTGTGGTGGGAGAAGAAGTAGAGACATGACATGCTAGAGGTGGGCAATAGCTAGCAGTGGAAACCGGTATCAGAAACGGAGACAAGGAGCAAGGAAAAATGGGGCGAAGAACTGGAGCAACCAATTCCCTTTGAGGAATTCAGGGAGAAAATCAACAAAGGTTGGATGGTGTATGGAAGGATGGACTGGGACTCAGGATCATAAACGCATAGGCCCCAATGGGTGATGGAAAACAGTATTTGGGTGGATAAATGCCACCCTTACTACCAACATCAGTATCAGGCAGAAGCTGAGCACAAGCGAAGGAGAAATCGAGCTCAGCAGGGTCAAGGACCTCCATGGGTGAGACCTAATCGCTTCACGAATGGAAGGTGGGAAAGAAATCAAGAATTCAACAACAGTGGGAGGTGAAACTCCAAAAAATTGAACAGGTGGTTCGGGGAAAAGATAGGAGTGGAAAGAGACTTGACCAAAAACTGGTGCCATATGAATCAAATTAAGGCACTAATCTCCAAGGTAGCCAAGGATACTGGATCAGATAACCTGGACAAAGTGAATAAAAGTAAGTCCACACCAACTCCTATACCCTATCTATGTGTTAATAATGTAGCCTTTAAGAATATTTGTGAAACTTAGCAAAAGATAAGAATGTTCGTCAAATGCGGGGGAGAAGGCCATAAAAATTGGAGAACCATGGAAGAATGGTGCAAGGTAACCTGGGGGGAAGAAATAACAGTAAAAGCCTTGGAAAATAATTGGTTTTTGATCAAATTCCTGGATCAAGAAAGGAGGAATAAGGCCCTAAAGACAGGGCCCTATTTCCTGAATGGTGCTCAAGTACATCCCATAGAATGGAGATCAAATTTTGATCCTCGAAAAAATTGGATTGGGGAGAGTGTGGTTTGGGTGAGCCTATATAATCTACCCTCGGAGTATTGGTCAGATGAAACCCTAAAGGAAATAGGTAAGCAGTTAGGTAATCTCCAAGGTATAGACAACATCCAGGAGGATAGGAAAAAAGGACCCTATTTTCGAATTTGCGTATCAAAAGCTCAGGGTTTAGAGATGCCTAGGGTGATATAACTCATATCCAAGGAAGGATCCTGGTGACAGGAAGTGAATAGGGAAGATAGCCTACAAATCTTCCCTAAATGCAAATCATTGAAGCATGATAAAAAGGAATGCACAGAAAAAGGGAAGGGCAGCAATATCATCGCAACAGAGCAGGATAAGGAGTTGGAAAAACTAAATAATTGCAAAATGGAGGTGAGACCATCAATCGAGTTTTTGGAAAAAGAACTGGTGGAATCAATGAAACCAGGTTCAGAGGAGAATGAGTTAGGAGATAAGAAATCATCAGAATCATGAGATGAGGAGAATTAGACAACCTGGTGGCCAGCTCAATATGATCAACTAATCCTCCCAGAAGCCAATACACAGCTGAAAGATGGCTTTCCTCATCTCACAGACATCAGGACTGAAAACCAGTTGGTGGAAATAATGGAAAGGGAAGAGGAAAGTCAGAAGGTGGAATTCATAGAGGCACTAGGTATGAAGACACCCACCAACTACAAGGTTTCAGAAGAAGGCCCAAAGGAAGGATAGGAGTTGGGCAGTATGGAATCAGAATCAGAGTGTGATGAAAGCTTTGAAGAATATCATGAGGGCATAATGGCTAAAAGAGGAATTGAACAAATCCCCTTGGCAAGGAAAACACCAAGGATCAAATCGACCAGCCAAAGAGGCCGCAATCCCAATAAAGAAAAACTAAAAATGGCAAGCTCAGCTAAAGGCCAAACAAAATAAGACCAAATAATCCTTAGAAATGGGAAGGGACTCCCCCTTCCTGGGGAACCATGAGAATCATAAGTTGGAACACTAGGGGCTTGAACGCCCCTAGTAAATGGTGCCACTTTAGGCATCAAATAGATAGTAGTAAGCCATATATTATATTAATCCAGGAGACAAAATGGAGTAAGAAGGAATAGGAAAGGAGATTGAAGTGGTGGAAAGGGTGGGAAGGAAGTTGAAAGAATCAATAGGGGCATCTGGGGGTCTAGGGATAATATGGAATCCAACCTTAGTATGTTGCAATCTCATGGAGGCAAAGCAGGATTGGATGTCAGTCTCAGTACAGCTCTATCGGAAAAATTCAGAATTCAAACTAATCAATGTATACGGTCCTATAGCCCCAGTAGACAAAAGACATCTCTGGGCAGAAAACTCCACCTTCCTAAGTCAGTTAAAAGATGAAAATATTATAATTGGAGGGGATTTCAATGCCACTCTAAACAATTTAGAGAAGCGGGGTGGATTGCAAAACCTGATTAGATCTCAAGTAGACTTCCAGGAATTCGTAGATAAGAATATGCTAAGGGAGATTCCTACTAAGAATGGAATATACACCTAGACTAACAGAAGATTGGGGCACTCCAGAATAGCAAAAAAACTGGACAGATTCTTGGTGTCAGGGGATTGGATTCAAGGAGCGAACCTATTAGAAGCCTCAATTCTACCTTGGAGTGGCTCGGATCATTTTCCAATACAACTTGAACTCTAGCCAAATATCTTCGAAGGTGGATCACCCTTCATATTTGAAAAAATGTGGTTGAGGGACCCAAGCCTTTTCAAACAGATCTCGGTTTGGTGGAAGGAAGTCTGGATTGGTAATCACTCACATCTTTACTCCTTCCAGAAGAAACTTGCTTATGTAAAAACAAAATTGCGAGTATGGAATAAAGAACATTTCAAAAACATCTTTGAAGAAAGTGATAAGATAGAAAGTGAGCTCAAAACCCTAAATGAGAAAATAATCGAGAATGACATGGGGCAAGAGGAATACCTTAAGGAGAAAGAACTATTAGAGGCCCAATCTGAGTCCTTGGAAAAGAATGGAATGCCACTGGAAGCAGAAATCCAGGGAACAGTGGCTCCAAGAAGGGGATAGGAACACTAGGTTCTTCCACAATTCAACCATGATCAAAAGAATTTTGAACACGATAACAGAGTTGGTCAGAGAAGATGGGTCTCTCGCCAGAACAACACAGGAAATCAATCAGGAAGCAGTGAATTACTTTGAGTCCTTATTTAAAAAAGAAGATCAAGCGAATAGAAGCTCAAGGGAGGAGTTCATCAGTGAAATTCCAAATTTGATCTTAGAACTGAGAATGAAGAACTCACCAAACCCATCAGTGTGGAGGAAGTCAAGAAAGCAACATTTCAACTTGGAGTAAACAAGTCTCTAGGTCTGAATGGCTTCACGGCCTCGTTCTACTAGGCATACTGGGAAATAATTAAGGAAGACCTAGTCAAAGCAGCGGAAGAATCAAGAAGGAAAACTACAATGCTAGGGGCAATCAATCATACCTTCATCACACTCATCTCGAAAAAGAAAGAGGCAAATTACATGGGGGAATACAGGCCAATTTCCCTTTGTAATACAATATATAAGATAATCACCAAAATTATCGTCAATAGGCTCAAATTGGTAATTAACAAAATCATTTCAAAAGAGCAAAGTGGTTTTATTCCGGGTAGGTCAATTGTGGAAGGGATAATAGTGGCACATGAAACAATCCACACAGCAAGGAAGTTAAGATTTCCAAGCATGATCCTAAAGCTAGACATCCTAAAGGCATACGATCGAGTGGACAGACAGTTTCTACTTGATATGTTATTACGATTTGGATTTGATAGGAAGATAGTGGGATGGATTAAAAGTTGCATAATTGGCCCAAGATTCTCAATCCTAATAAATGGAGTCGCCCAGGGATTCATTGATTCTTCTCAGGGGATAAGGCAAGGTGATCTATTATCCCCATTCCTCTTCATCATAATGGTTGAAGCTTTGGGCAAGAAAATTGGTCAATGCAGGAGGGATGGCTCTTGGAAAGGAATTGAGGTAGCTCTAGGGGTAGGAGCAAGTACCCATCAACAATTTGTGGATGACACCATCCTCTTTGGATTAGCCACAAGAGTGGAAGCAAGGAAAATCAAGGAGGTTTTGAACAATTATAGTAAGGCTTCTAGCCAGGCCATCAACTGGAGAAAAACATAAGTCTTTTTTCTCAACACCCAACCAAGCCTACAATGAGACCTTGCAAGGATATTGGGTATCAGACCAACTTGCCTTCCTGGGAGATTTCTAGGGATGCCTCTATTCGCCAGAGCTAATCGCATCACCTTTTGGGATAGTCTAGTAGGAAATTGCAGAAAGAAGATGGAACTATGGAAAGGAAAATGGCTAATGTCAACAGGCGGGTTACTCTTGGTGAAAACCGTTTTGGCAGCGATCCCCATTTATTCAATGTCATGCCTAAAAAATCATGAGGGCATTATGGACCAGCTCAATCAAATTATGAGGAAATTCTTTTGGAATGGACCGGAGGACTTAAATAGGGTCCCCCTACTAGCATGGGACAAGGTATGCAAACCACAGGCCTCGGGTGGGGCAGGAATAAGGCAACTAAAGGAAATGAATCAGGCCATGGGTGCCAAATTGGTTTGGAAAATGTACACTAGCAATCAAAGATGGGTAAGAATCTTGAAAATAAAATACCTCGACTCAAATGAGCCAATAAGTATAGTCAGGGTACTCAATCCACTAAGAGGATCGGCAATTTGGAACTTCATTTGTGAATGCAGGGATACCATCTATAAGTATGTCTCTTGGGAAGTCCACAATGGCAGAAAGGTATCATTCAGGGAAGATTCATGGGATGGACACACTAAAGTTAGTAATATGGTGGTTCTAGCAGCCATCAAAGAAGAAACTACCAGGGTTTGGGGCCAGAAGGTTAGTGACTACGGCGAAGTTGTATGGGATAATGGAGTCTAGAAGTGGAGATGGAAAAACCTAAACACACTGAATGCCCCTATAATGGAAAAAAAGGCTCTGAAGAGGATATTGGAAGCCAGAACCTTCCCCGTCGGTGAAGGGGAAGATGTCCTGAGACAGAGTGCCTCAGCAGATGGTGAGTATAAAGTGAAGATTGGATACAAGATCAAGGAAAGGAGAGAGGAAGGGAAAATCTGGTCAATTACAATCTGTTGGGGGAAAAAAATTCTACCGAAAGCCGGGGTGTTTACCTGGTTAGCCACTCAAGGGAAGATATTGACTCAGGATAGGTTATCAAAGCTAGGATTCAGAGGCCCTAATAGATGTGTAATGTGCAAAAATCAGGCAAAATTAGCATCCCATCTCTTGCTTATTTGCCCCTATGCCGAATACTATTGGAAACTCATTCTCGGACTTCTAGAATTCTCAACTCCTATATCACCAAACCTATGGGATTGGATATCCGCATGGCCAAATAAACTTCACAAGGGGGTATTCAGCTGCATATGGCAAATAATACCATCTACAGTTTGTTGGGAAATCTGGAAGGAAATAAATAAGCGTATCTTTCATGAGCAATCTATGGGTAGAGAAAAATTAGCAGGGCGCCTGGTGAAGGAAGTGGTAGAATTAGTAAACAACGCAGCAAAAGAGATAATGTTTCCAAAGAATGTGTTCTCCAACAGAGATATCGAACTTTCTAATAAATTTGATGGACTACACATACCTCCTATTATAAGTTCATTGAAGGTATCTCAAAAGGATGAAATCGGATGTAGAACAGTTTGGCATAAACCGCTACCAAGTTGGATCAAAATAAACTTCAACGACGCCTCTCTAGGGAACCCTGGAGTAGTTGGCATAGGGTGTGTGGCAAGATATTTCAATGGAAAGGTGATTTCCCAGAAGGCAGAAAGCATTGGACAAGAAACAAATAATATGGCAAAAATCAGAGCAGCACTGTGCGGTGTAGAGTTGGGGAAATGCCTCAGAGCAACGAAACTGCATCTAGAGGGTGACTCACTAATCATAATAAACACCATCAAAAGCAACTCCACTCTGAACTGGATATAAAGGCATTGGTTGTGTCCAATACGGACCCTTGTCTCATCCTTCGAATATTTTTTTGTCAACCACATATACCATGAAGGTAATACCATGTATGACAGCTTGGCAAAAGGTGCGGTGACGAAGGTGGAGGATGGCTTGGGATGAGATAGCCAAGCCAAAGCCGAGTAAAGGGTTGCGACATCATAAAAGCTTAAGAAATGGCGGCGACAAGTATAAATTGGCAGCAAAATAACCTACTCCACATACACATTGAAATTTGCAATTGGTACGCAAGGTAAGCTTGGGAAATTGAGCAATCATCACAAATGGCAGGTAAAATTTCCTTTCAAGATATAGTTGATCGACTCAAGGAAAAATAAGGTCACCTCAGGCAGGCGGACTCGAGAATGCAGGATTGACATTAAAGAATCACTTGTGTGAGGGGATGGCGCAATTAAAGCAGGGCCAAAAAAGAAAACAACTGGCTATAATAATGGATATCGACGAAGCAAACATCACAATTGTAAATAGAGCAGGGCAGCAATTGGTGAGTGTAGCCAGAGAGATAAAAAAATGGATACACTTGTGTGTCTGGAGACAACCTCAACCATGGTGCCATTCTAGGGAGAAGTGACGGACACCAGACTGCGTGGAATCCTTTTGATGAAGAATAAAATGGTTATCCATGCGGTACTGGAGATACTAGGATGGGATTTTATGTGGTCATATCATAAGCATTGTCTCAACACCGATATCCCTACAATGTTCCTAGAACTAGCACTCTATAGGGGTATGGAGAATTCTAGGATAAAGAATCTATGTCAGCGGGTGTTCAAGCACAGGTACCTGATGTAGTACTGGATAACATTGATGAGATCGAGCAAATACCCATGCTACAACACTACTACTTGCTCAAGAGATGCGGTGGGAGGCCAGTCCCCCAATTTCCAATCCTGTCAACAGTAGAGCCAGAGGAACTGGCAGAGCACCATGGAGACATCGACAGAAACCTCAACTTCCTGCTCCATGCAGCTGGACTCATAATGCCAATGTCAAAGGAGGAAATGGGCAACTACATGGCCAAGGAGGGTTTCGAAGAGGACAATGATGGGGAGGATAATAATAGGATGGTACCCTCGGTATTACTAGACTCAGGGGAGGATTGGATAAAGGACAATGGGCAGGATGTGGAGGAAATTGCAAATGGCCCTGCACACAGAAGGTGCAAATTGGAGTGTCCGGTTAAGTCTCGTGTTGCCCATGCAAAGTAGATGTGCAAAGAAGAGACGACTTAGGGTTCAAGGCGTGATGAATCTAGCCCCCTATTCACTTCTTTGTGTGGGCCATGGAAGCTAAAAGGAAGAAAGGAAAGGAATCCGTGAAACCAATTAGCAAAAATTGTAGTTTTGTTTAAGTATAAGAGGATAGGTTAGTGTTAGCTAGACTGGTAGGAATACTTTTTAAATTTGTTGATACTGGGCCTGTATGGCACCATGAAGTCTGAACGAAAGGCATCCACTGTAATATTTTTTGATCGAAAATATATGGTGTTGGCCATACTAGCTATTAACTTACCAAAAAAAAAATACACAAATAATTATAAATAAAATGTGCATAAATAAAATACAATAAGTAGATATAAATTATTTATATATATATCATCAGAGGAGCTCTACAAATTTTTTCATGGCTCGAAGGGTGGGGTTTTGAGCTAATGGTGCGAAGAAGGGTTCTCCCCTTCAACCTCCTCTTTGTGGCAGACTCCAGGAACCTTCACGCTAGAGGAATACTAGGAATCACATGGTCATAGAACATTGGAAGCGAGACATAGGGAAAGCTAAAAACCCTAGTCATTGACTAGCTCTGAGGGAGGATCGATGACGATCGATAACACTTGGAAGGAGGGAAGACAATTGGAGTACCCCAAGGAAGCACAAAGAGCAACCAAGATAGGGGCAGTCGACATGGAGATGCAATCGAGTGGGATGGATGAAATCAATGGAGGTGGGAAATTAGAATTGGAGGGATCGAAAAGGAAGATATGGTCGGTTTGGGAAAAATCATCAATTAAAGATGGAGATCAACAATGAATCAACATAATTGGAGGATCCAAGAGAAAGAATGACTCTATTTACCACATGTGAATGCGATTTGTATGAATCAAAAGGGGTGTGACCTAAGCAATAATTGGAATGTGGGGAGTTGGATCTAGCAGAAGAGTGGACAACAAAGCTTCAAAGACAAGGAACCAAGCCATCCAAAATAGAGCAAGGCATTAAATAGTAAGGTGGTGGTAGTATCAAACAAGGCCCTTCAAATGTCAAAGGAGCATCTGAGAGAGAGGGCATTTTTTGTAAAGTGGTATGGTTAGGGCTGCACCAAAAGTAGAATCCTTGATTGGTGTTTTGAGCAATAGGGGAAAGAGGTATTCCTTGCTAATGTTTTTTGTTAATCATTTTCTCCTCAAAAGTATTCAAAATAGACATCTTGAATGAAAAATGGCACTGGATGGATGGTGTGGGATTCTACATTAAAAATTGGGAACCTAATTTTAATCCCTTCAAGTATGAAATGAAAAAAGTAATATGGTGGGTGACATTGAACAATTTTCCAAGTGAATACTGGGATAGAGAGACCCAAGCCAACCTAAATGGGGAACTGAGATCTTTCATTTGTTTAGATGAAGAGGCATTACTGAATGGAACAAACACGGTTGTAAGAATTTACATTGAAATAAACACAAATAGCACTAGATTGGATGAGATAGAAATAATAACGAAGGATGACGTGTGGGCTCAACAAATTGAATGGAACTTCGTGCCAACATGTGGAGCAGTAGTCTAGAAAAGAGGAAGGACCTAGGAAAGTCACAAAGGGACACCTTTGGGGGAAAATAACTTGGGGGATGGGAACATACCCAAAGTGGTTGTTCTAGCAATAGCCAACAAAGCATCAATGAATTATTCTAGGAAAGGCACGTCTCAAGGTTATGAATAAGATACAGTTGTTGGTGGATTGATACCAATGTTGAACAATACAACTACACCCACAATTATTGTTGAGACCAATGAAATGCTTGACCTAGAAGATGGTGAAGAGACAACACAAGTGATGGATGAAGTGGAAGATATTCTGAAAGTGGGATGTGAATTGATGGGCATCATAAGGCCCCTGGAAGAGGATGAGGCCTGGGCAATAAAGAATCTTGTAGTGGATCTAGAAGGTAAAGAACTACTCGAAGATGGGGAGCTACAAATAAACTTGGAAGAGGAAAAGGAGCTAGAAGGAGATAATGAAATGGTGATTGATGACGTCCTAGAGGTTGTAGAGCCAAAATTGTAGCCCAAAGATGCATGCACTCCAAATCCAAGGAAGCTAAGTATCAAGCAGAGATATGTGGGTGAGAAATCCCCATATTGCAAAAAAAGTAAGAAGTTAGGCAAGAAACTAAACTATGAAAATAGGGCTAAGGATGGCGAGGTTGAAGGCCAAGTCAAGATCACCATAATGGTGCTAAGATCCAAGAAGGGTGTTACCCTTCTTGGGGAACAATGAGGATCCTTTCATGGAATGTTAGGTGCTTAAACGCTCCTAACAAAAAGTGCTTAGTAAGGTGCTTCATGGAGATTTCAACAACTAATATTTTCATGATTCAAGAATTCAAAACGAGGAAAGAGGATGTTGAAATATTTAAGAGTTGTAAACTGTGGGGTATAGAATTAGTGGACTCAAAAGGAACTTTAGGGGGTCTGATCACTTTGTGTAAACCTCAATTTTTGTATGTAGAGAGGGTAGTTGCCCAAAGACATTGGTTGGCTTGCAGTGTCAGAAGTGTATCGTCTAACCTAGCCTTCATCCTAATCAACGTCTATGGACTCGCCTACAGTATTAAAAAGAAGTAAATTTGGGGGGAAATTGGCACCTTCTTATCTCTCAATAAAGGGGAGTTTTACATCTTGGGTAGTGATTACAATGTCATATTTCACCATAGTGACAAACAAGGGGGAGTAGGAAGAAGATACCAATCTCAGGTTGACTTTGATAAATTTGTAGAAGTTAATAATTTGATGGAAATTCATATGGAAAACAAAAATTTCACTTGGAACAATTGGTACTTAGGTTTCAACAATATTGCTAAGAAGCTGGATAGATGCTTTTTTAAAGGTGATCTTAGAGCATTCCCATTCACACTTAAATGTAGTATTGTTCCACATTCAGGCTCAGATCACTTTCTTATCAAGTTAGAGATCATGGGGGACAAAAGGCCATTTAGGTGTCCCTTTAAATTCAAGCGCATGTGGTTGAAAGCATAGAATTTCCACAATATGATTACACAATCATGGGAAGAAATCAATCTAGAAGGTTCAAAGATGTCAAAGTTTTCACCAAATTGAAACTAGTTAAACAAAAACTCAAGGAATGGAACAATCTGCATTTCAAGGACATTTTTGAGACAAAAAGAAGGGTGGAGGAAGAACTAAGAAATTTGAATGAAAAAGACTTTGAGGTGGGAATGTACTATGAATTTTTTTGAAAGAATGAGAGATTCTAAAAGAATATGAAGAAGTACAGTCCAAGGAAGAGATATTTTGGTGGAAAAAATCAAGAGAGATGTGGATCAAAGAAGGGGACAAAAATACAAAATATTTTCACAATGTAACTAAGATGCGAAGGGATAAAAATCGCATCACTAGAATTAGGAAGTTGGATGGGAGAATAGTGGAGGATCCTGAATCTATATCTCAAGAGGTAGTCTCCTACTTTTTCAATTTGTTAAACACAGAGGGCTCAAATTTGGAATCTCAAAACAATCTGTCACAAGGCATCGCCTGGCTGATAATGAAGGCTTAGAATAAAATGTTAATGGTTGCCTTTATAGAAGAAGAGATCAAGACAACAATATTTCAACTCCACTTGTACAAAGCCTTGGGTCTGGATGGCTTTCTAGCTAGCTTTTTCCAGCACTGTTGGGACATTGTTGGGAAAGATTTAATTGTTGCAATTGAAGATTTGAGGGCTTCAGGTAGACTTTTGAGAGAAATGAACAATACGTTCATAACATTTATCCCCAAGAAGGAAAATTCAATATCTTTAGAAGAATTTCAACCCATTGTCCTATGCAACACAATCTACAAAATCCATTACAAATCACCTAAAACCAATCATTCATGAACTAATCTTGGAAGAACAAATTGGGTTTGTGCCAAGTAGATCCATACTAGATGGAGTGATCGTTGCTCAAGTGGCGATTCATTCCATTTAGAATAATAATGGGAAATGTATGTTGATAAAACTTGACATCAAGAAAGCCTATGATAAGATGGATTAGAGATTTATGTGCAAAACCTTGAGGGCTTCTGGTTTTGATACACAATAGGTTAATTTGATATTTGAATGCATCTCTTCCCCGTGTTTCTCTATCCTATTAAATGACACTTTGAAGGGGTTCTTTAAGAGCTCCAGAGGTATCCATCAAGGATATCCCCTATCCCCTTTTTTGTTCATTATCATGGTAGAAGCTTTGGGAAGATCAATTTCTTAGGTTGCTGCAAGTAGTAGACTAGAAGGTATACAAGTAACAAGTAATGTACATGTAACTCATTAGCAATTTACAGATGACAGGATGATGTTCGGGGTTGCCAAAAGAAGGGAAGCCTTGTGCTTTAAAAAGATCCTTGACCAGTATTCCAAGGCCTCAGGACAAGAGGTAAGTGAAACAAAAATAAAAATAAAAAAATTCAATACCCATGCAAGGAGGGAACAAGAAATTGACAAGATTTTGAAGTTCAAGAAAGGTAATTTACCTAACACCTATCTTGATCTACCTTTGGCTAAAGGACTAAGAAACAATAAGTTGTTAGAACCATTGGAAAGTAAAATTATGCAAAAGATGGTGTAGTGTCCTTCAATTAGCTTAATAACTAGGAACATGAATTCCTCTACTCAGGGATTGAACATCACAACTGACAGTCATAACCTGCTAAAGGACCTCATTTAATTATCAACCTAGGGACGTAGACTTGAAATGAGTCACGCACAATATATGCACTAATCACCTCTTTCAGACATGTATTATCTATTGAAAATGTTATGCTGGAATTGGAAGTGCTGGAAACAAATTCTAATTGACTAAATTTTCTTGGAATGAAAACTGAAAGACAAAACTATTATGCATCTAGTGGTTGCAAGAACAGTTGACGATTCTGTATTTCTGCCAGCTGCAGGAACAGTCACACTAAGATCTATAAAAGGAAGTGCAGTTATTCTAACTTACAGAATAAAAAGATGGACAACTCCCTAAGTGGGCCCCCTTAGGTAGTGCCAAAGATAAACAATAGATTAGACTATAAAATTCATAAACACCTTTATTGATTTGAGATTAACAAGTACATGGCTCACAATCTTCAACTATATTTCTGAAAACTAAAATGTATTACAACAGTAATCTTCCAGCCCTTTCTCTGAAGGAGAATGAGATATTTATTAAAAATTGAATCTAATGACTAACTAGCCCTTCCCTCATAAAATGGGAAGTCTTTATTACATCATAACTAACTAAGTGGAGAGGTGGATACTATGATCTCCTAAAATGCTATGTTCCTAATGTGAGATTCTAAACAAATAATGATGCAATGAAAAGAACTAACATAAAAGAGGACACCTCAATGATTAGCCTCAGGAAAGATAAACATGAAAGCAAGATGAAAAATATTTAAAATTGGTTATACCTTCATGCTGCTCCTTCCTTGGTTGGCCCTTTGATCCTTGAAGACTTGTGTGCTCTTTGGATGACAAGCTAAATTGAATGTGCAAAGTAAAATGCAAGATGGGTGGAATGCTAAATGCTATGGTGGATGAGAGCTCAAATGGTAATTTTGCAAGAGTTTGGATAGCATAATATTTCTCTCTAAAATGAGAGAAATGAGGGGGTATTTATAAGATAAATTGAATTCTCTAGAGAATTCAACGGTTGAGATTGATCCAACAAGATCAAGATGAAGGGATATGGTGACTTGAGGACTCACAAGCCCTCACATCTTGACATGTGGAATGTGAGATGTCTTAGGGTGGAATGATGTGGAAATGAGGTGGAAGAGAAGTACATGAGGTGAATGAAGGACAAGTACCCTGTAGGTACCTTGGGGGATGAGAAGATTTCCTCAAAAAGGAACTTCTTGTCCCCAAATGAGGAGGAAAGAGACATTTGAGGAATTTTAGAATTCCTCAAAAATATCCATGGGAAAAGGGGAAGTGGTTGGAGAAATAAATGTGAATTAAAAATTCGCATTCATTGGAGAGTTTATTGGAAAAAAGGGGGTCTCCAAAAAGCTGGAGAATCGTTACATGTGGGTGATGTGACAAGTCAAAGGTTCTAGAAGTCCTTGGCACATGTAAAGTGACAAGTCAAGCCTTCTAGAACTTTGCATGGGGATAGGGTAGACCTTGGAAAGATAAAAGTGAATTAAAAATTCACATGGGGAAGAGAGGAGCCTTGGGTGAATAAATGTGAATTAAAAATTCACATGGGAAAAAGAGTCAAGGCCAAGAAAGGCAAGTGGAAAGGTTGACCAAAAAAGGTATGCCAAATGTGGCTAATGATTTTGATTAAGGTTGTGCAAACACAAGATTATGATAATTAATGAGAGATTAGAGGCAAGTGGGAGATTATGGAAGATGTGACACTAATCTTGATTAAGTGGTGCACATCCTAATCATAGATTAATTAATTTAATCCGGATTAAAAGAGGGTTATTGAGAATGTGACAAGGAGAGAGAAAAAGATGAATTAAAAATTAGTTTTAATCCAAATAAGTCAAATTACTAAATTAAATAAATTGTCTCATTTATTTAATTTAGAGAAGAAAAGGTGTAAGGTAAAGTATTTAATTTATTTAATTACATACTTTAGGAACCTTAGGCATAAAACGAAATAATGATTAAATAAATTATTTAATCACTATTAATGAAATAGATGAATAGAGTAGATGATTTTGATCATATGGAAGTGATCAAATTTAGATGTTTACATTTTGCCCCTCTTTGAAGTACCATTAGAATAATCGTGCTTCGAAGAAAAATAAAATGCAAATGACTCTATAGAGGAAGTAACCAGAAAATGATGCCCCAGCCTGGGGAGGAGGCCCTGAGTTATCCAATTAGCAGGGGAATGGATGAAGATGCCCCAATCCTGCAAGAGAATGACTATGGCAGGGAAAATGGATAAATGGGAAGGGTATGCCCCCTCGAGAGGGCGATGGGAGAAAAAAGAGGAGTCTCAAGCGACCTCTTGATAGGAAGAAACAGATGGTATGGTTCAAAAGAGCACAAAAAATTAGGCAACTTTGTCTTTTGAACGAAGTCAAACGGACAAACGGTATGGAAATGGCGGCCCTGGGAAGGGAAGAGATTAGTTTGAGGAAAAAAAGGTAAATAAGAAGTAAAACAATACCCCTTAAAAAGGGAGGGAAAAGAGAGGGGTCCTAGACGACTTCTCAATAGGAAGAAATGAAAAGTATGGTTGGAAAGAGATCGAAAAAATAAGCAAGTTTTCCTTTTGAACGAAGTCAATCTGACGCACTATTTGCAAATGGCGGCCTTGGGAAGGAAAAAAAAATGGGTTGTTTTCCTGCAGAGGGGCGGATTTGCCCCAATGCAGAAGGGTGGGTCTGCCCCGGAAAAGGGTGGATCCACCTCAGAAATCAGAAAAGGGCGGGTCCACCCTGGAAATCAGAAAAGGGCGGGTCTGCCCTGGCATGGGGTGGGTCCGCCCCAGGGTTGGGCGGGTCTGCCCTGCGGCCAGTGGTGGCGACGCCGCATCCAGCCAACAGAGCCGCCTCCGGCTGGGGGCGGGTCCGCCCCACTGCAGGGGCGAGTCTGACCCAGTTGAGGGAGGGCCTACCCCACTATAGGGGCGAGTTCACCCCACTGCAGGGGCGGGTCCGCCCCAACCCGAAAAAAAAGGGGGGAAGAGTGATGAAGGAGGAAGAGATGGGGGAAAGGATGAGAGATGAGATGATGAAAGGGGATATGAAAATGATGATGTAAAGTGATGGATAAGAAATAATGATAAGTGATGGGAGGTAAAGGTGAGCACAAATGGATTCAAGGACAAATATGACATTGCCCTGGTCAAGCTATAAGTCAGGGTGGGCGGATGGTTGATGGAGTGTTGTTGATAAGGACATGATACATCCCAAGACAACACAAGGATAGGGAAGGATACATCTTGATGAGGATAAGGATGAGTGTTGTTGACGAGGGAATGATACATCCCAAAACAGCACAAGGATAGGGAAGGATACATCCGGATGAGGATGAGGATGAGTGTTGTTGACTAGGGAATGATACATCCCAAAACAACACAAGGATATGGAAGGATACATCCCAATGAGAGTGTTGTTGATGAGGGAAGGATACATCCCACAGATAATAATGATGATGATGAGGATGATTGGATCAAGGCTTGTAGCAAGGCTAAGACCAAGAGTGTGATTAGATTATTTGAATGGATGAGGATGGGGGAGACATGCAAGATGATGGAATGGAAAATGAAATGCAATCCTAATGCAATTTTCCATCTTTAGAGCACTGATTTTTTCTATAGCATAAGACATTGGGCGTCAGGGTATGTAAACCAAGACGGATTAGTGTCTAATGCATAAAACAAACACAACAAACAAGAAGGCTATCCCAACACCCCAAAGTCGCGATGACTTTGGTCAGGCCAGGTATTGGAATAACCACAAGCACAAAAGGATACCCCAGCGTAACACAAGACCTCGAGGATCTTGGCGGATACTATGTGGGACAACCAAGAAGACATAAACAGATAAAAGAGCAAGATATTCCCCGATGTTTACTAGTCAAAGCATACCATGATATGATGGATCAAGGTGACCATGACAAGTGATGATAGGGTGCTCAAATGATAAACAAAATTCAAAAGCATCAAAAGATCAAAATCAATTGCAAATTTCCTTTGCCAGAGGATCAAGAGGGTGGATGGGGTTGATGCGGTCTATTAGGAAGGATACATCCTATTGAGACCAAAGGTGGAGGATATATGGGTTGATCAACATGACGTAGGATACCAGAAACCGATTGGATCTTGTGATACGAATGAATTTGTTTTATAAGCACTAGCTAGGATAGGGACATACTTGATGACATGACAAGATGATAGGTTGACAAGACACAAGGCAACAAGATGAAAAAATGATGAGGCGACAAAACAGACACACCCTAAAGACCTAGGGGCTCGAGGGTTGATCAAAGATCAACCGTTCCTACGTGAAAGCACAAAGCTCTCATAGTTCGATAAAAGACCATGGATAAAAGTGGGAAGAGGACAAGGGTGACCAATCATGGATGGTGAAAGACATGAAAGATACCCCAGGGGCAAGCCAAATGATTTAGCCTTGCCTATGTGAGAGCGCATGGGCGACGTAGTTCAATACAAGGCCAAAGATAGATGATGGAGGATGACAATATAGACAAAAGACAGAGCCTCAGGGGCGAATCAAATGATTGACCTTGCCTATGTGAAGGCGTAGGGGCAACGTAGTTCAACAAGGCCAAAGACAGCTGACGGAAGATGAAAAGACAGATAAAAGATAAAACCCCGGGGGCAGATCAAATGATCGACCTTGCCTACGTGAAAGCGTAGGGGCAACATAGTTCGTCACAAGACCAAAGACAAACAATGAGATGACCATGATGAGAAGACACATGAAGGATGCTGATATGATGAGCTAGGATAGGCCATGTGGATGGGATGGTCGATATATTGGATGTGGGTTATGTGAAGCTCAAGGATGGGATAGCTATTGTAGATTATTAGAAGATGAATTGAGAAGGTGAGACAATGGATAGATGAGTGATGAAGATATGAGAAAGATGTGGGAAATAGATAGGAGGGATGAATTAGGATGTGAATGGCACTGGAGTGCATGGGGGTAGCCTAGAGCAAGATACCAATGACAAATGATGATGAGATAGGAGGAAAATAGAGGGAAAGGGATGGATGGATAAGAAGATGTGAGGATAGGTGGATAGATGATGGATAGATGAGTGATGAAGATTGAGAGGATATTAGAAATATGTAAGGCTAGGATAAGAGGATAGAGGAATGGGGTAGATAAGGATGAAAGGATGAAAAGGACTAGTGGATGAGAGTATAGGAAGATAAGGATTTGGTAGATGGAAGGGATGACTGGATGGATAAATGGATGGGGAGGTAAGGATGGGCAAGATGGGGAGATGGAGAGGATTACTTGGTGGAATGGATGGACGATGTCTCCAAGGACCCAATTACAAATAAGGAGATGCCCCCACTCTAGATGTGTCATGCATGAGGAGGCAAGAGGGATAGAAAGATGGGTGGATAAGGGAGTGAGATGGGCAATGGAAGATAGATAGAGGTGGACAGGATGCATGGACAATGGAAGATAGAGAGAGGTGGATAGGATGTACGGATAATGGAAGATAGAGAGAGGTGGATAGGATGCACGGATAATGGAAGATAGAGAGAGGTGGATAAGGAATATGATAGTGTACGGATGAGGGAAATATATGCCAAGAGGTGTCCAAAGCATGTATATAGGTTTTCCCCTACATTTATCAAGATTACAAGGAAGATGGAGGGAGTGGGATAAATGGGATAGGATGGATAGGATGCGGAAGATAGGTAGATGTAGGAGATGGAGGAAAGGAATGTGTAAGTGGAGGTTGCTCCCAATTGTGGAAGGAGACTAGATGGGGAATTTACCCATGATGCCTATTTGCTAGGTTTTCATCATGCTACTTATCCAAGGTGCTTTTTTGCTAAGTTTTCACCATTGGACAAATGATTTTCTCTTTCTTATATTTTTTTTGTATTTTTCTGAATTTTCTCTTTTTTTTTTAATTTTGATTTCTTAATTTTTTTGTATTTTTTGGACTAGGATGTGGATGAAGATGGATAAAGATAGGGATATGGATATGTGGCTTTTGAGGATAGTTGTTAAGGAGATGGATGAAGGACTCAAGTATCAAGTTCCATATGAGGTAATAAGAGCCCATGTGTAAAGTGACCAGTGGATGTTGGTACAACCTTAGTAGGAGAAATGGATTATGCAAGAGGATGAATCAAAGGGATTGGATGGGGGAGATAGGGGGGATAGTGGATGGGGTGTTGAAAAGTGTATGGATGGAATGATGGAGTGGATGTGTGATAGGGGAAGGTGTTCAGGACCAACATTGGCACATGTGGTGGATGTGAAAAGATAGGTAGAGGAATGGATGGAGAGGGTGGCAATAATGGAGGAGTTGGGATAGTGATTTTTGGGATGTAGGGACCCAAAATAGATTTAGGAGATGGAGGAGGTGAATGATTTTATGGGGGAATAGCAACTTCGGATGTCGTAATGGACTTTTCAATTGAAGGTATGACACCTTTTTTCTTTGGGATCCACATGGTTTTTAGTTTTTTCTTTGGTGAGCCTTTGTGGCCTTTTGGATTGATTTGGATTTTGGACTTGATTTTTCTTTTCTTCAACATGTCTTTTGAAGGAGACATGAGGAGCATTAGGTTCATGTGGATGTTTGGATTTATAAATTTATGCTTTGGCATCCAAAGTGTGTTTAGTAGCAAGGGGATAGGTGCGAGGACATGGATGATGTGGAGCGATGGAGGTAGGGTTATAGGGATTATGTGTAAATGGAGAATGTGTAGTTATGTGACTTTGTTGATCTTGATTAGGAGTTATGAAGGTAGGATTTTTATGTTGTGTACGAGGGAGAGGGGGTGGATGAATGAAAAGATGAATAGGATAAGATGGAGGGGGTGATTTTGGGATATAAGGACCCAAAATGGACTATGTATATGGAAGATGTGTGGGGTTTGATGGAGGGCTATAAGAACCCATAGTAGATGGAGGATGAGCAATGATGGATGGAGGGACATAAGGACCCAAAATGGATTGAGAGGATGAGGGAGGAATATGGATGGTTTTTTTTAGGTAATATGATGGAGGAGGGGGGATGGCGGCAAATGACTTGGTAGAACAATGGAAATTACCTCTTGTGCCTTTAGAAGAGCATCGTTTAGGATGTACGGAGGTTGTACCGACATCTTTAGAGTACGGGTTTTGGGAGATATATCCAAGACCATGTGTGCCTAGATGTTATTTGACTTGGATGGGCTCTAAAGTACCTTGCTCATGAAGGCCTAAACCTTTTCCTTGATAGTTCATGTTTTGTAGCATGTGATTTATGGTAGGATGCTTATTCTCTTGGAAGCATGATGCAAGCACATTAGTAGGTGGAAGAGGTAGGGTGGTGCATATGCGTTGTTTTTCTTCTGTAAGAAGGCCACCACGGATAAGTGTAATGTGACCAAGGTGGTACAAAAGTGGCGTTGGGATGGTAGGACTAGAGGGCGATGAAGGATCATGCGATGGAGATGAGGGGATAGCTGCATCAGGAGGAATGAGTGATAAGGGATCAGGAGAGGAATTGGGGAGTATGATGGGATCTGGATTTATGGTAGTGGATGATAAGGGCTCATGAGATGGAGTGATTGGATCTTGAATGCAAAGGGGATCATGGGATGGAGTGGATGAGCTAGTGTGATCTTGAGATGGGGTGGATGGGAGGATAGGATCATGACTTGGTTGAGGATAGGAATCATGAGATGGGATGGATGGGGGATTATGATCTTGGGATGTAGTGGATGGGATGGTAGGATCTTGATTTGGAGGAGGGGATATGCTTGTATGCTTTGGATCAAGCTCTTGGCATGACTCATCTTGTGGGGGATGTATGATGATGGAAGAGTGTTGGAGGGACTCCTCAATTGGGAGAGATAGGAGGATGGAGGATTATGGAGGTCATTGGATTGAATTTTGTGAATATTAGGACTAGGAGGAGGGGATTGGATGTCTTCATGGATGTCTTCAATGGATTGGGTGGATCTAGTAGTAGAAGATGGGGATTTAATGGATTCAAGGGGTTTGACTGGCTCAATCGTTTGGATGGTGTCAAGAATGGTGCTGGGGGGGATAGGTGTAGGATGGAGGAGTGCCTCATCACTAGTGAAAATACATGATAAAGTGGGAGGGCATGGTGTCTCTTCTATCATGAGTCCTTGGGCAACATTTGGAAGGGATGTAGGATTAGGTAGAGTGATGGGAATGGATGGAGGATCAGGGATGGATGGAAGATTAGGATTTGGTGGATTAGGATTAGATGTGGGGATGGGATTGGATGGAGGACTAGGAGGAGATGGAGGATTAGGGATTTAAGAATTAGATGAGTGGATGGGTGGATGAGGATTAGACATAGAACTAGGAGGAGATGGAGTATTTTGATTATATGAGTGGATGGGACTAGATGGAGGACTAGGAGTTCTTGGAGGTGGGTTATTTTTAGATGGAGGATTAAGATATAATGTGGTGAAAGGGGGAGTGATGTAGGAGGATGTGGATGTGGGATTAGATTGGGAAGATTGGGATGGTGAGTGATAGCAGGAAGATGTAGATGAAGGATTAGAATGGGGAGATGTGGAATTAATGTAAGGGTATTGGGATGGGAGATTGTGATAGGAAGGCGTGGATGTTGGATTAGAACAAGAAGATTGAGGTGGTGAACCACCATAGGAAGAAATGTATGGTGAGTTGGCATAGAAGGATAGGGATGATGGATTAGGATAAGCAGATTGATATGGTGGATTAGGATAGGAGGAATATTGGGATGGGGGATTGTGATAGGAAGGTGTGGGTGTGGGATTAGGATGGGAAGATTGGGATGTGGGATTAAGGTAGAGGTATTGGGATTGTTGATGATGATAAGGAGAGGAGGATATGGAGGTTGGGTAGGATAGAGGTTGAAAGGGAGGACATGATGAATATGTCGATGGTGAGGATGTTGGAAAAGAGAGTCAAGGCTAAGAAAGGCAAGTGGAAAGGTTGACCAGAAAAGGTATGCCAAATGTGGCTAATGATTTTGATTAAGGTTGTGCAAACACAAGATTATGATAATTAATGTGAGATTAGAGGCAAATGGGAGATTATGGAGGATGTGACACTAATCTTGATTAAGTGGTGCACATCCTAATCACAGATTAATTAATTTAATTCAGATTAAAAGAGGGTTATGGAGAATGTGACAAGGAGAGAGAAAAAGAGGAATTAAAAATTAGTTTTAATCCAAATAATTTAAATGACTAAATTAAATAAATTGTCCCATTTATTTAATTTAGAGAAGAAAAGGTGTAAGGTAAAGTATTTAATTTATTTAATTACATACTTTAGGAACCTTAGGCATAAAACGAAATAATGATTAAATAAATTATTTAATCACTATTAATGAAATAGATGAATAGAGTAGACGATTTTGATCATATGGAAGTGATCAAATTTAGATGTCTACAGATACAAAAAGGAAGAACTGCATCAAATCAGTTCTGAAGATTTAAAGCACCACCATCCTAGATTTATGCGCCATCAAGACGCCTAAGTTGGATCCTTGGAACACTTTCCTTGCATGGTGGACGACTTGAAGCTACCTCTTTATTCTTTGCTATTGACTCAGTATTCATTGAATTAGTCTTTTCAGCAATCAAGTGGAAACTGAATTTGTATTAATCCCATAATTACTACTAAATGTCTTCTCAGCATAATAAAAGATATAGAAATGTCTTAAAAACATAGTCTAAATATTCCAAAAATTGGGCTCATCATTCCCCTCAACCGACTACTTGCTAGCCCCTTCAGCAAGTTTGGCATTCTTTCTCCGAGAAACTCCCTCAGATCAGTATTTTGCTGCTATCCACATTCCCCATGTTGAAAACTCCAAAAGTGAGCTCTCATAGATTCCAGTCGCTTCCATCTACTATCCTTAGAGTTCCTACTATAGGTGTTGTTTTCCCTCTGCATGGCCAACAGTGGCCATAAGAGAATAGGTGGTTGCATGACTAAAGGCAACCAATTCTCTTTCCTTGTTATGAAATTTCTCATATATCTTTTTGCCCTCCGAGTGGCTGCATATAGGGTATTTGGGGTGTGTGGCTCTGCCTTTCTTAATTGAAATGGTAATTTCTCCCATCTTGTTTGAATATGTTGGGTGGCAACATCAAGATCATTGTTTGCAATCTAGGAGTACTGAGTAAACACTTCTTGTCTCAATGGCTCAATTATTGGCCGAGCCCTTTCATCTAACCACAACTTCTTCCAATCAAAGTAAATACTCATCCCCTTTTTATATTCTCTCCTCACTGCTAGTGGCATGTTAACCTCATCATGTTTGTATCCATCAAACTGCTCTCCCCTAATTATTTCATTTATGATCCAGGAGATCAGAGCACCGATGTGTATGTCCCCAATATAGCATAGGGGATTCCATTCTTTATCATGAGGTACAACCAAACTATGCAAATAAAACTCACACAAAAGATGTCTAACATGCTGAGGTGAGTCCCTATACACATCATAAAATTCCTCTAGGGTGTTCAAGGAATGGTTTTTACCTTGCCAGATCCTGATCAATTGGAAGTTCAGATATAACTCTTTTAGGTACATTGCGTAAACAAGTGAGGGTGATCTGCATTGCATTAGCTGTGGCACAAGTTCGACTACTTCGTTGAGGGTGTCTGTTAGATTAGCAATTTCTAGATTTTTGCTCTGGATTATCCTCTACAATCTCTCAATTTCTAGTTTAGAGGTAGTTCATTGATGTTGAAGTTCTGAAAAACATGTCATTCCTACAACAAAATTCATAACATGGAGCAGAGGCCTATGGTTATAATTTGCTGCAGGTGACCTCTGAATTTCTTCAGGTACATCAACATTTTCTTGCTCTGCTTCTTCAATTATTTCTATGCCATTTGATTGCCCAGAGGTTTCCTATTCTAATTCATCATTTTGTTGCCAGTTTTCCTATTCTTCCTGAGGCACATGATGCTCCAGTATGTCTTCCTGAGTAGTAGGTATTTCATCTGTCATTTCATTGTTTTCACTTTCTCCCTCCGATTGAATTACAATTGTCATTTCCTCCTTCTCAGTACATTCCACTTCTTCCTGCAGCTGATCTACCATTCCATCTTGCATTTGTTCCACAATGGCCACTAGCTCATCAAGGCCAAATCCTTCAGGAATACTCCCAGTCTCATCAACAATAGGTTCCTCCTCCTCAAGTACATGACTAGAAGGGTCTGAGGTTGATGGTGTGACCTGAGAAGCATTGAGTAATTGTTGAACTACCTGATTATGGAGTCTAGAGCTTCTTCACAAGGGAGTGGGAATTGCTTTATGTTTCTTTGGGGTTTTGGTTGTAGGATCATGCGATTCCCCTATTTGCTTCCTTTTAATAGATTTAGGAGTGGGCACCACCATGGATGACTTCCACTTTTTTATTTTTGGAGGGAGGATCAGGGTCTAAAACAGGGGTTTGTACTAGTTGTTTGGAAAATTTATGGGAAAGAGGAACTTCGTCCTACGAATCAGATGACTCTAGAATAGGAGATGCGGCAGCAGAGAACTGACCTATGGACTGAGAGGCTCATTTTTTGAAGGTGAGAGGCTGCCCTCTGGGTCCAACATTTTGAACCCTAGGGTTAAAGTTAACAAAAAACTCTTTCCAAGTCATCCTTGATACATCCTTAACATATTTTTCAACAAGCAACTTTATAAGGCAATGGTGGGAGACAAAGTTAATTCTACCCTTTTTAAACTCATCATCACTATTAGAGAGAAGATTGTACAAGAAATCAGGAATTTTCATTAACAGGCCATGGCGTAAATGAGTAAGAGTTTAAAATGATGAGAATGTAAAACGGAAAACTGGCCTTCACATGTTATATATTTGATTATATAACCTACCTGTGGTATCCACTCCTATGGAAAACTCATTCTTTGGGTTCCTTGCTTATCCACATGTAAAGGAGGATCACTAGGCTGAGTAAACTCTGCCCTAGCACTCTGTGCGTCCCTTGCTCAAGGAAATAGCTCACCAGCCTATGGCAACCCTGTTATTTCTACAATTCTGTCTACTGATGGGTCAATTTTTACTCCCCTAACTTTTTCCTTTCCTTCCTGAAATGTCCTTATGAATTCTTCTGCAATTTTCTCATCAAAATTTTCAAGCTTAAGAAAATAATTAAGCCACCCATACTGTCTAAATAGCGGTAAATGTTGCACATCCTGTAACTAGACGTTATGGTCTGTTGGTTCATGCCGAATTGGCTTACCTCCCATTCTGCTATTGTTTGTACAACTCAACGCTTCAAGCGAGGATTCAACTTGGCTATTTCAATTTATACCCCCAAATTTGACTTCTTGCAACTTCAAACCAATTTATCTGCTCTCTTCTTTCCCCTCAACCGAAACTTTTGAACCACTTTTCAAAAGATGCAGAAAAATAGAACAATGAATTTGAACATCTTAACTTATGTTGTAGACAGAAAGAAAAGAGTAATCATGGAAGAGCACAATACATGCCTGATCATTATTGCAGGAAGTAATAGGTTTTTTATTTATTTATTGCAAATTTTGAAAAATCTGGAGCTTAAGCCGAAAGGACAATAATAGGTGATGTGACAAGGATTTGTGGCGGTGGAAACAACGACGTGGCTAACAGTCATGAATTAGGAAATATGCTCAAACGTGTGGGAAATACTGAAGGATAATGCAACAATATAGGAAATCTATTTGCTTTAATTAATACTAAAATAAACATAATGAATGAAATAACTAATCAATATTTAAGTGAAGTGGAGCTTACCTGGAATTATTCGTTGTGATTTCTTGATGTGACCCATCTTCCTAATTGTAACATATGATCCTGAGAAACGTGGATGGTGTGGTGTATGACAAGTGGATGAGGTGGTAGAAAAAGATATTGTACAGATTGCGGATGGGTTGATTGGATTGAATGGGGATCCTTGTGGATAACCCCTTTATTATGATATTTTTATGCACTTTCATGCATGGCCTAGGGAATTGAGTCGAGACTCAACTCCTTCGGCTGCAGGATCAGTAGATTCCTGCTCTAGTTGGAACTGTTTCGTAAATTCTTCCTTGTCAATGGGCTTGAAGTAAAGCTTTAGGCGATGCCCATTGACCAATAACTTGAACTTGACCTCATCAATGGTCCTCAACTGTATGACACCATTGTCAAATACCTCTTCTATTTCATATGGGCCCAACCATCTAGTCTGCAATTTCCCTTGACTGTCCTTATACCTTGAATCATAAAGCAGAGCCCAATCTCCTGCTTTGAATTTCTTCTCCTTGATATACTTATCATGCCACCTGATTCGCTGATTCTATATCATTTCAGTATGTTGCAGGGCATTCTTCCTGAGTTCATCCAGGGTATTGAGCTGCATAATTCTTTCTTCTTGAGTAGTTGTCAGCTCCATATTCAACTCCAAAGTTGTTCTGAGAGTTTTGTGTTCAAACTCTATTGGTATCACAACTTTCTTACCATATACCATCTCAGAAGGTGTAAAACCTGTTGTAGTTTTCCATGTAGTTTTATAGGCTCATATAGCCTCAAATAACCTTGCAGCCCAATCCTTTCTATGTAGATCTACAGTTTTTGTCAAAATTGCCTCTATGTCTCTGTTAGTGATTTCAACTTTGCCATTAGCTTGTGGATGATAAGGAGTTGATTTTTTGTGCCTTATGTTGTATTCATTTACTAATGCTGTAATAAGAGTAGAGGTAAATTGTGCTCCTTGGTCTATCACTATTTCTCTAGGAACACCAAATCTGGTGAAGATTTCTTCATAAAGGAACTCTGCTACTTTATTATCTCTAGCATGGTTCATAGGTCTAGCCTCTACCCATTTTGTTACATAATTTGTGCATACAAGAATGTAAGACTTACCATTTGAAGGCGGATAAATTGGGCCTACAAAGTCCAGTCCCCATTTATCAAATGGTGTAACAATAACTTGTGTAAATAGAGGCATTTCATCTAATCTGGTTGGGCTTCCCATCCTTTGACATCTATCACACCTCTTGGTATACTTGGCTGCATCTCTATGTAATGTTGGCCAATAATATCCAGTATTTAGGATTTTCATGGTTGTTCTCTTAGTAGCAAAATGTCCACCACAAGGCTCATCATGGCTTGAATGCAGTATGTCATGAGTGTCTTCCTCCCTCACATATCCTCATTATTTGATCAGGTCTTGTATAAAACATGCAAACTGCAATCCAAGAGAAGCTAAAGCTTTTCTCTACTAACAATCTCTTTTCCTTAGGTGAGAGTTGAGGAGGAGTTCTTCCTGCATCCAGGTAATTTTCTATATCTACATACCATGGATGAATGAATTTGATGCCAAACAAATGTTCATAAGGAAAGGAATCCTCTATGAGTGTAGAATCATCTTGCCTTTGAATTCTAGACATGAAATCAACAACCACATTGGCTTTACCTGGCTTGTCCATAATTGTAATATCAAATTCTTGCATCAGCAACAACCACCTAGCCAGTCTCCCTATAATTGAGATCTTGTTCATGAGATACTTGATTATTGCATGATTAGTATGGACAAATATCTGATAGCCTATGATATAATGTCTGAACTTGTTGAGGGCATAGATGATTGCTAACATTTCTTTTTATGTAACAATGTAGTTGAGTTCAGCCCCTTGCAAGTTCTTGCTAATATAATAAAGTGCATGCTCAGTTGAACCGGCCTTTTGTCCTAGGACAATACCAATAGCATAATTTGATGCATCAATATGAATATGGAATGGAAGTGACCAATCAGGTCCTTTCAAAACAAGTTCTTGTGTAAGGGAAATTTTCAGATCAAGGAATGCTTTTTCACATTCTGTTGTCCAGGCAAATTTTGCATCTTTCTTTAGCAAACTACACAGGGGCCCTACTGTCTGACTGAAATCTTTAATAAATCTTCTATAGTAAGTAGCCTACATGTCCTAGAAATCTTTTGAGTTCCTTTTGATTGGTAGGAAAGGGTAGACTAGAAATAACTTCAATTTTAGAGGGATCTACCTGTATTCGTGCAGCAGAAATAGAGTGGCCAAGCACAATTCCTTCTTGCATCATCATGAAGAACTTTTGACTATTGAGTGACAAATTATGATCTTCACACCTCTGCAATACCTTTTTCAAATTGTCTTGGGCTTCCTCAAATTTTGTACCATAAACAGTACAGTCATCCATGTATATTCCCATACAATCATATGAAATATCTGATAAAATACTAATCACATCCCTTTGGAAGGTTGCAAGTGCATTACAGAGACCAAAAGGCAAGACTGAATAGGCAAACATTCCCCAGGGGCATGTGAAATTAGTCTTTTCCCGGTCCTCAGGAGCAATCTTTATCTAATTATATCCACTGAAGCCATCAAGAAAGGAGTACTTTTTCCCTGATAAATTATCCAGGACTTGGTCAATAAAAGGCAGAGGAAAATAATCTTTCTTAGTTGCCGAGTTGAGCTCCCAGTAATCCACACACTCTCCATTTTCCTCCTTTCTTAGGAACAATAACCAGTGGAGAAACCCACTGGCTATCCGAGATTGGGTAGATAAAGCCAACATTCAACATCTTTTGCAATTCCTCCTTAACAATTTCTCTTAGGGCTGGATTAATTCTCCTCTGGGGCTGTCTAATAGGTTTGAACTCACTATTAATGAATATTCGGTATGTACATAGCTTTGGATCAAGTCCTTTCATGTCACCATAATCCCAAGCAAAAGTTGGTTTATGGGTAGTAAGCATTTTGACCATTGACTCTTGTTGCTCATTAGTAAGTTTATTATTGATATTCAAAGTTTTTCCTGTAGCTACTTCCACTTGGGAAGTCAATTCAAGCATAGATACTTCAGGCAAAAAAGGAATTTCTACCTTGTGGGGCAATAAGGTGTGTAAATAGTCAGTTGCTGCAGGATAATGAGCTGAAGTGGGTGGAGGAAGAATTGTCTGTAAAGAAGATGGAACTTTTTCACAAAGGGGGTATTCAATACCATAATTGTTCAGAAGGAAATTAGACATTATCTCTTCCTCTTCTTGTTTTCAATAAAAGGCTCTCTTGTAATCATCATTAGATTTTCCACAGAATTCATCTCTTCCACATCTTCTCCCAAATCTGGCCAGACTACTTGTCCTAACTCAAGTTGAGGTTGTGCTGGAGCATAAAGGGTGAGCTTCTTGGTGCTATACCCATCAAAGACGGTCATGTTACCAGAATTGCATCCTATGTAAGCATTTGTAGTGGCTAACCAAGGCCTTCCTATAATTACAGGATAACCTCTTAGTGATGCTTTTGGAGATAAAACCATAAAATCAACAAGATATTCTCATGAATCTAGGGTGACTACTAGGTCTTCAACTACTCCATCAAGTTTGACAGTTGAAATATCAGTGAGTTGCAAGTCTATAGGTGTAGGCCTTAGGTCTAAAATACTTAGCTTTAGTACAAGGTCTTTTGTCATGAAATTGATAACTGCTCCAAGATCTACTAAAGCATTTTTTTTATCTAAACCCCATTAATAATGATTTCTACAACAGGGCTGCCAGGGTCTGAATATTTTTGGATGGTAAGCTTCCCTAGCATCAAATTAGATATTTGACCTAAGAAATGAGTTTGAGGGTCTTTCTTCTTCCTACCCGACTTCTTTAAACATGCTTCTTTAATAGCCTTGCTATAGATAGGTACTTTGTTAATTGTTTGGAACAAATTAATTTTTACACATATGTGCTTCAACTAGTCAAGAATGTCAAAGGTAGGATCTTCTTGATTTTGAACAACTTCACCTTCCAACCTTTGTGGAAAAGGAGGTGAGGAATTATTGGATACTTTAGGCAATGATGGATTTTGCATGGGCTCATTGGTTTGAACTTGGCCATTAATATCTCCTTGCTCATTCTCCTCAGATGGAAATTCTGTGATTATGGGAGGAGAAGGTGTAGGTAACATTGTCCCTAATCATAAGTTGATATTGCTCAAATAGAGAGAAAAAGCAGGCTGCTGGATAGGGTCAATGAAATAAACTTGCTACTATTGAGATTGATTATTTGGATTAGGTGTTGCTTGAGCAAGTAACTGGGTCGGCTTAGGATTTTGGCTTTGATTAGCTGCAGGAGGTGGCATGATTGACTGCTACTGGGGTTGCTATAGGAAACCAACAGGTTGATTTGACCATTGTTGGCCTCCTCTCCACTGGTTAGACTGCTGCCAATTCCCTTGTGGAGGCTACCACTGATTTTGCTGTGGTGATTTCCAATTCCCTTGTGGGGGTTGCCAACGATTTTGCTGAGCATTTGGCCAAGGATTATTCCACTGAGGTTGGGAATATGGGCCATAATTTGGAGGGTACTGGTTCTGCCACTGATTATTTTATGAACCAAAATTTTGCAAAGGGTCCTGAGGCATACCTTGTCTTGGGGCCCAAGGCCTACATTGAGCAACGAAGAACACTTCTTCATCTCCTTCTAATATTTTGAACTCTGTGGGAAGATGTTGCACCTCCAAATTGGCCACCACCTTGCATCTTCAATCCTTCTTCCTTTGTTTGTAGTGAGGGCAATATTCAGCTAGCATTGCCTCAGCTTCATCTTTCTTCCTCCTACCTTGCATAGTGTCTAGTTGAGTAGCTACATCATTGATAATATCCTGCTTGAAGTCAGACAAGAGATTATAAATCTCCCCCTTGGACACACCTGAGCTACTTCCTTTTGCAATAGAGGGTCTAAACCCTCTGCCTTTCTTCACATTTTCTCTAGAGTAATTGAGACAAATCTTCTTGATATCATGCCATTCGCTTTAGGTGATGTCTCCTCCAGCCATGCGGTCTAGTGCTTCCATGCAAGTATCATTAACTCCTCTTAGGAAGAGAAGTTTTTTAGACTCCTCATTTAGCTGGTGCTAAGTGTTTTTTTGTACACTGAACAGAAACCTGGACACATAGTCTTCCAAGGTTTCATCCTCTTTTTGTGACATCTTGAAGATGTCATCTCCTCTCATATCATTCCCCCTACAATATTCTTTATACTTTCCCAAGAACAACTCCTTCAACTCATCCCAAGTGGCCGTTGCATTGCCTCCTAATCCCATGAACCATCTTAAGGCTGACTCCTTTAAGGTAGAGGGAAACAATTTCATCTTATGTGCTACAGTAGTGTAATCATAACTCCTACATAGGATGTCAAACTCAAACAAGAAGGTATGAGGGTCCTCTGTAATAAGTCCATAGAATTTTGGAAGTAATGAGGCAGGGATATTCTTGAGGTTATTATTTTCATGTAGTTCAGGGAGTGGGAATGGAAAATTAGGCCTTTCCATCCTTGGTTGTGGTGCTCCTGGGTTAGCTCTTGGCTAATAGACTACAAGGGAAAGCGGGTTATTATGTGGGTCTTGGTTATTGGAAGTGTGTAGATTATTCAATTTCTTGGTGAGTGGATCAAGGTTGTCAGGATCATCAAACATGTTTAAACTTATCTTTGAGGAAGAGGATGAGGTAACTAAGTCTTGGCCAACATCCAAATATGGTTATTCTTGGAAAAATTCGAGGTCAATTTCTTGGATATCTAATCTTTTGGGAAGGAATCTTCCGAATTGGTCTCTTCTTCTAAGAATACAACAAAAAGTAAATCTAAACTATGGAAAAATGTTGGAATGGTGAATTTTAATCTAAATACTAGGAATGAAATTTCAAACTTCTACTAGCATGTCTGCAACAAATTTTTAGTTTGACACCATACCCAGCAACGACGCCAAAAATGTAGTGTCCTTTAATCAGCTTAATAACTAGGAACATGAATTCCTCTACTCAGGGATTGAACATCACAACCGACAGTCATAACCTGCTAAAGGACCTCATTTAATTATCAACCTAGGGATGTAGACTTGAAATGGGTCAGCACAATATATGCACTAATCACCTCTTTCAGACATGTATTATCTATTGAAAATGTTATGCTGGAATTGGAAGTGCTAGAAAAAAATTCTAACTGACTAAACTTGCTTGGAATGAAAATTGAAAGACAAAACTATTCTGCGTCTAGTGGTTGCAAGAACAGTTGATAGTTCTGTATTTCTACCAGTTGCAGGAACAATCACACTAAGCTCTATAAAAGGAAGTGCAACTATTCTAAATTGCAGAATGAAAATATGGACAACTCGCTAAGTGGACCCCCTTAGGTAGTGCAGAAGATAAACAAAAAATTAGACTGTAAACTTCATAAACACCTTTATTGATTTGAAATTAACAAGTAAATGGCTCACAATCTTCAACTGTATTTCTGAAAACTAAAATTTATTACAACAGTAATCTTCTAGCCCTTTCCTTGAAGGAGAATGGGCTATTTATTAAAAATTGAATCTAACGACTAACTAACCCTTCCCTCATAAAATGGGAAGTCTTTATTACATCATAACTCACTAAGTGAAGAGGTGGATACAAAAAGGAAGAACTGAGTCAAATCAGTTCTGAAGATTTAAAGCACCACCATCCTAGATTTATGTGCCATCAAGATGCCTAAGCTGGATCCTTGGAACACTTTCCTTGCATGGTGGACGACTTGAAGCTGCCTCTTTATTCTTTGTTGCTGACTCAGTCTTCATTGAATTAGCCTTTTCAACAATCAAGTGGAAACTGATTTTTCTCCTGGAGACTTGGTACTTGCAAATAACTTAACAATTATACTATGGCAGAAAGTTAGCTCGACACATTCAACCTTTAAGATGATCCATCACTTCATTTATAAATTCATTAAGCATTAATCTAGAGCAAAGAATATTTCAGATATGGCTGTAGGGAGGTTAACAGTAGTGGCTGCAGGAAAGGCATGTCATCACAAAAAGTTACAAGGCATACATATTCTGTCAAACTAATAAAACATTTAAGCAATAATCATGGAAAGACTTATCATAATAAACTGGTTATATTAAACATAAAGTCTATGTATTAATCCCATAATTACTACTAAATGTCTTCTCAGCATAATAAAAGATATAGAAATGTCTTAAAAACATAGTCTAAATATGCCAAAAACTGGGCTCATCAGATGGAATCATGGAAAGGCAGGTGGATCTCTTGGGCGGGCAAAATTACAATGTTGAAGGGAGTCATTTTTGCAATACCAATTTACCTTATTTCTTGTTTATCTCTCCCAACCAAGTCATATTATTACTTGAATCAAAAGTTGAGAAAGTTATTTTGGAAAGGTACCTTGGAAGGAGAAAAAAATATTATTAATTGCTTGGGATAAGGTGTGCAAAGCCAAAGAAAAGGGGAGATTGGTATCAAGGATCTGCAAAAAGTTAACAGAGCTCTAGGTGCCAAATTGATTTGGAGAATGTATAGGGACAATTCATCAAAATGGGCAAGAATCATCCAAAATAAATATCTCACAAATGAGAATGATAGAAGTATTCTAATTACATAAAATCTACCAAGATGCCCGTGCGTTTGAAATTTTATGAGGGAGTGTAGATCATTGATCATAGATTTCATCTCCTGGGACATTAAGGATGGGCGCACTACCTTGATCTAGGGAGATTCCTGGGGAGGCCTCCCAAGCTTATCAAATTCAATAAATGTGGAACATTCCAAAATAATTTTATCTTCGCTATGGGGCACAAAGGTGAGAGATTACATAGAGAAAATGATGGTTGATGGCATCCTAGGTTGGCATTGGAAATATTTTAGGTATCTAACTTTACCCACCAATAAAGTAGAGCAATTGGATAAATCCTTGAAATGCAGAATCAACAAAATTGGTGAAAAGGATAATATTGTTTGGTTGGGATCAAACACAAGATAATATAATCCTAAAGACAACTTCAAAATTCTAGGCAAACAAGAGGAAGAAACTATAATTCCCTAGAATCTTTGTTGGAGTGGGAAATGTCTCCCTAAGGCTGGATTTTTCATGTGGGCTACTATTCAGAAGAGGATTCTAACAATAGAAAATTTTGCAAAGATGGGCTATTATGGTCCATCAAGATGTGTTTTATGCAAGAACAAGGAGTAGAGTGTAAATCATCTACTTGTTGAATTCCACTTCACACAGGCATGCTAGAAATGGCTGTGCCAAACTGGGATGGCATAGTGTACTACCAAATGATATAATGATGCTTTTCAAATCTTGACAGATTTTGAGGCAAAATTCCATGTTCTCATCCCTATGGGTATCAAGTCCATCGTTGCTAATATGGGAATTTTGGAAGGAATGTAATAGAAGGATTTTTTGAGACTCAAAGATGTGTTGGCCTACTTTCATTTGCAAACTGGAAGCAGTCATTGTGGAGCTGATCAACAACAAAGTGGCAGGTTTGAACCTTCAAAAGACAACCTTCACAAATTGGGATGGCATGATGCGAAAATCTTGGTTTGAACTTTGCATCCCAGTTTTTGGTAACATAGAAAAATAAAAAGTACAAAATCAAAGAGCTCAAATTCAGTAGAAACCCCCCTAACAGAATTGGTCCAAAATAAAATTTGACGAGTTGCTAGAGGGAACCCTGACCCATCTAGGGTTGTGTTGTAAGAGACTGTGAGGGGTAGATAATTGGGGAGGAGTTAGTGACACTTACAGAGGGTACTAACAATCTTGCTAAATTTTAGGCCCTAGTCACCGATCTCCATCTTTGCCAACAACTAAAAATTTGAAACATGGTAATCGAAGGTGATTCCACCCTTGTTATCAATGCCCTAAGATATAAGAAATTTGCAAATTCAAGGCTCAACATCCTACTAGATAAATCTATGTAAATAATCTGAACTTTTAATGAATATAGTCTCCAACATGTTTATCGTGAAGGCAACTCAGTGGCCGATAATTTGGCAAACAGGGGAGTGAACAAGGAGTCATATAAATTCACCATCGATAATTAGTTACTCTCTTCTTTGTTTTGGAAAACACAAATCAAGCTCAAGTCATTTATCCATACTTCCATGATATTTTCGAAAGGTTTATCTTGCATGAATAGAATTCACATAGAATACCAGGTCATGAAGGAAAATGGGAATGATGGCAATATAATCCCATAAATGGTATTAAGACGGTTCAATTTGGACTATGGTTGACCTCACAACATGTCAAAAAAAGGTGGGTGATACAGCTTTCCACATCGATGGTGTGGAAATTTGTATCATCGGTAAAGGGGTCGTTATAATGTAAGCAATTGACAGATCTTGATTTGACACATCATTACACAATTTGCATCTCAAAAATTATATTTTTTCACGAGGGTCTTATTTCTATGAGTTTGATAAGATATCAACACACATGATACTTGACTATCACCACGATCATCCCTTCATACTGAATCCTTGAATTTGCACATCTTTGGATGGGACATATGGTAATCATTAAACAAGCTAGCATAGGATGTTTTACTACCAGTATGCGATCAGATCATTAATACTTGGTAGTGGTTACAATATATGAAGGATTATTTCACATGTGTAAAGGTTGAGGCCATTCCCAATAATCAATAAACGCAAGGTTAATCACATGGATAGGATCAATAAGTGCATTCAAGAGCTAGATTCTTTCATTTTCATTTAAACAACATATAAGCCCTAGATTTTAATGGCAGAGAGGTCGAAGTTTGTTGTGTATATGTCTGATGAGTGCATTACCTATGGTAGGATGGACTCTCTAATACACTTGGTGAGCAATGTGTGTCAAATGGAATTCCTTGGTGATGTGTCTAAGCTCAAGCTCAAGTAGATTCTTCTGGAAAATGAATTCCTCTTGATTGATGCTATGAAGTTGATTCTAGGTAGGGCGTTCTTGGAGAATGGTGAGTTTTATCATGTTGACATAGATATCTCTTATGGGTTCGTTGCTTCGCTCTTGGACTTGGGTATTTCAAAAGCTAATGTGGAAGCCATGAATCAAAACATGTTTAAACTCGACCTGTTGGGTGGGCTTGAAGAGGTGTTTGTTGTTGCAATAGTGGGTGTTGGTGTGCCTCATCCCCACAATTTGGAATTGTTGGACATCCTTGGGGAAGTAGTAAATTACTGTACCCATTCCTTGTAGACATTGGTGATGCACATTTTCTAGGGTATCATGAAAGGCCGACGATTGGAGCAAACTTCCTGAAGAAACTACTCCATTTGGTTCCTATGCAAGATTTCAAGTGGGTGAGTGAATTCATAAACTACAAGAAAGAGTATGGTGATGTATGAAGTGTTGGTATTTTGGTATCTTCACAACTAGTCTACAATATATGTAAAGCGCACAGTAGGCTTGCTTCATTTCTCATTGCTTTCAAGTTTTGTGACATGTAAAAAGTATATACTGGCATGGTCTGCATTGGCCTTACATGACCATTTTGTGCAAGTTTATGAGATGGTGGTTTGTATGTAATATATAGGGCTAGGGTTTTTGGTGTGCAGGAAGTATGGTGTCCTTGTGTGTCTACGAATGGTTGCTAGTATGGGAAAAGAATTTAACTCTTTTTTGAAAGTTAATATAATACCAATCCTTACAAATCAATATATATATATATATATATATATATATCACGTAAAAAAATATAAATAAAATATACACAGATAAAATACACATATATAAATAAAATATACACATAAATGAATATAAATAAAATATACACATAGAAACATATAAATAGATATAAATAAATAAAAGAAAAGTAGATAAAAATATAATTTAAAATATACACAAATAAAATACACATATAATAAAATATATAAATAAATAAAAATAAAATATACACATAGATAAAATACATAGATAAATATAAATGAAATATATACATAGATAAAATAAACGTGTATATGAATATAAATAAAATATATATAGATTAAATTATATACACATAAATAAATATAAATAAAATATACATAGATAAAACACACATAGATAGATATAATTAAAATATACATAGATACAATACACATAGATAAACATTAATAAAATATACAAAGATACAATACACATAGATATAAATAAAATGTAAAAAGATAAAATACACATAAATATACAATAAAATATACACAAATAAAATACACATAGATAGAGATAAATAAAATATGCACATAAATAAAATATACATCGATAAAATACACATACATAAATATAAATAAAATATACATGTAGATAAAATATATAAAAATAGATATAAATAAAATATACATAGATAAAATACACACAGATAGATATAAATAAAATGTACATAAATAAAAAAGATATAAATAGATATAAATAAAATGTACACATAGATAGATAGATAATATATACATAGATAGATATAAATAAATTATACATAAATAGAGATAAATAAAATATAGACAAATAGTAGTAGGAGCAAGAGCAGGCGAGTGGGCTGTCAAGGTCAAGTATGAATGATCAATGGATCATTTTTGGAAGCATGTGAAGGTAGTGGTTGGGAGGAGACAAACAAAGGATAGAGAATGGATTGTAGGCAAGGAGATGAGCCAAAACTATCAAACGACAGACACTGGCAATGAAAGATGGAGCAAGGGGTAGAGGTATGAGACATGGGTGGATCAAAGACCACCACCTTTGGCGATGGGAGCCAATGTGATACCATTAGGATTTTGTGATAAAGGTTATCACAAGACACAGTGTGAGAAAGGGCATCCCAGGCTGAATGCAAACCGACAACAAGGCAATCATTGGAAAGACAAGGTGGGGGAAGATTCACCAAAGAGAGGAAATCATTGGAGGAGAAATATTGAAGGGAGACCTAATAGCGAAGATTGTACTTCTAGTAAGGTGATGATAATCAGGGAACAAATAATTATGCTAGTCATCACAAAGTTGAAGGAATGTGGACTGATTATGAAATGGGTATGACTCAAGATGTGAATGCACGATAATGGAAGGCTGGTGGAAGGAAAGATGGGGAGAGAAAATCAAGTTAAGAAGTATTCCATTTTTTTTTTGTAAATGAATACCCTTCACCGAAAGTGAAAGAGGAAATCAAAGGAGAGAAGGCATTAATGATGGAGGGCCACGATTTCTACATTTGGGATTGGCATAGAAATTTTAATCCACTTAGCCACATAATGGAAAGTGGAAAATTTGGCTTAAAATACAAAACCTACTGGTGGAATATTGGGAAAGTGCGATCCTGGAGGAAATAGGTAATCAACTAGGGGAATATGTGTGTGCAAAAGAGTGGCTAGCAAGTGGAGGTGAAGGTGCTTATTTCAAATTATGTGTGGAGGTCTCTATGAAGAACATTAGCTGAGAGGATTTGGAGATAATCTCGATAGAAGGAAGGTGGAGGTAGAGGGTAGTTTCGGATTGGGATCCTAAAGGCATGAGAGTAAGCACTCTAGGTTAAGGGAAAAAGAGGAGGAAAAAGATGGTGATGGAAAAGACTGTATGGAAAATCCAAGCAAGAGCATAGAGGATCTTCAACCAGAAGGGAATACATGTTCTTTGAGTAATAAAGCAAGTCAAGGAGAAAATGAAAAGGTGAGAGAGGAAGGCATGGAAGATGAAGAAAAAAAGGGTAGGCCTAAGTAGAGTAACCAAGAAATGGTAACAATGACGTTACTGGAGGTAGAAAAAATTAATGATGTGAACCCCTTGTTGGAGGTGGCAAGTGAACTAATGGAGCTAATGAAATCATAGGATATAGATATGGATAAGGTTGAAGAGGTGTTAGAGGTTGTGCTGGAAGAGGAAATGGGAGAGGCTAAGGTGGAAGGGGATATGGCTAAGATTTTTAAGATAACAAGGCTGGAAACTTTAAAGGAGAAAGAGGAAGGTGATAGAAAGTTGACAAATGATGAATTAGTGGACATAAGGGAAGAGAAACTAAAGGAAATAGAGAAACTAGGGATTAAGCAGTGTGATCTCAAAAGAAAATCCCCAAATTGCAGCAAAGGAAAGAAGCTAAGAAGGAAAACCAAACAAGAAAAGCACACCCAAGATGGTGAGGCAAAGAGATAGGTGAAAATAACTTGATTACTCAGCTCAGGGAAGGGAATCTCCCTTCTTGAAGAGCCATGAAAATCATCTGATGGAATGTTATGGGCTTAAACGCCCCTAACAAAAATCACCTATTATGAAACCTGATGGAGTCATCACAACCGGATGTATTGTTGATTCAAGAATCAAATTTCTCACAATGATAAGAAAAACTTTTGAGGAGTAGGTCAATTTTTTGGGGTGCAGAAGTGGTGGGCTCGATAGGAGCCTCTAGGGGCCTAATTGTGTTTTGGAACCCATGATCAACATATTTGGAGAAGGTGGATGTATACAAGCACTAGATAGTATGCAAGGTAAGAAGTATGCTATCTAATTTGAATTTACTTTTAGTAAATGTTTATGGGCTCTCTTCATATATAGAAAAGAGGAGGATATGGGAATTGGTAGAGAGATTATGCAATAACTCTCAGATGGAGATATGTATCCTGGGTGGAGATTTCAATGATGTATTACACCAATGATATAAAAGGGGAGGGGTAAGAAGGAAGTTGCAGTCTCAAAGTAATTTTGAGGATTTTATGGAAAAAAAACATGTTGATGGATGTGCAAATGTTAAATGACACATATACATGGACAAATAGGAGAAAGGGTTTCAGTAACATAGATGAGCATATAGAAAAATTCCTTTTCAAAGGAAGTTTAGAGACCTCCCCTTTTCCAATAGAAGGAAAAAATATTTCCATAGTCAAGCTCCTATCATCATCCAATAAGTTTGGAAATCATAGGGGAAAGAAGGCCAATGAGGTACCCTTTTAAATTTAAAAATATGTGGATGTGCGATCAATTTTTTTCAACCTCTTCAACAGTGGTGGGAGGAGGTGAATTTGAGGGGTGCAAAAATGTTCAAGGTAGAATTAAAGTTAAAGTTTTTAAAATAAAAATTGAAAGGGTGGAACAAAACTAGTTTTAAGAACATCTTTGAATCTAAAGAAGAGTTGAAAGGAGATCTACAAAAGCTAAACGAAGAGGTGTTGGCCAATGGGATGGACAAAGATAATTATTTGATGGAAAAATCCTTGTTAAACAAGTATGAGGAGGTACTTGCAAAAGAAGAAATCTTTTGGAGGCTAAAATCAAGAGAAATTTGAATTAGTGAAGGGGATAGGAACACAAAATACTTCCACAATGCCACAAAGGAAAGGTGGAACACCAATAGAATAACAATGATTAAGACACTGGAAAAATGGAAGACATAGTTGAGGAGGTTGTGGGCTTCTATAAAAATTTGTTAAGCAATTGGGACACGTCTGATTTGAGAGCTTAGTAGCAAATTATAGATAACATCCTTAAGCTGATCACAATAATAGAATGAAAATTATTAAGAGAATTCATGGAAGATGAGATAAAAGAGGCTCTACATCAATTGCATCCTGACAAGTCTCTTAGGCGTAATGGCTTCCCTGGCACGTCTTTTTTCAGAGGTGTTGAGAAATTTTTGGTACGGAAGTGTATGAAGAAATAGAAGATTCAAGAAGGATGGGCAAGGTACTGAGAGAGATAAATAATACTTTAATAGCTTTGATACCCAAAAAGAGAAACCCTCATCTCTAGATGAGTTCAGGCCAATCTCTTTGTGTAAAAAATTTATAAAATTATATGCAATGCTGCTATAGATAGGTTAAAGAGGATCCTCCCATCCATAATTTTGGATGAGAAGATAGGATTTTTGCTCAAGAGGTCTATATTGGATGGTGTAATCATAATGCAAGAGGCCATTCACTCAATCCAAAAAATAAAGAGAGAAAGTGTGTTGTTAAAATTGGATATAAATAATGCCTACAATTGGGTGGAATGGAAGTTTCTATTTAAATTTATGGAGGCCTTTGGATTTCACAAACAATGGTTAGATTGGATCTTCAATTGTGTGGCAACACCCAAGTTCTTTGTGATCATAAATGACCCCTAGAAGGCTTCTTTGAGTGTCTAGGGGACTAAGACAAGGTGATCCACTGTCTCCATTTCTATTCATCATCATGGATGAAGCACTCAAAAGAACTTTAAGAAAGTCCAACCTTGAAGGAAAGATAACAAGTTTTCAAATCACTAGCAACGTTCCCTAGTAACGTATCAATAGTTTGTTGATGAAACTATGCCATTCAAGGTTGCACAAAGAAGGGAGGCTCAAAACTTCAAGGAGATTCTAGATTCATACTCAAGAGCAACGGGTCGGGAGATGAGTAAGAAAAATTTGAGATCTTTTTCAATTCCAAGCCCAATATAGAATTTCAAAATTTGAGAACCTTAAATTTCAAAAAAGGAATTATTCCCTGCAAGTATCTAGGACTGCATTGGCAAATTGGGGTATGCCTAGGGAAGCTATGGGACCCATTGGGTCAAAAGGTGGAAAGTAGGTCGGCTTCATGGAAAGGGAGGTGGTTTTCATGGGCTAGAAGGATCACAATGCTAAAAGAAAAGATCTTGACTTTTCCAATTTATCTAATGTCTTGTTTAGCCCTCCCTTCAAGGGAAAACAAGAAGCTCAATCAATGTATGAATTGGTTTTTATGGAAAGGAAACTCAAACCAACACAAGATACTTATAATAGCTTGGGAAAGAGTATGCAAATCAAAGCATACATGTGGGGTGGGTCTAAAGAACTTGCTGGTCTAGAACAAAGCACTAGGAGTGACGCTAGTCTAGAAAATATAACTTGCCTAAATCTGAAGTGGGTTAAGATCTTGCAAAACGAATGCTTAGATGAGGGAGAAATGACTATCCTGACTTCAAGAGTTGTCCCCCAAGGTTCAAGAATATGAAACTTCATCGGTCAATGTCGACACCTCATAACAAACTTCTTGACTTGGAACATAAATGGTGGTAGGTCTTCATTATTTTGGGAGGATTCCTGGGGTGTGAACAAGCGCCTAGGAAACAAGGTAGAATTAGAGAAGATAAGGCTTTTAACCAATCACCACTGTGGGACTCATGTCTGGAACTACTTAAAGGAAAGAGTGAAGGACGGTGCAGTTCAGTGGGGTTTGAAATATGTAAGGGCTTTAGGCCTATTAGAGGATATGGTGAAAATTTTCAAAGCAACCATAAAAGGTAGAGTAATCCATATTAAGGAGTATAGTGACAAGTTGGTTTGGAATGGGTCTCAAAATGACAACTGCAATGTGAAGGATAGACATCAGTTGCTAGTTAAAGATGAAGAGGTTGTAACAAAGCTACCAATTAAGCTATGTTGGAATAGGAAATGCCTCCCTAATGTAGGCACCTTCACCTAGGTTGCATTGTAGAATAAAATACTGACAATTGACAAGTTCAGGAAATTGGGATCCTCAAGATGTGTGCTTTGCAAAAAGGAAGAAGAAATTATAAATCATATGTTCCTATGGTGTCCCTTCAGTAATGAATGTTGGCAATGGTTGTGTGCAAAATTGGGATGAAAAAGTGCTCTTCTAAACAACATTTTAAGCTTGTTCTAATATTGGCCTTTGATTTATAAGTCAGCCTTGTTCTCAAGCCTATGGTTGATAAGCCCATCTATGCTTCTTTGGGAGGTCTGGAAAGAGAGAAATATAAGATTATTTCAGGGAAGCGAAATGAGATTTTCTTATTTCCTTAATAAACTAGAAGCAGCAATTGTGGAAGTGACAAACAATAGGGTTGTGGGGATGAATCCAAACAAAGCTAGTTTCATGAAATGGGTTGCAAGTATGAGGAGAGAGTGGTTTGTTTTAAAATTTCCTCTCTTCTGGGGGAGGAGGGTTAAAAGGCGATGAAGGAAAAAGAGCAAGCAAAGTCGAAAGTCCTAGTTGTAGGTTGGTACATGTTAAATTTTGATGGGATTGCAAGGGGAAACCTAGGGCCTTTAGGAGTTGGATGCATGGTAAGGGATTGGATATGCAAGAAATTGGGCAATTTGTCAGTTCCTTTGTCAAGGGGAATGAATAAAAATGCATCATTTCATGCACATTGATCCAAGGCATAACCTATGCAAGGAACTAAATCTGGAAAGGGTGGAGATTGAAGGGGACTTGGCATTAGTTGTGAACGTGGTTAGGTTAGGTCAAATCCAAAATTGGAAGCTCTAAAATCTACTTGAGTTGGCTTTATCAACATTGATGGAGTTTAGGGAGTTTAAAATTAGCCATGCGTATAGGGAAGTGAGTAGGGAGGCTAATGAGCTCAAGGACAATGGGGAAAATGACATTTTCAGGAAATCAAAGGTCACAACATCAAATACAAATACAATCATTCAACAAGAAGGGCTGTTAAGTGCACATGGGGTCAACAACTAACAGTATTGCATTGTCAATTGCTTTCCACAAACGTTGGTGTGGAAAGCATTGGTGTTTGCTATAGGTTGTGCGAGAGAAGCAACATGGAGGTTCGGTAAGGTAATAGTAGAGAATTGACAAGAGTTGGGTAGATGTGTAGAATTCAGTATGGCTCCCATTTAAGCATAATAATTTTTACTTTTTTGTAAATGTATGGTGTGGAGGTGTAGAGTGTATCATTCAAATGTGTTCAATTAAGTTTTAAACCCAATGTTCTCCATAAGTGCATTAATTCAAATAAGATATATTTTAAGTACTCACACAAGGGAGAGTTATTAGTCGTGGGTGATGTGTGGGTATCAAGGCATCCTAGAGGCATTCATGAAAACTAACATGTGTGAAGAATTGATAAATTTGTGCATGGTCAAGAATTTTAATGCATACAAAATTGGTTAGCAGAAAGTGGTAGAAGATGGATTCCCCTATTCATCTAACAGCCCCACACAAACAAATGTCATTCTTGGGGTCAAAGGTTGAAGAAAGTCTTTATAAATAAATATAAATAAAATATACACATAAATAAATATAAATAAAATACACATAATATAAATAAAATAAACATAAATAGAATACACATAAATATATAAATAAAATACACACATAAATAATAAAAATGTATATAAATAAAATATACATGGATAAAATACGCATAGATAAAACACACACACATATATATACAAATAGATACAAATAGAATATACGCAGGTAAAATACATATAAATAAATATAAATAAAATATACATATAGATAAAATACAAATAGATATAAATAAAATATACATATAAAAAGATATAAATAAAATACACATAGATAAAATACAAATAAAAATATATAAATAAAATATAGATAGATAAAATTTTTTTAAATATACACATAAATAAATAAAAATAAAATATACACATAAATATATAAATAATAAAAAATATATAAATAAAATATACACATAAATAAAATACACATAAATAAAGATAAATAAAATATACATATATAAAATGCATATAGATAAACATAAATAAAATACATATAAATAAATATAAACTAGCATATATATATTAAATATTAATATATATAAAATACGTCTAGAGTTATCATTATCGAGGAAGCTATTGCACTGAAAAAAAAATGATAAAAATAATAAATAATTTATTATAATAATAATGTTATATAAATAATAATTTATTATAATAATTACTATGATTAAATTAATTATAAGTATTAATATTAAATTTCAGTGCTGATAAACTGTCAAGCTGCTAACCCATTCATGACGATTGCTACAAACCATGCTACTGCCATGCAAGACCAATATGATAACATTTCGCCTCTAAAGCTTAGGATTCGCAAAGTGGATCTTCAACAGGAATACATGTAATTGAAAACCCTTTCATTCTAATCCCTTCCAGCAACACCCTGAAAAGAAAGAGCAATCATGTATATATAGAATTGTGCAACATACCTAGACTTCCATCATTTCGGCTTGCTCTCTTGAATGTCCTTCAGATTTTTGGAGCACTCGGTGGAGGGGTTTACACATTGTATTGTATGAATGTAAAACAAAGATATCAAATCAATTTAAAACCATTTTTTTTGCATGAAATGGTTCGCATGTTGAAATTGTTCATAACTTTAAAACTAAAAAGCATTGACTCATTCATATCTTGTTTGGTACAATCTCGTCCATTTCCATCTTGACTATCAACTGTGCACGTTAAAATAAATGCAGGGAATACAAATGTAGTTAGGTTTTTCATTCCATTATGCGACTGTAGGAAGCTTCTTGACTTAATAAAATATATATACATAGATAGATAAATAATATATACATAAATAGATATAAATAAATTATATATTTATAAAGATAAATAAAATATAAACAAAGATAAAATGTACATAGGTAAATAGATAGATAATATACACACAAAAAATATATACATAAATAAAATATACATATAAGAAAATATTTTTAACATTTATATTACAATATTATAAAAAATAAAATAAAAATACATACATATATACATATATAAATAAATAAATACAAAGATAAATAAACACACATATATACATACATGCATGCATGTATATATTTTTATATATTTATTTATATACAGATAAATATTAATTTTTATTTATAAATACATATATAAATGTGTATATGTGTGTAAATGTATAAATACATGCATATATATATATATATATATATATATAGATGCTCATTTATGATTTTGCCAAGATTGCGTTTAGAGATTTACCTCCTCAAACGTGCGTCCTGTACATTTCTTTGATTACCCAAGGTTGCTTTGTTTGGCTTAAAATCCTAAGTGTGCGGGTGACCTATCACTTAACCATTTTCTCCAACCTTCTACTCTCACGGGTTTTCTGGTTATTTCATGTGTAGAGAGGCATTATGGGTGGTGATAGAGTGCAAACGTAGCCCGACAACTGTAGCGAATTTCACAAAGATCGGCTAGTGTGGCATATATGTGTTGAAGGTGGTTTGGCTCCCTTGATGGAGAGTCTGATGGGTCATGAACCTAATTTATCTACACAGTTTGCTAACTCTTGGAAAGACCGAAGAGTTACTCTGGGTGGTATTTCCTTTGAAGTGAACGAGGAAGTGATAGCACAAATGACAGGGCTGTTGAGTATTGGTAAGAAGTACTCGAAGCATACAAAGACCCAAGATAATGATAGTTTGAATGCTTTCTTTGTGGGGAATGAGAAGTCAGTCCATAACCAATCGAGATTCAAGAGAGGCCCTTCCGCAACCATGAGACCAAGTCTACCTTGCCCTTATGAAGTACACGCCTCTTGAAGGTGGATACAAAACTTACTACTTCTAACATTTCCCTCTTTTAAATCACCTTCGGCATAAAATTATGTTAAGCTTTCTTTTCTTCCTTCTTAAGGATTTAGAGAGCTCTGTTGAAAAAAGCATTGAAGTTGTTGGCCTTAACCCTAATGATTACCCTCCCTTGCCGCTTCACCAAGGTCTCATTATGAGACTCTAACACTTCCATCTTGTGTTATGCTCGCCCAAACCCATATCTATTGTCTGTATGGAAGACATTGAACCTCTTGCTGTGACCAATATTTCCCCAGTCGAGTCCAAAAGTCCCATCAGGAAAACCTATCTGGTTGTTTCTGATACTCACAAGCCTAAACCTGCTACTAAGAAGCTTAAGGAGAATGCAGGAAATGCCCAGACTAGTGCTGCGAATAGTCTTTGTGAACTCAAGTTGACCCTTGCCAAGACTGCTAGAAAACCCACCCAGAAGAAGAAAGGTAAGGATGATGCGAAAGGTTTGATGGAGCCTTCGACCAGGGACAACAAAAGTAAAAATGTGGTGGGTAGGGATTCTAAGGGGGACATGGTGGTTGCGGCTATGGTGGTGACTGGTGGTGAGACCATCATCAAAAGGTCTGGTAGACTGGCTAAGAATAACAAGAAAGAGCAGCTTAATGACTTGGATTCAAAAGAGGAGCGGTCTAACATCAAAGATTACAAAGATGAGGAGGTGTCTGGGGCTGAGGAGGAGTATGTTGGAGGCCCCCACACCATTCTTGATATTAGTAAAGTGTAGAAGGACAACTCGGCTTCCCAATCCTCGAATCCGCTGGGCGTGGAGTGTGTTGATATAGTGAAGGCTACAGATTATGGGGAGGAGATTTGTGTGCTGCAGGAAAGAATGGATAAGATGGACAAGAAATTATGTGGCTTGATTCGTTTCATAGTCAAGCTAGTCCATTGTGTTACCAGCACCCTGTCTGCGATTATGAAGGATGAAATGGACGAGAAGAATGCTAATGATGGCCAAGAATAGGTTGGGGATGATGTTGTTAATCTCTTGCCTAAGAACTGGGAAAATGCCAGTTAGTCTGTGTTTAGTCTATTTTTTGTCAGTCTGTTGTTGGTCTACGATGTATATTTTTTGGCTTAGTCTCTAATGTTTTTTGGACTAGAAATTTTTGGCCCTTGTTGCTCTCTATGTTAAGGGTACAACACCCTGTAAATTCTGCTTACCATATCAAAAACATATATACACATATACAAATAATATATACATATATATTTATATATTTGTGTATTTATATTTGTATTTGTATATCTATATTTGTATATGTATATATATATATATATTTGATCAAATAGTGTTGCCAAGGGGGCATCTCCCATTTTATTGATAAAAGCCAAAGTTAGATTTATTTGTCTTTTGCACTATGATGCTTGATCTTGTCCCGTCGAATCAACTTGTCCCTGGATCCTCCTAGGAAGAAGCATTGTTCGAGACTAGTTCATTTTCTAGCTCATCTATGGCAACATTTTCCAGGTAGTCAGTGGTCACGTTGGCTTCACGATAAACATGCTTAATTGAGTAGAATGCCAAGTGATCAAGGTGCTCCCAGATTAGAGATAGCCAACTCTCCAAGTTCCATCTATGCACTAACTTGGCTTTGATAGCGTTGACACAGATTAGTGAGTTTCCTTCAATCTCAACCTCCAAACAATTCTTCAATATGCACATTCTGAGCCTCGCTTCGATAGATGTGAATTCAACTTCATTGTTTGATCCCTCTTGTATTTTTGACAATCCCCACACCAAATTTCCATCAGAGTCCCTAACAACGCATCCTATGCTATACTTCCCATAATTTCCCCAACTCGCACCATCAACTTAGTTCAGTTTTAATCAGCCAGTTGGGGGTAGAGCCACCTAGCCTCTTCATGATTTCATTGTACCTAGTGACTGGATTCACATAATGATTTGGCATTTTTAACTTAGACCAATCTCTCATTATGGTATCGTCCCAACATGAGTATGGATAATTGGGATGAAGCAGGGCCCTGGCATTGAGAACCTTTGTTATTCCTTGTTCAATACTAGTCATTAATTCCTCTGTGGTCCACTCGATCCCTTGGAAGATGCATCTATTGCATTCCCTCCAAATTTTCTAGAGGACCATCAAAGGTTTGGCGACCCATAGGTCACTCTAGTATGAGTTTGTAGAGCGTGACTAGCTTTTGACGAATGTTAGTATATCCTCTTGCTTGGTACTTTTCCAGTCAAGCTTCCCATTAGTCAATCCCAACAACGAGAGGTGACCAAGAAATTAAGCAGTAGATGATTTGTGCTCTCTTCATTTTCTTTACACATGGGGCATCTTCTTGGACCAGTAATCCTAACCACATGAAGGTGATCACTTGTAAGAATTCATTTGTGCAAGGCCATCCATGTGAAAGCCCCAACCTTGAGGAGGATAGATTTATCCCAACATAGCTTCACCGACCAATCATTGCATTACCTTCATTCATTTAGGAGTTGGTACCCCACCTTGACAAAATATTTGCCAGATCTAGCCCCACACCATATAAATTTGTCCTCTAGCTAGGAGATTTGGAGCCTTCTATTTCCCAATTTTGTCTGTAAAGCCAAGTTGGCCTACATGCTAGCATTCTCGTCTTCTATCATTGACCAGTTCCAATAGTAGTGACCATTTGGAAATTTGATGATGACATCCGAAACAACCCAATTTTCAATTTTGGGTCTAAGGTTGTTGAGCTCTACTAGTGATTCTATTTCAACCGATGGGCGGAACCCATTCCATGAGTCCACGTAGAATTTGGCCAAAGTTCCATTGCCAATTTTCCATGCTAAGTGATTAGTGATAAATGTCGAACATGACTAGATGAACTTCTAGACATGTGAGCTAGGGCATGAGTTTTCCACTGTCAAAATTTGTTCAGGCTCGTTCGAATCCAAATATTTAGCTCTTAGGAGTCTACACTATAGTGTGTTAGGAGTAGTGTAGAGTTTCTAGACCAACTTTGCACCTAGAGCAATGTTCTACAGATCGATGTTTTTAATAGCACCACCACCATCCGATTTGTTTTCTTTGACTTTTTCCTAGTTCAGCAGTGGTACCTAGTGGGATTCATTGGATCCTTCCCATAGAAAATGTTTCATGATTTTGTTTAAACTCATCTCCACTAACTTGGGAAGTTGTAGTGTGGACATTGTATATACTAGGATTGTTGTGATGATAGCCTTAAGCATTGTGAGTCTGGCAAATAGTGTGAGCCACTTTCCCTTCCAACTTGCGGCCTTTTTTGGTAGGATTCAATCACTCCTTTCCAATGCTCTGCCTTTGTGGCTCCTTGAAAGATTGGTACACCTAAGTAGGTGCATGGCAACTTAATTGTGTGAAAGTTAAGCAAGTTAGTAATGCGGCATTGGACTTGTTAGCGGGTGTTAAAGTAGATGATTGTGGATTTCTCATTATTAATCAATTGTCTCAATTTGGATGCGTATAGAGATAGGATCCTCTTGATTTCTCAAGCTTCTTCCATACCTGCTTCACTGAACAACATGATGTTATTCTCGAATTGTTGGTGTGTTAGGGGTATGAAATCTTCTGCAATGTTGATGCTTTTCCATCTATTGAGGTTTCTGCTCTAGCTTATTAAGTAGCTTAGTGCATCCTCCATTAGGATGAAGAGGAAAGGTGAAAGTGGGTCGCCTTGCCTCAACCCACAAGTACCCACAGGGAGAGTGATTGATTAGTATAGAATATCTATGGAGATGCACCCATATATCCAGTCAAGCCAATCATTTGCAAAACCATATGCTTGTAGAATTTTCATCAAAAAATGCTAACTTACTCTGTCGTAAGCCTTCCTAATATCGAGCTTTATCATCATAGCCTTTCTTCTTTGTGTTTGTGCAGAGTGGATCACCTCATTTGCTATAATGATTCCTTCAACAATCTCTCTCCCAAGGACGAAGCTAGTCTGTTCTTGGGATACCAACTTTCCCAAAAAGGTGTTAAGCCTATTGACCATCATTTTTGAAATAATCTTGTATACTGTGTTACATAGCGCTATGGGGTGAACATCAACAAAGGTGGTTATCGTGTCTTTTTTCCCGATTAAGGCAATGTGGGTGTAGTTTAGTTGTTTTAACATTCTTTTATTCTTCCTATAGTATTCAACTACACCCCACACCTCATTGCCGATGAACTCCCAACAACGTTGATAAAAGAGTACCTGAAAGCCATTGAGGCCTAATGACTTGTCTAGATGCATTTCAAAGATGACCTTTTGCACCTCTTCCTTCGTAAATGGTGACATAAGATATGCATTCATATCACTTATAACCAAGCTTGGTATGGCCCAGAGAATATTAGATATGTCAATCATGTCAGGTTCATCTTTAGGGGCCAACAGGTGCTTGAAGTAGCAAACCCCTTCCCCTTGGATATCCTCCTCATTGGTGAGCAAGGTGCCATCATTAAACTTGATGTTTTCTATGCGATTTTTTATCTGCCTACCTTTAGCCAAGCTATGGAAGAAGTGGGTATTGGAATCACCTTATGTTAGCCAAAGTTCTCTAGATTTGGAGCACCAAAAGATCTCCTCTCTGGAAAGGATTTTTGTGAGCTCAGTTATCAGTGCCTTTTCCTCTTGGTACTTTGTGGTTGTCATACCTTGATCAATGACTTGTTGATTTAAAGTTTCCAACTTTTCTTCCAATTCTAGTTTCTTTTGAAAAATGTCCTCGAAAACGGTTCTATTCCAGTGTTTGAGGTTTCCCTTCATTGACCCAAGTTTAGAGACAAATAGGAAGCTCTTCGTCCCATGGCCAGGTAATTCCCGAGTCCACCAATTTATTATCACTATTATGAGCCCGTCATTTTTTATCCACATTCGTTCAAACTTGAAGCTACATTTTTTTGGGCGCTTATCTAATTGGAGCGACATAGTCACAAGGTAGTGATCGAAGCCTAACATGGGTATCACCGAGGCTTCCCAAGAAATTGAGGGTAAGAAATCTCAATTTTTGACATGGTACAAAGTGACCCCGTGAGGTTGAACCTTGGTTATTGGCACTACAAGCAAGAAGCCCCACCATTTCATCGCAGGGTCTTCCCCAATCTCAATTGTTGACACGGTAGAGAGCAACCCCGTGAGGTTTTAACCTTGGTTATTGGCACTATAGGCAAGAAGCCCCATCATTTCACCAAAGGTTCGCCCCCTATATTTATATTTATATATGTATATGTATATGTAAATATATTTGTATATGCATATATATAATATTAAAGATACAAAATAAGTAAAAATAAAATATATTATCTTATAATATAATATTAAAGATATAAAAAAATATAAAAAAAAAATATTTTCTATATAATATTAGACATATTAAATAAATCATATCACAAATCATGAATTTTACAGATTTAGTTAAGGATTAAACTAGATAAAATTATGAAAAAAAATGTTTAACCTAATTCATCCAAAAGCATATGATTTTTTTAGCTAAAAAACCCATTTTTGTTTGAATTCTAGTTACTTGCAAACTTTTGTCAATATATGATCGAATGATTGCATATGTACTTTTAGATCATAGGGCCCAACCTCCCAAGGAGAAATGTATGCTGGAAAAAACTATATACATGTCAAAACAAAATGTAAAGACAAGTAAAACAAGATGGTTAGAGATAATAGAAAAACTTATCATTAAATCAAAGGTAAAAAGTGTGTTGAATAGCACACATGTTTCACTATAAGGAGCTCATCAATATGGCAAATAATCTAGAACCCTGTGATGAATTTAAAAATCAATGACTCTAATGGTGAGAGAATCTGTGAAAACTCTATTGCAGTTACTGATTATTAATCTCCTATCTATACAGATTATTTGGCTACTGATTTCACAACAAATATTGAAAATAACATAACTACAATTTCACAAATAAAATCACAGGAACAAAGAAGAAAATATGCAAAATAATAAACAAAATATTTTAAAACAAATTGTCCCTAGAAAACCCCGAAGGGAAAACCAATTCAGCATATGAGAATTTTTTATTAAACTTCAGCAAATCAAGTTACATAAATTGCTTGCCTCTTACTAGCAAAGCTCCGACAATATTTTTCTTCTTCAAAAATTCTTCCCTCAATTTATCTTGCTGAAATTCCATTGCTGGTGTATCCAATGCTATCACTGCAAATTTGTTTTCTATTACTGCAAATCTTTCTCAAGAATGTGTTCTCCAAATGTCCACTGATCCCATTCTATAATCTTCTCATTGAGCAACCAATGGCCACGATTTAATCTCAATCGATGGCTAAGATTATCTAGACTCTAAATAACCACTTTCTAGAAGTATTTAGAGAAATCAATTAATTAATATTTCAAGGTATGGAGACACCTGTCCAAGTTACACAAACTAACACTCCCTCTTAGCGACTCTTAGCGAGGAAGGTGTTCTGCATAACACCCAACTTATCTCTCAAGAAGATGAATTTTGCCTTCCCCAATTCCTTTGTCAAAATGTTTACTACCTGTTGATCTATAGGTATATACTATAGTTGAGCAATCCTCTACTGTACATAATCCCTGATGAAGTGATACCTGATGTCTATATGCTTAGATCTGTCGTGAAACATCGGATTGTCAAATAATCTGATACAACTCTGATTGTTGCAGTGTATCATTGTTGTCTCAACCCTCTGACCAAATAAGGCTACCAACAACTTCCAAAGCCATATAGCCGCACAAATCGCCATGATAGCTGCCATGTATTTTGCTTCTACAAAACTCAAAGCCACAAACTTTTGCTTCTTGTTGTACCAAGAGACAACTCTGATCCCAAGCTAAAGCATCACCCTGAAGTGCTTTTCTTGTCCACTGTATTGCGTGCCCACTCTACACCAGTATAGCCTATCAAATTGATACCATCACCTCAAGCATATCTGATCCCATATTCAATTGTACCACACAAATACCACAACATATGCTTTGTCGCTATCCAATGTATTCTCTTCAGCTCAACCATGAAATGGCTAAAAGATTTTACTACAAAGGATATATCTGGCCTAGTGTTGAATAAATACATGAGAGACCCAGTCAACTATCTATATAAGGTGAGGTCTACATCCTTCTCCCTAGATGTGTCTACCTTCTTCCAATTCGTGATCATTGTTGTAGACATGGCTTTGCAATCCTCCATCTTGAATCTCCTCAATATTTTGATGCAATATTTCCCTTTTCCAAGGAAAATCTCTCCATCTATCTACCACACCTCCATGCCTAGAAAGTAGTGCATAAGCCCTAAATCCTTCATCTCAAACTCTATTGCAAGGTCCCTCTTGTACTCCTCTATGAGCCCTAGTGAACTAGTTAAAAAAAAGTCATCCACATATAGAACAAGAATGAGAACCTCACCCCCAATCACCAAGTAGTAGAGGTTAGCATTAGTCCCACTCTTCACAAAGACCACTCCCTACAAGTATCTATCAATGCACTCATACCACACCTTGGGAGCCTACTTGAATCCATACAAAGCTCTCTTCAATTTGCACATGTGGGTTTCACTGTTGTGTGCTACAAAGCCCTTCGGTTGTTCTATGTATACCTCCTTTACCAATTCACTATTAAGAAACATCATCTTGACATCCATTTGATGGATCTTTCATCCCATCTGTGATGCAAGTGAGATCACATCTCATATAGAAGTATACTTGGTCATTGGAGTGAATGTATCCTCATAGTCTATTCCCTCCTTTTAAGAGAAACCCTTCGCCATGAAACTTTCCTTGTATTTCTCAATTCTACCATATGCGTCGTGCTTGATCTTATAGATCTAATGTGATCCAACCACTGTCCTATCTATCGGTCTAGGCACAACCTCCCACACATCGTTATGCACTATTGAGGTATATTCCTCAACCATCGCATCTCGCCACACCTATTGTTGTGTGACCTCCTAATAGCTGGAAGGCTCGCTATCTACCAACTGACTGACTAATGCCATATATTCAGTATACCTAGTTGGTTGTCTCTGTTGTCTACTACTCATTGTAGGAGCTCCCACAAACTCCTGAGTATCCCTATGTGTCTGTTGAACCTCACGATTCCTATTGCCAACTATATAGGATGAAATATCAACTTCCATGTCTTCCTGATGAATCTCTTGGATCCATTTGTTGCTCCATACTCCATGAAATCTCAACACCTGAGCCTATGCTTGTACTAGTAATTGTATTTTTTCTTCATTGCCCCTGATTTGGTTGAATGATCATTGGAGATTTTGTTGACTGCTCACTTTGATCATCTGCTGGCAAATCTTTGGACCTCCTATATGCCTTGTCGACACTCCATGAATTTGACATCAAGCCTAAATATAATCCTCTTGGCCCCTAAGATAAATACTTGATATGCCTTTAAGGTCTCGATGTACCCCACAAAGTACCCTCTTTTCGTAGTCTGATCTAACTTGGAATGTGTAGGCCCTAGAATGTGACAAAACACCAAACTTTCAAATATACGAAAGTGACTAACATATGGCTTCTTCCTTGTGAATGCCTCCTTTGGTGTCATATTTCCTAATGCCTTATGCGGAACCTTGTTCTATATGTATATTATCATACTACATGCCTCCGCCCATAAGTAACGTGGCATATCTTGGTCATACAACATAGCCCTTGTTGCCTCCGATATAAAACAATTTTTCCCTCTTAACAACCCCATTCTATTGTGGGTTGTAAGGAATAATCCAAACTCTATTGATTCCTTCTCTTGTACAAAACTCCTGAAACCCTTTCCCTATGTATGAGCACCTTCATTATCTGACTGAAGAACCTTTATCTTCCTGCCTGTCAAATTCTCTACAAGTGCTTTGAACTCTTGGGAACGACTAAAGACCTCATCCTTGGTTTTCAAGAAGTATATCTAGGTCTTCTTGGAGAAATCATCAATAAAAGTAAGAAAGTACTTGTATCCTTTGAGAGAATTCATCAAAATTAGTTCACATATGTCTGAATGCACTAGATCAAGAACACCCTTGGATCTGGTGTCACTCCTTGGAAAAGTTGCTTTCTCAAACTTCCCCAACACACATCCCTTACATACATCATCATGTTTCGTGGTCACCTTTGGAACACCTGTCACTATCTCACGAAGCAATTTAAGTGCTCCATAATGTATATGGCCCATCCTTTTATGCCATAGATCTCCTTGATCTCTAGGATTACTGTTGCTCATAAGTGCCTTATGAGTATCAAAACTGCAATCTGTAAATCCGATTGCTCCTAACTCCAATAGCTATGGGTGATTTCCAATCCTTATGCTTGATTAACACATGTGCCCCTCTAAAGAGTACATTGTAGCCTTTATCTTGAAGGAAAGATACAAAAATCAGGTTCATACCCAAGCGTGGCACATGCCATCATGAATGGGAATCACCTTTCCATTCTCCCTCTAAAATAGAACAGTCCCTTTCCCAACTGGATTGAGTTTAGAAATGTTCCCCATAGAAATTTGGATTCTGATGTCCTCCTCCTTATAACTAGAGAAGTACTCTTTAACTCCTGTCATATGAAATGATGCCCAATTATCTATATACCAAAAAACCTATGAGGTTGAGCTAATCATACAAGCTATGAGTGCAAACTCATCCTCCATTTTACTAGAAAGCTCATTTGCACTTGTTGAAGTTGTCATATGCTTCTTACCTTTCTTTTCATTTTTCTTCCTTTGCGGGAAATCACTGACATAGTGGCCAAACTTGTGACATCCATAAAATTTGATCTTAGACAAGTCCTTCTTCCCACTTTTTGGATTTGATCCTTTGCTAGACCCCTTCTTCACTTTCCCTTTTCATGTTAGGGAAACGTTTTCCTATTCCACCTCACTTTTCTGACTATTACTACTGGTTCCACTGACAAGACTTAGTCTAAGCTCCTCCTGAGTGAAGTCACTCCATAGTCGATCCCAACTCGGTAAGGTGTCTTGTCCATTAATAACTTGAATAAAGACATCCCACTACTTAAGTAAACCCATTCAGGGCTATTTGTACTAGCTTGTCATCATCTGGTTTATCTCCAATAGCTGCTAACTCATCCTTGACAAGTCTAAGTCTGGTGAGGTAACTTGTGGCGTCTCCTCCAGGTTATTCATTTGGGTTTTCCCTTAACTTTTCTCTAAGAATCAACTTTCGGTTAGTGGTAGCATTCTGGTACATATTCAAAATGGAATCCCACATCTTCTTCGTTGTATCTAAATCTACGATATGCAAAACTATATGGTCCTTAAAACCATCAAGAATTAGCCTCCTCATCTTGGCATCTTCCTTCTTATATGCTAAGAGTTGTTTTTGATCTGTAGGTACAACTACAACACTAGTCACATATTCCTTGATACCATTCTCTTCCAACAATAAAGAAATTTTGGCTTTCCAGACAAAAAAAATTGAGGCTCCATCCAATCTGTCCCGATCTCTTAAATTTGTTGAGGCCATTTCAAAAGATGAGTAAAGCCCAAATAATTTTGAAGAGGTTGAATTGAGTTTTATGAATCCTCGATTTTTTCCTTCTTGTGCCTGCGCTAAGCCTTTTCTTCCCTCAGATCAGCTCTGATACCATGCGAAAAATCTATTGCAGTTACTAATTATTAATCTTTTATCTATACAAATTATTTGATTACTGAAAATTAATTCACAACAAATATTGAAAATAACACAACTGCAATTTCATAAATAAAATCACGAGAACAAAGAAGAAAATATGCAAAATAATAAACACAATATTTTTGGACAAATTATCGCTGGAAAAACCTCGAAGGGAAAACTAGTTCAACAAGTGAAGAATTTTTATTAAACTTCAACAAATCAAGAGTTACATAAGTTGCTTGCCTCTTACTAGCAGAGCTCTGAAAATATTTTTCTTCTCTAGAAATTCTTCCCTCAATTTCTCCTGCTAAAATTCCACTGTTGTTGTATCCAACGCTATCACTGCGCCCTTGCTATCACTACAAATCTGTTTGCTATCATTGCAAATATTTCTCAAGAATGTGTTCTCCAAATTCTCATTGACCCTCTTGTATAATATTCTCATTGAGCAACCAATGACCATGATTTAATCTCAATCAATGGCTAAGATTATCTCGACTCTAACTAACCACTTTCTAGAAGTATCTAGAGAAATCAATTAATTAATATTTATGGGTATGGAGACACCTGTCCAAGCTACATAAACTAATAGAATCAAATATGAGAATTATCGAATTGAATCTATCACAACAATCTCATTGGTGGAGAACGAGATGATTTCCAACAATCATCTAAAGGTCATGGTTGTATCTAGGGTTTTGCCTGTGCTGATTTCGTAGGGAGCAGCTCCTCAAGGGATGGTTGGTGTCGAGTTTCTAGGAGCAAGCTCCACCAAATGCATTATCGGGAGGGACAATTAGAAAGGTCTCACGAGGAAGATGTTTGCAAATCATGAAGAAGCCTCGGTCTTTGCAAATGGTGACCAGTCCCAAGGTCTACAGGGAGTCACTACTATAGGGGGAGATGGTGCATCCAAGGAGGCAAAAAGGTCTACGTTAGAGGATAACAAAGGAGGGCGCGAGTGGAAAACAAAGCTCCCAAACATAAGATTTGTAGGGAGGGGTGGAGGGGGCTCTACCAGTCACCCCTCTGCTAGATCAATCACATTGGAAATAGCTGGGGATTTGGAACAAGAAGTGACATTAAATGAGAAAGTTTTCACTGGGTTAGGCCTGATTGGGAGATTTCAGGGCTTCTGGCCAAGCTTGACTGATCTCCACCTGTGGATCTCGAACCATTGGAAGCCTTTTTTGGGAGGGTATGTGCAAATATACCCAGTGTCTAGAGGCTTTTTAATTATTGTTTTTGAAAAAGAATGGGATAGAAACAAGATCCTCTGTGATTATCACTAGGATTGGGAAGATAAACATATTTTGATGCTAAAGCCATGGCATCTGGCTTTCAACCTTGCCATTGAAGTTTTTGAGAAGGCTCCTCTTTGGGTGAGACTCCCTAATCTCCCCCTTCAGTTCTGGTTTGATTCATACTTGGAAGCTATTGGGAACTCATTAGGAAGCTTCCTAATGGTGGATGAGGCATCCTCAAATCTTTTGCATTCAACTTACGCTTGGATTTTAGTAGAAATGAATGTGTCCAAGGTACCTCCGGAGGAGATTTGGCTAAAATATTCAAAGGGTTGTTGGGTGTAGCCCCTAGATTATGAAGGAGTACCTTCTAGGTGCAAAATCTGTCACTAAATGGGGCATTTGGCAGCTGAGTGTGCCAAAAACAGAGCCAACAAATCTGCTTTCTGGTGGAAAGGTGTGACCACCCAACACTACACTGTGGAGAAACAGGTAGAGGAACCAACAAGATCTCAGTTGAAAGGCACTAAGGAGGAGGGTTGGCCTACTGGGGAGTTGAATCAGGAAGGGAATATGTTGATGCAAGAGGAAAAAAGGGAGGTCCAACAATCGAATTTGACAACCCCAACACAGGAAGGGTGTTTGGTTGAGAATAGTGTTAAAGATGTTCTCAATTGAAGTGAAAATGAGTTGAACTACAAAAATGGGGTTGGAACTCTAGAGTGTCAAGAAAAGAAAGGTGTGGTGAGGCCACAAGTGATGGATGTTGGAAAATGGAAGGCTGATGGGTAGGATCAACAAACAATTAGCAGTTGGAACAGAGCCTGGAGGAGCCTCAGGATCAATCTTTGGAATGGCAGAAAGAGACCGCAAGGGTGGAGGATGGGTGGAAAAAGATCATGGGGAAGAAAGCAAAGAAGGAAAAGAAGAAAGATTTTGTAATGGTCCTCTGGTCTCAAACCAAAGGAAGATCATACAAAGCTTCAAAATATAGACCTGTTAATAGGTTTTAGGGGTGTCTGGTTGTAATCTCGACTGTTTGTTGTATCAATCTTGGAGTGTTTTACAACAGGAATTGGGGGTAGGTTCATGGGTGTTATCTTAGGAATTGGTGGGTTTAGAAGGAACTATAACTATCTTTTTCTCATAAATAGCTCTGTAATTTCTATCTTTCAATATCAATAAATTAACTTTGTTACTGATAAAAAGAAAACAATCTCACTGGTGGAGAATACTCTAAGTCGAGAGGTTATAATCTCTCAAAAATAAGATTAGTACAAAAAAATTAGTCAAAAAGAAAGAACTAACTATGAGATATAATTGGGTTCAAGGTTCCCATTAAAACTTTTCTTTTTGGTGCAGATTTGAGATTTCAAGCTAATATTTTATAATTTGCTTCTAGTTCACTACTGGTGGTCTTTGTTTTATTCTATTGCAGCTTGGTCTCTTCATGTGGGTTCCGGGCCCCATTAAAACTTGCTTGTTAATGGTTTCGAGTCCATTCAAAACTTATTGTTGATGGTTTCGGGTCCATTCAAAACCTTTTTTCCCCTTAATCAAAACTGTGAGATTTGAATCTCTCTAATGATCAAGGAATTTTTAAAAACTAGTGAAAAACCTATGCAACAATAATTTAGGAATTAAAAATCAATCAAGGGGATGTTCCCCTTAGTCCCTGTCGGGAGGCATTGCCTTCTTATAATGCATTTCCTGTGTGAAGCCTACAAACAAAATAACAATTGCCCAACTTGAAGGCCAAAGGAGAAGACTTTCTTGTAACACCATGTTTTGAATTATCTGGATTACCATAGCAAGTAAAGAATCATGGTCAAATCCCAACTAAGCAAATAAGGGAATAAGGAAGTTAGCGAGGTAACCCTTGGAAAGTAGTCAATGGAAAAAAATTGCTTCAAAAGCCAAAACCCTTGCTTGTCACTTTCTTGAATAAGACATCTCTTCAACTCACTTCAAATGAAGGGCCTCTATTGATACTTCGGATAATGTGAGGTATAAGGGATGTATTCACAAGCATTCATGGGTTTCTAAAAGCATGTAGTGCTTAAACACTATTCGAAGCAAAGTTCATTCCCTTAACAAAATGAAATCCAAGATGTTAACATCCGTATCTGAAACATTCCAAATAATTTTGATGATTTCAAAATGTGAGGCATAAGCATCAAAAATACCATTTTAGATCAGACCTAGAGCCTTTCCAATATTCCTATATCTTCATCAATAAATTGTTTAAAATACAATAGATAGTTGAAGTAGAGACTAAGCAATTTGTATTTTTGAAAAGCATAGACAACAGGAGAATTTCTCATTGGCTCACCCCACCTTTTATAGGTTGCTTTGTAACACATTTTTCAGGTTTGAACTTCAAAGTCAAACTATGTACTTGCATGTTATTATGTACTAATATGTTATGCATTGTACAATGTAATCATCTATATGAAAATTAATGAAAAATAACTATACTCCAAAATACATGGTGTAAAATATCATTTCCCTTCACTCTCTCTATCTCTATGCAATTACATTGTCTTTAAATACAAAAAAATTGCAGCTTTTCTCATTCTTTTAGCATTTTTCTGGATTCCCAATTTTATACCCATTTTTTCTCTGATTAAATCTCAATTTTTAGAAAAAAAATATTTACCTTTCAGTTTGAGTTATTCCCGAGAAAGATTTTTGTTTCTATTGGTCAGTTGCCAAACCATTTTGTCCTTCATGTTAGATTGTATTATTGGCCTATGTTATAGCTTCTTAGTCAAGATTTCCAGTTGAGTAGTATGGTTAGTTGTAGTCTATCTTATAAGGTCAATATTCCACTAGAACCCTCAAACTGGAAGAACTTGCAATTGATGTGACACAACTAAACAGGATTTGATCTAGACAACTCCTTAAAGCTCAAAAAGCTTGGTCTTGTTATCACTCAGATTTACTCCCCGACCAAATTTCTTGTAAACAATGGCTCAGGTTATCACTCTGAATTTCAACTTAGATGTTTTTAAGCCTCCCTCTTGGGGTATCACAGCCCAAGGAGTCTCCCTCAGAGATCCTCTCTAGATTTTCAAACAAATTACAAGGACCATTTTTCCACAATTAATTCCAATTTTGAACCTGCATTCCTAACTCTTTGAAAACTATTTAGACTATGTCCTTTATTCTACATTTTGTATTTGGATCTGACCTGGAAGGAGTAAAAGAAGGATATGGCTGAAACAACTGTACATAGGGGATAGGAAAAAATCAAGGAAAATAGAACAATTCCTAAGGAAAATATAGTTCTCCTCCAAAAGGATCTCCCATTTCTATTCCATGACAATTATAAACAGGAAACCCATTACATCAGCTTCCTACTAGTGATTGGGAAAGTGAAATTGCATTTGGAGTTTTGGAACAAATGTAGATACTATTACAATAGTCTATAGCAAACGTAACAACTATTTTGTGAATTTTGAGAGAATATGTAAATTGATACAGTATTTTATTGCAAGAAAATGCACTGGGAAAAACATTTTAAAAGTTTATATAGATTTTGTAATGCAACAAGTACATAGTAACTGTAATGTTTATAATTTATATTATGTTATTGTTTGATCCAAAAGTAGAAACATGCACCATGCAAGAAACATGTAATGTTAGTGAATGATCAATTAATTAGTTTTATAATGTCATATTTTTAACAAAGTACATAAACTACAAGCATATCCAGCCCTGTCTTTATTTAAGACACAAAGTCTAGCTTTGAGAAGTCTATCATCATCTATCTTAATATGTGAATAGTGAACATGAGGACGAAGAATCAGTGAAGGCATCCAAGGCTAAGTAATTGGTAGGAGTTATTCATTGATGATAAACCTATAAACTTTGACCTTGACCTATTAGTATTTCTAAAGATAGCAGAGGGAGGATCCTCTATGGATAAGCGAAGGAGAAAACATTATGAGGGAGTACATATGGTTTTTAAGGCATCTAAGCAATTGTCGAGTGCAAAAGAAGCTAACCAAAGCCAACAACAGAGAGGGAACAATGTTATTTGGAGGTGTAATGCTCCATGGAATGTAGGAAGGGCATGGAGACAACAAAGGAAGCAGACAAGATGTGCTCCAACTGAAGAGGAAGAATGCTGATATGATTATTCAGAGGATTTAGAGGTTGATAAGGATGTTTTTCAAATGTGATAAAAGGTGTTGAAAACAGACTATTGGATTGCATAAAGATGATGAGTATGACCTGATAGTCTATCAGATTAGCATTGAGGTACGAGGAGTCGTGGCAAGGAAGATTCACAAAAACATCAGAAAGAGATGTCACACATCCAACGTGTTGTTCATAACATGGATATTCCTTTAAGTTAGGATTTTAAGAATGTCATGAGACAAGTAGTGTAGAAAACAAGTATTTTAAGAGTAAATTAATGTACAAACACCCATTAAAGAATATTACATGAGCATGAACATACTCTATGTTTCAAGTTTTCAACTGTGATGTGAAAACTGATTAGATTTAGAATAGATAATTAACTCATAATTCATAGTTTGTTCCAGATACCACTTGTAAGGACAGTAATCTGTGTGTCTAATGTATTCTATGAACTATTAACTGTATGTAGATTATGAAAGATATGCTCCAATGGATAAGAAAAAGGAAAGGATCTATAATATCATGGCCAATTCTACAATAAATTCAAAAGGGTAGTTCTCAATTTGTTTTAAGGATTTCAAATGCCTTGTGATGAAGCATATAGACTTTGGCTTTGGGATAATTTCCTTCTGTGCTTCATGTTTCCAGTTTAGAAATCAATAGCTATGAGAATTACCATATTTGTTAGTAACTTAAGATCAGAATCTACCGGTGGATTTTCTTTGACTGTTAATGGTCTCGCCAGGCATAAAATTGTGCCTAATCCTATATCCTAGCATCCCAAAATGCTCTATAAAAAATCATGCCTAACAATAAAGCCCAACACCTATACTTATGTAATGTTGTACCCCAACAAAGAAGATTATTCATATGAAAAAAATGGGGAAAAAATCCAGCATCATGTTTACCATGCAATAGATGAGGTGCCATTGCTGATAATCCTTCTTCCTGAAACAACAAAATCAGGTTCCACAATATTGAACAGCTTGGCAACAACAATTGCAACTCCCTTGAAGAATATAGGCCTAGATTTTCCACAGAATGGTTTCTCCATCTTTCCAACTCTAATCCATGTCTCATGCCCATTTCCACTCTTATCCTCCAAACAAGAGATACACCCACTTCAATATTATCTTGGCCATTTCCAGCTCTTGCATTATCTTCCCTTACATAGAGATCAGAGGGGTTTTAATACAACATCCACATCCAAATCCTTCAGCTTACCCAAATCGCCCTCAAAATTCGATGGGTAGGTAGAAAAATCCCCCTAACTTTAAATTGAGCAGGATTGATGTAAATTGAAACCACCACTCTTGGAGCTCTCATTTTTGCCTCTTCTACAAGTGCCAGGTGATCTCTGTGAAGATACCCCATTGTGGGCACCTGACATATTTTTCTCCTTGCGCTCTTCTGGTTCTTGACCAATTTCTCATGCTACTTTTATCCCTAATTACTTCAATGTCATGCCCCATATTTCACAACTCTAATACTCTGAAATGCTCTGAAATCACTTGGTAGTTGAGTATGAGAATTAAAGACTCTTTATGGTGAGACAGAGAAATTACATATTTACATTTCATTGGTCTCACAACACCTATCCAGTTGAATTTACATTCAACTGTCAAACATCATGTGCCACACTGTTAGTGTGGTTTTCCTATGAATTCACTCCTGTTGCATTTGTATCCAACCGTTAGCATTTGAAAATAAGTTTTACCTGTAAATTGTGGGGAAAAATAGTTTTTTAAATTTGAATGATTGGAAACGTGTTTGTTTGTTTTTACTTTTTACGTGTAGTAGTAGTGGCGTAATTCGATTCATGTTTTAGGTGAGTGAGATCTCCAATATAAACATTCAACAATTACATCTCAATGAGGTTTGAACCTTGATGAAAAAAATAACACCACAACAACTTAACCATCATACCATGCCACTATTAGAATAATGATTAAACATTTATAATAATATATAATAAATGATTTTTTTTAACTAGTTTATGAATAATCATTAAAATAATTTTATTATAAAATTATAATTTTTTTATTAATAAAATTAATAAAAATATAAATATTTATTAAAGATATATTTTTATAAAGAAAAAAATAATATTAATAAAAATCAAAATACAAATTTAAAATTAAAAATATTAGATTTTTTTTTAAAATATTATATAAATATATTTTACTAAGCTAAAATATTATTATTTTTTAAATATTCCACTAACTTGGCATGCATTTTGAATGATTATATAAATTTTGTATTAATATATTAATATTTACAAAATATATATAAATTACATTTAATATGTAACTTTCATTTCCTCTCATTAAGCTAGAATACATGCATAATAAGTGTTGTATTTTTTTATTTACTAAAAATAAGTAATGTTTATTATTGATTTATTAATTTAATTTAATCAAATTTAGTGTCTAAAATTAATATGTTTATATTAAAATAAAATGATTTTTAACAAATATTTTTAATTAAATATCTAATAATATGTTTTTATAATATTATTTTATAAATCTAAAATGCACAATTATAAAATTAATAATTAATATAATATTTGCTCTCCATAATAGATTAAGTTTGAAGAGTTTATTGATCTCAAACTATTACTAACCTACCTCTAAATTGTTGTTATGTCAAATCATCTATCAACTAAATAACACATTCTTTACTTGTCTCACAACAAATAAAGTATTAGTAACCTACCTCTATATTGTTAAGTCATGTCAAATAGTCTATCAATGAAATGACACATTCTTTAAGTGTCTCGCAATAAGTACTTTATTACAATACTATTGTAAAATCCCCATCTCGGGCACAATTTTTTTTAAATAATGCACAACTACAACTTAACTAACCAAATATATTCCATGTAAATTAGAAGTGTTGACTTCAATACTTTTGCATTCACCATGGTGGCAAAAAAATCAACACCACTACTTATATGCTTAAAAAAATCAACACCACTACTTATATGCTTACACTCAAACCTATGGTAAGGTCCCAAGGACAAGGTCTTTCCTAGACCTACAACCTAAGCTTCACGGGTTTGTGATGACCCTGCCTATGTATCCCCTCATGGGAAATCAAAGGCTTCGTAGTTCACCCCACAATGTTAGAGGGAGTTCGATCTCTCCTCTTTTATGAGATCTTTGATCTCAACTTTAAACCATGACTATTAATTAAGTATAAGTAAGCTATCAACTTGGCCAATTATAATATAATGTTTATAACTTCGCCTTCAAGTGTTGGATTCATACCAAACATTAGTGCACAAACATTCACAATATTCACAAGGTGTCATTCATACCATAATCTCAAGGATAATACACACTGGTCGTCATGAGCATACCCCCATATACATAAGTTGATTAGCTCATACACAATACAAATACAATAATGATTGGATCATACACAGATCACAAGTGCAACAATGACTGGATCATACACAAATCACAAGTATAACAATGATTAGCTCATATGTACATCACAAGTAGCACAATTACTATCTTATTTGCATATCACAATTACATTAGTGACTCGCTCCAACATATATTGCAAATACACAGTGGCAAGCTCTAACATACATCACATATATATAGTGATGATCTCCACCATACATCACTAATACACAATAACGAGCTCCAATATACATCACATATACATATTGATGAGCTCCAACATACATCACATGCAAGTGGCAAGCTTCAACATTCATCATATACACATAGGGATGAGCTCCAACATACATCACATCCATAATGGTTGATTAACACATCACAATGGCTAACACATGTCTATAATGCATCCCAAATAGAAAGAATAATAGTGCATTGTGCACCACACCATGGGTCTTGTCCTTTCCTTCGATCTTCTGCACCATTGGATAAATGGGAAGAGGATTTAGTGCATCTCATGCTACACCACGGGTTTGTCCTCAACCTCACAAGGCTAGGTATATGGTCTAACAACTGGGAAGGGGATTCAATGCATCTCATACTACACCTGGGTCCATCCACCATCCCAAGGGTTTCCCCAAGTAGTGAACCTACCATAACTTGGTGGATTCTAACTTCAATCGCCTATTGGGCACCAATGATAAGTTTGTCCACCCAAGAAGAAGTAGCTCTTGACATATACCAACCTTAGTGGTATTTTAAGATATCTTCTTCACAATCCTAAGTAATGCTAGCCTTGGTCACTTTCATGCCCTGAGTGATAGCCAATGAACCCCCTCGATACAACGGTTAGCTCCAAATTATTGTTACCTGCACAGATGGGTCCCTATCCGTGCAATCGTTACTGTAACTTAATCATAACCAAGGTAGTCTGCTACCTTCACCTCCATGAACTAGGTGAATGTTGACTAATCCCTAACAATAGCCCAAAAATTGATCATTGGCACGATCCAACTTGGGTGGGTCATACATAACATGAAACACAATCACAGTAAACATATATATGTGGTGCAGGAGCACCTTTGCATGATCATGTATCAATTTTGGATATTCATGAAAAAGGATCAAATTTTGTATCTTTCACCTTGTAATAGGGTTAATTAAGTCATTTTAGGTCTTTATAAGGTCACTTGATTCAAAAAATACAAAAGTTGTCAACTTAATTGGCAAAATTGTTAAAAAGTTGCACAAAGGCAATATTAGGAGATGAAGAGTCATTTAGGTTGTAGGATTGGTTAGAGGTAGTTATAAGTTCAAGGTCATTTGTGTGCCTTTAAAAAGGCTCTTTTTACGTTGGAGAAGTTGGTGGGTGATTGAAATAATAAAGTAGATCAATGCAAAATTCTGTTTTATTACTTTTTCTACAGAAAATCGGTGTTGCAAGCCCTTGTATGACCATTGTATAGGATAAAATTGATGTGAACTTGTTTTCACATGGTAGATATGTCAATCAACTTCCTATTGAATTTGGTTTCATGCATTTTGGCTTTATTTTAAGCAAGATATAGACATTTTTCTAAAAACTGCTAAAAACCCTCTTTAGGGTAAACAAAAACTTAAGTTTTTATGTTTCTTGCATTTTAACCATGGGAAAAGGCTCATTTTCTGTGGAAAGAATATTTATGGCATCTATTTTCATGTTCTTGGTGTTTTAGATCAAATGATTAAGATTAGTGGGTGGAAGAATTAAAGTTTTAGACTGTAAACCTGTGTTTTGACTGGTAAAACAAAAATTTATGAAGTTAGCATCTATGGTTTTATGAAATGCTCTTGGAAATGAGATTTTAATGGTAATAAAGCTTATTCAAATCTAAAATGAGATTTTTGAAAGAATGGTGAAGGATATTTGTGTTTGGGGATTGCAAAATTAATAAGCCTAAGTCTGTAAAACATGAAAAGGACTGGTAAAGACAGTGTACAAAGTGATTTCATGAGTTTGTTCATAGTTATTGACTTCTTCATGAGTTATATTGTTATTGAGTGGTGCTTAGATGTATAATGAATCAGTTTCAAGATTTTTATTGTGTTGGCGTTTCAAATCGCACCTTTGGAATGCGTTCTGGAAACAGACAGCTATGTGCAGTAAACTGCTCTTCGAATTAGGAGGGGAAGCTCCCTCTTTTGTTGAGTTGCATAAAGAAAGTAATCTAAACTTAAATACGCCTATCTTTTTGGTTCAACTACGAGAACACAAGGTTATAGAACACTAGATGTTGCGGCTAAGTTTTTCCCTTTAATGAAACTAAACAGCTACAACTTAACCTACGCTTAAAACGTTTCTACCCTCTCAAGTAAACGTAGAGCAAGAGAGTTTAGAAATGGACGAGTTTGATTTATGACAAAGATACTTAAATAAGCTATTCTTCAACATACGTTTTAAGGCAAGCTGAAAAAGGGATCATAAAAGCATTACGAAAATATGAGACTTTTATTTCAAGGCAGAAAAAGCACGCTCAAGATTTTATTTACTCATACTTCTAACACAAAAACAAATAGAATGAAATTTGAGATATTTATATCGGGGCAGACAAAGCACGCTCAAGATTTTATTTACTCAAGTTTCTGGAACAAGGATTACAACTTCGGGACAACAAGTTGTAGCAACACGCTTGCAACATGCGATCAACCTAATTATAATCAACACAACACATGCACTAAACAAGTATTTACAGCTAAGGAGGCATGCAAACTTTCTCTTTACACAAAGTGAACAATACTGAATAACAAAGAGAAGGTACTAAAGACACTTATGTCTTGTTATCACAAGCACGGTTAAACTAAAATGAGCAAACACTGCTCTTATTTATAACTAAATAGAGGAGTAGGGAACCCTAAAATCTCCTTGCTTTTACAACTACTACTTGCCAACATGCAAGCTTTATTTCTAAACCTAAAGAAAATAAAACATCTAAACCCTAGAAAGCATGTAAAATAGGAAATGCCAACTCATTATAACTCGATTTCCTTCTTCTTCAAAGAATGGATAAGAAAGGAGATGAGAATAGAAAGAAAGCATGAGATAAGAATGGAAAGAAAGCTTGGAGAAAGCTTCTAGAAGATTGCCGCTTTAAATCTCTCACACATCTGCCAAAAAAGTGGGAAACTGCCTCTTTGTTAGGAGCGTTGATACTATCTTTAGCTATATTCCTCTTTTCTAGAATCTTCTCCTCTTTTGCAATCAAACTTAGAGAATCTTTGACATCATTAGCTTCTTTATGAGCTCTGTTCTTGAAAAACATCATTGCCTCAAAAGATGACCCACTGATTGATAACTTGGCGGCTCTGCAACTTTACGCATTCTGACACTTCTCTTGGTTCTCCCACGAAAGAGTTTTGCACAAATTTTTGTGACACTTGTCCTTTTGCTCATACCACTCCCTCTGCACGTTCTTCAACTGAGATGATGACGTTTTATGTCCATGATGATACCGATAAGCACTTCCCAACATTATCCTATTAGATAATTATGATACAACACTTGTTTGGCTCTGAATTCGATGGGAGAGTACTCTATTCTAAAAAACATGAAGATTGACTATAAACTTGACTAAGCTCGGAAAAGCTCAACACAAACCCTAAAAATAACTTGTTGATTTTCTTCATCAAACGGATGAATTTTTTGGAAATTTTTCTGAGATATGGGTTTTGTTTAGAATTTCGTTACAAGCCAACCTAGATCGTCAGTTTTTGAAAATATGAAGTGAGGACCGAAAAAGCAGCAAACCCTAATTTTCTCCAAAAAAATAGAAAAAGTTGGCATCTGGGTATTGTTCACGAGCACATTCTGGATGAACCCAGTTGATTAGATTTTGAAAACCTCAAAGTTTCAGTGAAAAAGCAGCCACTTGAAGTTTCACTGAAAAAGTTGTGATATGGGTTTTGTCCAGAAGAATATTTGAGATAGACCCAGAAGATTGGAAGTTGTAAAATTTTAAGTTTTCCCTGACATGCAAGATAAAAAGCAGTTGCTGCAACCTTGAGAAAATTCTTCAAAAATTATCTAGAAGATAGAACTAGTATAAACCAACTCGCTGAAAATTGAAAAGAATGGCCTCCTTCTTCAAAGATTTGATGTTCTGATAAGAAAAACATGAAAAAGCAAGCCTTCTTGAGTGTTGATCTTGAAAATTTATGAGAAACCAACAAGTTAAACTCTTGAATCTTGAAAAATAAGGGTTTGAAGTTTCTGCTCTGTTTCTCCTTGAAGACCACCTGCAAGAAAATAATGAATAATGAAACACAAAGGTGCCTTAAATATGTTTTGCCTTGAGAAAACAACTTTCTTTTGCCCTAATTCTCCAAAACCCTAATTCAAGTTTGTGCAATGAACTTAGACTTTTGTCTTCAACTTTAATTTTTGAAATTTCCAAAAATTTGACTAAGGCCCGAGAAGTTGGGCGCCTTTTTTGAGGTATGCCATCCTTTTTCCCAGACTTAGCCAATTTTTCACCGTTTTCAACTTCTGTTCAATTTTCAACCCTGTTTCAGCTCTGATTTTCGGCTTCTAGATTGATCTGGCAAACGAGCTGAACATTCTATTGCAAAGCCTGGTTGAATCTGATAACATTGTTTTGGAGACGTCGTCTGCTAAAAACTTCATTTGACCTTTCGAAATGTTAGGTGCCTATCCTTGAAAAGGGTGCCCATTTTCTCCAAAGTTAGTCAATTTCATGATCTTCAATTTTATGCTTGTCTTTTGACCTTTAGATGAATCCACAATTCTGGGCATTGTATTGATCAGACTGACTGGCTAACAGGTCCACTGGATAGCTAGGATGATTTTGGAAGGGGTCTTCTGGATGGTTTATCTCCGGAAACTGATTTCTGATGCCTCAAAACCCTAGGCACCCTTCTCCTTCAGGGGCGCCCATCTCTTCCAGAGAGTTTTTATTCTGAGTTTTTCACTGTTGCTTTTGATGTTTGTCATTTCATTCACTTTTTCTCCTTTTGTTCAGCCTACGACATTTGATGATTGCCTGCTCCGACGGATGTGTTGATGGTTGCGTTTGACAACTTGACCAAGTCTGACGAAGTCACGTTGGAGATGCCTTCAACAAATTCTATCATTAAACCTCTTAAAATCTTGGGCTCCCTTCTTCTCCAGGGGCGCCCATGTTCACCAATGTTAGATTATTTTCATCGTTTTTCACTCTCAGAGTTCTAAACACCTCTCATCATGGCCCTTGTTTGATCTGGATTTGTCGGCGGTTGGGTGCTCGTATGACTGCGCTATCAGACTCTTTGCGGAGTTGGCCTAAAACTGAACAATGTTGCTTGAGAGAGCCAATCTTGATTCCATCATTTGGTACCTTGAAAAACTGGGCGCCTATTCTCTTCAGGGGCGCCCATGGCTGGCAGACTTAGCCATTTTTATGTAAATTTCAAATTTTGCCTCATTTGACGTGCCTTCCTTGTCTTTGACTGTCGGAACGAAATTTTTTCTAAGGCATGAATGTTTGGGTGCCCTTCTTGACTGGAGGCACCTGGATTCACCAGAGTTAGCCAAATTTTAGCATTTTTCAACTTTTTCAAATTATTCTCTCCTTTCTCTATTTTTCCTGCACGTTCCTCGTTGACAAGTTCTGTTTGATGCTTGAACGTTTGATTCTGACACCTGATGACCGACTAACCTCCATTGATGACCTTGGTTCTCTAGGAAAAGCTTCTGGAAAAGCAGAATAGACCCACTAGGGTAAAACTGATCTTTTCGTGATTCTGACTACACTAACTTGATGAGGAAGTATTTTAAGCCAATCAAAATCAGTCTTAACCCTAGAAGCCAAACTTTCTATTTTTAGAAAATTTTACAAGTATCCATTTCGTAAGAAACCCAGAAAAACCCAGAAAAAGTTTCTATTTTTAGAAAACTGCTAAAAATAGAAATTTTCCTAAAATTTAGGGACGAAAAACTGAAATCTGGGTATTGTAGATTTGGTCGTTGTGGACCGCGACCCAGATTGTCAGATTTTGAAAATATGAAGTTTACGACCCCCATGCAAGACGTGCAGACCCCCATTTTGACCTTTTCTAACAAATTTAATAGTATCTTGACTCAATTCTTCAAAATGCCCAAGTGTAGCAAAAATTTTAATTTTGGGGTACAACATATTGGTAAATTTGAAAGTTTTTGGAATCCATCTCTTGACTATCCTGTTTGGCAGTGAGTTACCATAGTCCTATTTAGGACAACATCTACAAAGTTCTAATATTTTCCTCTTTGAATGGTCATAAAACACTTTGAAGAAGGTTCAGTTGTGGGGTCTTTAATGATATTGGATCACATTTGGATTCAAGAAATTATTTATTGTTGCAAGAGCAAGATAACTTGATAAGTGGAAGCCCAATTAGGCTGGTTAGAACATAATACTTTGTGAGTTCTCAATTTGTGGTGTTTGGGCTTGAGTGTGTTAATCTAATGTTGTTCCAAGTGTTTGAATCATTGTTTGTGTCTTGGGAAGCAAATTTTGGAGTTTGATAGTTTATAAGTGCCATTGAGGAATGATGGGGACAGTCAATAATGGATTGACAAAATTTGAAGGGGGCAGACTTTGTGTTTATTGTTTTGGGTTGAATTAAGGGTGTTTAAGGTATTTTCAAGATCTTGAAATGAATTTGGAACTCCTTTTTTCAAGTTGAGTGTTTGTGTTGATTTTGTTAAGGGTAATATAGTTGAATAAGTGTGTCAAAGGAAGGTGAGTTCAAGATGTTCCGAGTTAGTCAATTAAGATTGTTGAAAGGTGTTGTTTACTTCCTCTGTACTCTGCATCAAATTGGTATCAGAGCTTGAAGATGCTCTGGGAAAGTTGTTTGTGGTTGTGTGTGTGGTTGTTTGCACGTTGGTGCAGTAAGAAAGTCCAAGAGACTAGGGAGAGCAAAGTGGTGAAACCTATGTGAGGTAGAGAGTTTGAAGAGGCATTTGCAAGAAAAGGAAGAGAGAAAAAATAAGAAGAGACAAGAAAAGTATGATAGAGAGATTGCTGAGATAAAGCAAGAGTTGAGAAGATTTGAAGAAGAGTTCCAAGAATCCATGAAGAGGATAGAGCAGATGATAAGTTGGCACTTAGTAGTGAAAAAGAAAGTTCCATGGCCTATAAGGAAGATAATCAAGAAGTGAAGAAGACAAATGAGGATGAAAGAACAAGAATTATTTGAAGATGCTGAACAAAGATTCTTAGATGAAGAAGAAGATGTTGCAGAAGTTTCCAAGCATGAAGATATGACAGAGGACCTGATTCTTGAAGTTGAAGACATTGAAGGAATGATCATGAAAGAGTTGATCTTGGAGGTTTCCAAGGAATTTAAAAGTGATGGAGGTATCATGATAGAAACATTGTATCATTTCATTATGTTACTAATGATTTGGACAAAGAATAATTTGCAGGTTAAAGGACAAAGGGAGAAGCATGATTTTGAGGTGTATAAAGGAGTGAAGAATCTGATTTTAGAGGGGAATCATAAAAGAGGAATAATTTGCATGGACAAGTTCAAATCCAAGGTGAAAATGAAGGTGATAAGAAGCATATCAGTGGCAGGGCATATCAAGAAGACAATTTTGTTGGCAACATCAATTTCAAGGGGACTTGAAATCTTTTTGGTTGGGAGTATGGTGCAGGAGCACCTTTGCATGATCATGTCTCCATTTTGGATATTCATGAAAAAGAATCAAATTGTGTATCTTCACCTTTTAATAGGGTTAATTAAGCCATTTTAGGTCTTTATGAGGTCACTTGATTCAAAAAATGCAAAAGTTGTCAACTTAATTGGCAGAATTGTTAAAAAGTTGTACAAAGGCAATATTAGGAGATGAAGAGTCATTTAGGTTGTAGGATTGGTTAGAGGTAGTTAGAAGTTCAAAGTTCATTTTTTTTCCTTTAAAAATGCTCTTTTTATGTTGGAGAAGTTGGTGGGTGATTGAAATAATAAAGTAGATCAATGCAAAATTCTGTTTTATTACTTTTTCTATCAAAAACCAATGTTGCAGGCCCTTGTAAGACCATTGTACGGGCTGAAATTGATGAGAAATTGTTTGCACATGGTAGATATGTCAATCACCTTCCTATTGGATTTGGTTTCATGCATTTTGGCTTTATTTTAAGCAAGATATAGACATTTTTCTGAAAACTGCTAAAAACTCTCTTTAGGGTAAACAAAAACTTAAGTTTTTATGTTTCTCGCATTTTAACCATGGGAAAAGTCTCATTTTCTGTGGAAATAATACTTACTACATATATTTTCATGTTCTTGGTGTTTTAGATCAAATGATTAATATTAGTGGGTGGAAGAATTAAAGTTTTAGACTGTAAACCTGTGTTTTGACTGGTAAAACAAAAATTTATGAAGTTAGCATCTATGGTTATATGAAATGCTCTTGGAAATGAGATTTTAATGGTAAATACAGCTTATTAAAATCTAAAATGAGATGTTTGAAAGAACGGTGAAGGATATTTGTGTTTGGGGATAACAAAATTAATAAGCCTAAGTCTGTAAAACATGAAAAGGACTGGTAAACATAGTGTACATAGTGATTTCATGAGTTTGTTCGTAGTTATTGACTTCATCATGAGCTATATTGTTATTTAATGGTGCTTAGATGTATAATGAATCCATTTTGGGATTTTTATTGGTAAATTTGAATATTTTTGGAATCCATCTCTTGACTGTCCTTTTTGGCAATGAGTTACCACAGTCCTATTTAGGACAACATTTGCAAAGTTATGATATTTTCCTCTTTAAATGGTCATAAAACACTTTGAAGAAGGTTAAGTTGTGGGGTCTTGAATGCTATTGGATCACATTTGGAGTCAAGAAATTCTTTATTATTGCAAGAGCATGATAACTTGATAAGTGGAAGCCCAATTAGGTTGGTTAGAACATACTACTTTGTGAGTTCTCAATTTGTGGTGTTTAAGTTGGTTTTTGGGCTTGAGTTTGTTAATCTAATGTTGTTCCAAGTGTTTGACTCATTGTTTTTGTCTTGGGAAGAAAATTTTGAAGTTTGATAGTTTGTAAGTGCCATTGAGGAATGATGGGGACAATCAATAATGGATTGACAAAATTTGAAGGGGGCAGACTTTGTGTTTATTGTTTTGGGTTGAATTAAGGGTGTTTAAGGTATTTTGAAGATCTTGAAATGAATTTGGAACTCATTTTTTCAAGTTGAGTGTTTGTGTTGAGTTTGTTAAGGGAAATATAGTTGAATAAGTGTGTCAAAGGAAGGTGAGTTCAGTGTTGAGTTTGTTAAGGGAAATATAGTTGAATAAGTGTGTCAAAGGAAGGTGAGTTCAAGATGTTTTGAGTTAGTCAATTAAGATTGTTGAAAGGTGTTGTTTACTTCCACTGTACTCTGCATCAAATTGGTATCTGCATCAAATTGGTATTAAAGCCTGAAGATGCTCTAGGAAAGTTGTTTGTGGTTGTGTGTGGTTTTTTGCAGGTTGGTGCAGTAAGAAAATCCAAGAGACTAGGGAGAGAAAAGTGGAGACACCTACGTGAGGTAGAGAGTTTGAAGAGGAATTTGCAGGAAAAGGAAGAGAGAAAAAATAAGAAGAGACAAGAAAATTATGATAGAGAGATTGCTGAGACAAAGCAAGAGTTGAGAAGATTTGAAGAAGAGTTCCAAGAATCCATGAAGAGGATAGAGCAAATGATAAGTTGGCACTTAGTAGTGAAAAAGAAAGTTTCATGGCCTATAAGGAAGATAATCAAGAAGTGAAGAAGACAAATGAGGATGAAAGAACAAGAATTCTTTGAAGATGCTAAAGAAAGATTCTTAGATGAAGAAGGAGATGTTGTAGAAGTTTCCAAGCATGAAGATATGACAGAGCAACTGATTCTTGAAGTTGAAGACATTGAAGGAATGATCATGAAAGAGTTGATCTTGGAGGTTTCCAAGGAATTTAAAAGTGATGGAGGTATCATGATAGAAACATTGTATCATTTCATTATGTTACTAATGATTTGGACAAAGAATAATTTGCAGATTAAAGGACAAAGGGAGAAGCATGATTTTGAGGTGTATAAAGGAGTGAAGAATCCGATTTCAGAGGGGAAGCATAAAATAGGAATAATTTGCATGGAAAAGTTCAAATCCAAGGTGAAAATGAAGTTGATAAGAAGCATATCAGCGGCAGGGCATATCAAGAAGACAATTTTGTTGGCAACATCAATTTCAAGGGGACTTGAAATCTTTTTGGTTGGGAGTATGGTGCAGGAGCACCTTTGCATGATCATGTCTCCATTTTGGATATTCATGAAAAAGAATCAAATTATGTATCTTCACCTTTTAATAGGGTTAATTAAGCCATTTTAGGTCTTTATGAGGTCACTTGATTCAAAAAAAGAAAAAGTTGTCAACTTAATTGGCAGAATTGTTAAAAAGTTGTACAAAAGCAATATTAGGAGATGAAGAGTCATTTAGGTTGTAGGATTGGTTAGAGGTAGTTAGAAGTTCAAATTTCATTTTTTTTCCTTTAAAAAGGCTCTTTTTATGTTGGAGAAGTTGGTGGGTGATTGAAATAATAAAGTAGATCAATGCAAAATTCTGTTTTATTACTTTTTCTATCGAAAACCAATGTTGCAGGCCCTTGTACGGCCAGTGTACGGGCTGAAATTGATGAGAAATTTTTTGCACGTGGTAGATATGTCAATCACCTTCCTATTGGATTTGGTTTCATGCATTTTGGCTTTATTTTAAGCAAGATATAGACATTTTTCTAAAAACTGCTAAAAACTCTCTTTAGGGTAAACAAAAACTTAAGTTTTTATGTTTCTCGCATTTTAACCATGGGAAAAGTCTCATTTTCTGTGGAATAATATTTATGGCATATATTTTCATGTTCTTGGTGTTTTAGATCAAATGATTAATATTAGTGGGTGGAAGAATTAAAGTTTTAGACTGTAAACCTGTGTTTTGACTAGTAAAACAAAAATGTATGAAGTTAGCATCTATGGTTATATGAAATGCTCTTGGAAATGAGATTTTAATGGTAAATACAGCTTATTAAAATCTAAAATGAGATGTTTGAAAGAACGGTGAAGGATATTTGTGTTTGGGGATAACAAAATTAATAAGCCTAAGTCTGTAAAACATGAAAAGGACTGGTAAACACAGTGTACATAGTGATTTCATGAGTTTGTTCGTAGTTATTGACTTCTTAATGAGCTATATTGTTATTTAATGGTGCTTAGATGTATAATGAATCCATTTTAGGATTTTTATTAGTAAATTTGAATTTTTTTGGAATCCATCTCTTGACTGTCCTGTTTGGCAATGAGTTACCATAGTCCTATTTAGGACAACATTTGCAAAGTTATGATATTTTCCTCTTTGAATGGTCATAAAACACTTTGAAGAAGGTTAAGTTGTGGGGTCTTGAATGTTATTGGATCACATTTGGAGTCAAGAAATTCTTTATTATTGCAAGAGCATGATAACTTGATAAGTGGAAGCCTAATTAGGCTGGTTAGAACATACTACTTTGTGAGTTCTAAATTTGTGGTGTTTAAGTTGGTGTTTGGGCTTACATCTGTTAATCTAATGTTGTTCCAAGTGTTTGAATCATTTTTTTTGTCTTGGGAAGAAAAGTTTGGAGTTTGATAGTTTGTAAGTGCCATTGAGGAATGATGGGGACAATCAATAATGGATTGACAAAATTTGAAGGGGGAAGACTTTGTGTTTATTGTTTTGGGTTGAATTAAGGGTGTTTAAGGTATTTTGAAGATCTTGAATGAATTTGGAACTCATTTTTGCAAGTTGAGTGTTTGTGTTGAGTTTGTTAAGGGAAATATAGTTGAATAAGTGTGTCAAAGGAAGGTGAGTTCAAGATGTTTTGAGTTAGTCAATTAAGATCGTTGAAAGGTGTTGTTTACTTCCTTTGTACTCTGCATCAATATGGGCCTATACATAGAGACCTCTAGATATGGAGTCAATTTTTACAACACATAAATTCACATGGAACCAACATGAGATGGAATTTTCCAAACTTATACATATATTTAGTTACCAATTATAAGTAATTAAATTGCTTACTTTATTCATTTACTATTCAACACACATCATGCATTAAATACAAGTTATTAGATTCCCTTAACTCATTTCATACCAATTTGATACCCATTTCAACCTCAAACTGAAGCTTATGGAGGAGGAAAGGTCAAACCAATTAGGAACAACCCCAACCCTTGGAGTTATCCCCCCCTAGACCCTCCCCCTATGGACTTGAGGTTATAGGAACATCCTTTGCCCAAGGACCGCCTACGTACCCACTTCCAAATGGATCAAAGTCACACATAGTTCTCCTTACAAAGCCTCTCAAGGATACCTATGCACAGGTTTCCACAACCCAAGTTTTCCATTCCCCTTAAGTATATCAAGGTCTTGGTTCAAACTCCACCTAGGGTAAGTGCAAAAATATGGGGGGACAAAAATGGGTCTTAAGCGGCCACTTTTTTCCGAGATCAGGAAATACTGACCTTGGAAGTGAAATTGACGATAGTTATACTAAAAAAATTTAGATGCAACAAAAAAAAGGATTGTAGTACTTTGAGTCTACTTTCTAAACTACTATTTTTTTTTAAATGGTAGATATTAAGGGGTTCAAAAAAGTGGACCATAGAAATTGGTGTTGTTTTTGTCAGAAAAACATAACATAGCAACTTTTGTGGCTTCCTCAAAAGGTTAACTTTTTTTTAATATTTTTAAAATCATTTCGGTGAGAAATTAGCTAACATTATGTATTTTATGCCCAATTTTTCTAATAATTTTTTACTAATTTTCAAAGTGGATACTTCCTGAAAAAGAGAATTTTGGTCATGCTACCCTTATAAATTTTGAAAACTAATTGACAATCATTTTTTATTTTTTATATGTGTGGAATGGAGTATTGTTTCTAAAAATGTAATTTATTTGAAATTTCGATGAACAGTTAATTTATAACAAAAAAACACCAAAAACTAGTTTTTTCCAAAAAATAGACACACAAACAAATAAATTATAGATCAAAGGCTTAAAATTTTCAAAATAAAAAAAATTGCATCATTAGATATCTAAGAGAGAGCCTAACATTACCTAGGTGTTCAATTTGTTTTACCTTGAAACATGTGCAAACCTGATGGTGAGGACGAATGAGATTATGTGAAATTTTGTAGAAAATGCAATAACACATCTTTGGATGTTGGGAAGGCCCTCCAAGCCTTGGGTTGGAAATCCAAAGCAAATCCAAGCCAAAGGCTTGGGGATTCCCAAATCAATACAAAACGCGAGAGCATTATAACCTGCTCATGTTATTTGGGCGCATTGACAAAATGCAAGCGCGTTATAACATGCTCACATTTTGTGAATGCATTGACAAAATATAAGCGCATTATAATGTGCTCGCATTTTAGTTTACATTAAATTTATTTCTTCTCTTTTTCTTTCTTTCTTCTTGGTTTACATATGGACATTTACTTTCTTATACTTTAAGTTATATTTCATGTATATAGTTTCAAGATGTTTGAGAGTGATTTCGGACCTCTAGGAGTTATAATGCAAATTATAGTTTTTGGAAGATCTCACAAAATTTTAGACTTCGTCAAATTTCAATAATCAACATGTCAAATTTCAGTAATTAGGAGGTCAAATTTCAATAATCAGCTAGTTGTATTATTTCTCTCTTTATCTCACTCATTTTTTATCCCTTACACTCTAGACCTCTCTCTTACTATCTCCATCCCTTTATCTGAATGTCTCTCCTTTGATCTCAAGAACTACCTCTCTATCTATCCATCCTTCTCTCTCTCTCTCTTTAATTCTCTCTCACTCCCTCCCTCCTTCCCTCTCTAATTATCTCTATCTCCCTCCCTCTCTCTTTCTCTACTTCTCTCTATCTCCCCCTCTCTCTCTACCTACCTCTTCCTCCATCACTCCCTACCACTCTCTCTATTTCTCTCTATCTCACCTCTTTCTCACCTCCCTCTCTCTTTCTCTCCCTCCATCTTTCTCTCTCCCTCTCTTCTTCCCTATCTACTCTCTATCTCCCAATCCCCCTCTCTACCTACCTCTACATCCATCACACCCTACCACTCTCTCTCTACACCTCTCTATCTCACTTTTCTCTCCCTCACTACCTCTCCCTCCCTCTCTCATTCCATCACTAATTCTCTTTATCTCTCCTCTCTCCACCTCTCCTTCCCTCTCTACTTATATTTATATCCTCTCTCCCTCTCTCTAACTACCTCTTCTTCCATCACTCTCTATTTATCTCTATATCACCTCTCTCTCCCTCACATCTCCATCCCTCTCTCCCTCTCTACTTATCTATATCTCCCCTCTCCCTCTCTACCTACCTGTCCATTCATCATAGCCTACCACTATGACTCTCTATCTCATCTCCCACTCTCTCCATCCATACCTCTCCCTCTCCTTCCCTCTCTACACTCTATCTCCCTAATCCCTCTCTACCTATCTCTCCATCCATCACTCCCTACCACTCTCTCTACACCTCTCTATCTCACTTCTCTCCCTCCCTCCATTATTCCCTCTCTACTCTCTCTCTCTCTACCTCTCCTTCCCTCTAATTATCTTTATCTCCCCTTTCCCTCTCTCTCTCTAGATGTCTTCCTCCCTACCTTTTCCCCTATCTACTCTCTATCTCTCCTCTCCCTCCATATACCTCCCTCACCCTCTTTATCTCTCACTCTCTCCTCTCTATCTCACCATTCTCTCTTTCTCTCTGTAACTCTCTTTTTCTCTATATATCACCATTCTCTCCTTACTTACCTTTATCTCACCTATCCCTCTTTCCCTCTCCTTTCCTCCCCTCTCTCTCCCACCCACCATCCCTCCTTTCCTCTATCTCTATCTCTCTCTACTTCTCTCTATCTCACCTATCCCTCTCTACATGCATCTCCCTCCATCACTCCCTACCACACTCTCTCTATTACTCTCTATTTCAACTCCCTCTCTCTCCCTCCATACATCTCCCTCCATTTTACCTTCCTTATCTACTCTTTATCTATCATGTCTCTCTACCTCTCCTTACCTCTCTACTTATCTTTATCTCCTCTTTCCCTCCCAACCTCTCCCTCTCCCTAATCCCCCCCCTCTTTCTCTCTCCCCCTATGAGGGTTGAGGGCGTAAGATTTAGTGTTTAAGGTATAGGGTTGAGGTTATAGGGTTAAGTATATAAGGTATATGGATTAGGGTTCAAGATATTAGGTATAAATTTGAGGGTATAGGGGTGAGGGATAAGGGTTTAGGGTTTAGGGTTTAAGGTATAGGGTTGAGGGTTGAGGGATAGTGTTCAAGGTTCAAGGTATAAGATTAAGTGTATATGGTATATGGATTAGGTTTTAAGATATTGGGTATATGGTTGAGGATATTAGGTTTAAGGTTGAGGGTTTAGAGTTTAGGATTTATGTATAATTTTGAGGGTTGAGGTTTGAGGTATAATGTTCAGGGTTGAGGGTATAAGGTTAAGTGTATAAGGTATAGGGATTAGGGTTTAGGATATTATGTATAGGGTTTAGGGTATAAGGTATAGGGTTAAGGTTTGAGAGTGTAGGATTTACGCTTTAAGTATATGATTGAGGGATAATGTTTAGGGTTTAGGGTATAAGGTTGAGGGTATAGGGATGATGGTTGAGGGTGTAGGGTTTAGGATTTAAGGTATAGGGTTGAGGATTGAGGGATAATGTTCAAGGTTGAGAGTATAGTGCTAAGTGTGTAGGGTATAGCCCGATTAGGGTTTAGAATATTGGGTATACGGTTGAGGGTATTGGGTTTAGGATTGAGGGTTTAGGGTTTAGGGTACAAGGTTCAATATAGGGTTTAGGGTTTAAATATATGGTTGAGGGATGATGTATAGGGTTTAGGTTATAAGGTTGAGGGTATAGGGTATAGGGATGAGGGTTGAAGGTGTAGGGTTTAGATTTTAAGTTATAGGGTTGAGGGCTAAGGTATAGTGTTCAGGGTTGAGGGTATAGGGTATAAGGATTAGGGTTTAGGATATTGGGTATAGGGTTAAGGGTATTGGGTTTAGGGTTGAGGTTTTAGGGTTTAGAGTTCAAGGTTTAGGGTAAAAGGTTTAATGTAGGGTTTAGGGTTTAATTATAGTGTTAAGGGTTGAGGGATAATGTTTAGGGTTTATGGTATAAGCTTTAGGTATAGGGTATAGGGATGAGGTTTGAGGGTGTAGGGTTTAGGGTTTAAGGTATAAGATCGAGGGTTGAGGGATAGTGTTCAGGGTTTCAAGGGTATGAGGTTAATTTCATAAGGTATAGAGATTAGGGTTTAGGATATTGGTTATAGGGTTGAGGGTAATAGGTATAGGGATTAGGGTGTAGGGTACAAGGTTGAATGTAGGGTTTAGGGTTTAAGTATAGGGTTGAGGTATGATGTTTAGGGTTTAGGGTATAAGTTTGAGGGTATAGGTTATAGGGATGAGGGATGAGGGTATTGGGTTTAGGGTTGAGGGTTCAAGTTATAAGGTTGAATGTATGGTTGAGGGTTTAAGTATAGGGTTGAGGGTATAAGTTTAAAGTGTATAGGGTATAGGGATTAGGGTTTAGGATATTGGGTATAAGATTTAGGGTGTAGTGTTTAGGGTATAAGGTATAGGGTTAAGGGTTGATAATGTAGGGTTTAGGGTTGAAGTATAGGGTTAAGGGATAATGTTCAAGGTAGAAGGTTATAGGTGTAGGGTATAGAGATGAGGGTTGAAGGTGTAGGATTTAGGGTTTAAGGTTTATGTTTGAGGTTTGAGTGTTAGTGCTCAGGGTTGAGGGTATAGGGTTAAGTATATAGGGTATAGGCATTAGGGTTTAGGATATTGGGTATAGGGATTAGGGTTTAGGATATTTGGTATTGGGTTGAGAGTTGAGGGTTTAGGTTACAAGGTTGAATTTAGGGTTGAGGGTTTAAGTATAGGGTTGAGAGTTGAGGGTTGAGGGTATAAGGTTAAGTGTATTAGGTATAGGCACTAGAGAGGGAAAGAGGGAGGGAGGGAGAGAGAGAAAGAGGAGGGAGGGAGGAAGAGAGATGAGGGTTAAGTGTATAGAGTATATGGATGAGGGTTGAGGGTGTAGGGTTTATGGTTTAAAGTATACGGTTGAGGGTATAAGATTAAGTTTATAGGGTATAGGATCCTAGGAATAGGGTTGAGGATATTGGGTTTATGGTTGAGGGTTTGGGGTTTAGGTTTTAGGTATAAGCTTTAGGGTTAAGGGTTGAAATGTTTAGGGTTTAGGGTATAAGCTTGAGGTATTGGGTATTGGGTATTGGTTTTATGTGGGTTTATGGATTATGGTTTAGGGTTTAGGGTACAAGGTTGAATGTAGGGTTTATAGTTTAATTATATGGTTGAGGGATAATGTTCAAGGTTTAGGTTATAAGGTTGAGGGAATAGGGTATATAGATGAGGATTGAAGGTTTAGGGTTTAGGGTTTAAGGTATAGGGTTGAGGGTTGATGGATAGTGTTCAAGGTTGATGGTATAGGGTTAAGTGTATAGGATATATGGATTAGGGTTTAGGATATTGGGTATAGTGTTGAGGGTATTGGTTTTACGGTTGAGTGTTTTGGGTTTAGGGTTTAGGGTTGAAGGTGTATGGTTTAGGTTTTAAGTATAGGGTTGAGGCACAATATTCAGGGTTTAGGGTATAAGGGTGAGATTACAGGGTACATGGATGATGGTTTGTGGGTGTAGGTTTGAGTGTTTAAGGTATAGGGTTGAGGATTTAGGTATTAGGGTATAGGGTAGAGGGTTGAAATTTTATAGTTAAGGGATAAGGGTCAAGGTTGAGTGTCTAAGATATACGGTTCAAGGTTTAAGGTTGAGGTATAAGGCATATGGATGAGGGATGAGGGTTTAGGGAATAAGTATAGGGTTGAGTGTATAGGGTATAGGGTAGAGGTTTCAAGGTTGAGGGATAATGTTCAAAGTTGGGTGTCCAAGGTTAAGGGTATAGGGTATAGGGTTTAAGGGTTTAAGGTCTAAGAGTTTAAGGGTATCTAAGTGTTGAGGGTTTAGAGTTTAAGGTTTGAGGGATTTAAGGGTTGATGGATAAGGGTTGATGGTATAATTTCGAGGGTAGAGGGTTTAGGGTTTAAGGGCTAAGGTTTGAGGCTTTAGGGATAGGGTTTAGGGTTGAGGCTTAAGGGTTGAGGGTTTAAAGCTTTAAGGTTTAAGGGTTTAAGGGTTGATGGATTAAGGGATTAAGGTTTAAGGGTTGAGCGATAAGAGATTAGGGTTTAAGGTACAAGATTGATGAATTAGGGTTAAGGGTTTAATGTATAAGATTTTAATGAATTAGGTTTAGGGTTTAAGGTTGAGGGTATAAGGCATATGGATGAGGGTTGAGGGTTTATGGCATAAGTATAATGTTGAGGGTATAGGGTATAGGTTAGAGGTTTGAAGGTTGAGGAATAATGTTCAAGGTTGAATGTCCCAGGTTAAGTGTATAGGGTTTAAGGGTATGTAGGGGTTGAGATTTTATGGTTTAAGGGTTTAAGGTTTAAAATATATAGGGTTTAAGGGTTGAGTAATTAGGGTTTAATACATAGTGTCAAGGGTATAGGGTTTAGGGTTTAAGTTTTAAGGGTTGAGGCTTTAGGGTTGAGAGTTAAGGGATTAGGGTTTAAGGGTTGAGGGTTTAAGGGTTTAGAGTTCATGGGTTGAGGGTTGAAGGATTAGGGTTGATGGTTTAATGTATAGGGTTGAGGGATTAGGGTTGGGAGGGAGAGACATGAGAGAGGGGGGAGGGTGGGAGAGAGAGACCTAAGATAGAGATGGAGAGATAGAGAGATAATTCTCTAGTTAGGGTGGGAGGGAGACTTGAGAGAGGGGGAGGGGGTGGGAAGGATAGACCAGAGAGAGAAATTTGAGAAAGAGGGAGATAGAGAGAGAGGGAGAGGGAGACTTTAGAGAGAGAGAGATAGTGGGGTAGGAGGGAGAGAACTGGGAGAGATAGAGAGAAAGAGGGAGTGAGAGATATACGTAATAAGTGATAGAGGGAGTGAGAGATAAACCTGAGAGAGAGAGGGGGTGGGAGGGATAGGAGGGATAGACCTAAGGGAGAGGGGGAGAGACAGGGCATGGGAGATTATGGGTTGTACCTAAAGCATAAGCCATAAACCCTAAACCCTAAACTCTAAAACTTAAACCCTAAAGCATAAAGCCTAAAGCCTAACACCTGAACCCTAAAGCTTAAAGCCTAAACCATAAATCCCAAAGCCTAAACCCTAAACCCTAAATAGAGAGAGAGGGAGAGATAATGGTGAGATAGAGAGTAGATAAGGAAGGAGAGAGTGAGAAAGAAATATAGGGAATAGAGAGAGAGAGAGATAAATATAGAGGGAAGGAGTAAGGTTGGGAGATTGAGAGAGATGGAGAGAGGGAGAGAAGGAGAGTAGAGATGGAGAGAGATAGAAACAAAGAGATAAGGAGGAAGGTTGGGATATTGAGAGAGAGGGAGAGAGGGAGAGATAGAGAGAAGTATATAAGGAAGGAGATATAGGATTGAGGGTTGAGGGTATTGGGTTTAGGATTGAGGTTTTAGGGTATAATATTGAATGTAGGGCTTAGGGTTTAAGATTATGGTTAAGGGATAATGTTCAAGGTTTAGGTTATAAGGTTGAGGGTATAGGGTATATGGATGAGGATTGAGGGTGTAGGGTTTAGGGTATATGGATTAGGATTTATGATATTCAGTATAGGGTTTAGGATATTGAGAGAGAGGGAGAGAGAGAGATAGAGGGATAAGTAGAGAGGGAAGGAGGAAGGTGGAGAGATTGAGAGAGGAGGGAGGGAAAGAGAGAGGTAGAGAGGGATAGGTTAGATAGAGAGTAGA